>PVIA01001111.1:0-313769 GCA_004024845.1 Tonatia bakeri
TTTCTAGCCAGCAAAGAAAAGACCAAATGGAAAAGGGGAAACCAATCAAATATATTACATGAGAACAATTTCCTGGAACTTTAATAAGCTCATACAGAACTACATAGGGGAATATTCTCATGATTCTATACCACTAAAATTAACTTTTCTCTTTAAATTAGTATTTCAATAAATCATGTTTCTTCTTATTCCAGTTTGTAATAAGCAGGCTGAGATTTCAAACATAGATGTTCCCAAATATTTAGAACTTCCTCAAAGTTATCAATCATATCTGAATATCAAATAGTAATCAAAAATAAAAATGGGTCATTTTTATTCTTATTATTTAGTGAACTTACATACTAGAAACAACTTTCTTTAAAAACTGAAACAACTAAAGCTTATTGGTCTTTAAAATCTTTTCAATTTATTTCTACCAAATCATCCTCTTTCAACTTTATATTATCTTACTCACAAAATAAAACATAAATTGAGTCCAGTAGTGGAAAAGGCCCTATATTTTTATAGGGCTGTAAAGAAAATTATATGTAGTTATAATATTTATTTATATATCTAGACAATTAAATTTTATGAAAGGTTAAATGTTAAATTATATTAATCCATAAAAACACAATAGTACCATAAGGTGTCAACATATCTTCATACTACTTAATTTTTCAAAACATTATGGATAAAAGATAACATTGATATTTACCACAATTTCCTAACAGTATAACAATATGAAAATTAATTTAGTACAAAATACTTTTTAATTCAAAGTTAATTTTAATAAACCGATTATATCTAATATACCTTATTAATTCCTGGAATTCCCTGAATTATGATGATTTTGCCTAGAAATGGGTTTACAGAAATGTCTCTATTTTTGTACCCTGGGTTATTGAGAGGGTTACCTCTTATGAGAATTAAGCCAACATTAATTGGAAGTATAATCAGCATTAGTTTGCTAACTTTATCAAGATTGTGTTTTGTCAGTTAAATTTATATCACAGCCGGTCAATATCCTATTCTAGTGTATCAATACCACCAACTGAAAACTGCAAATTGTTTTTATTTCATGAAACAATTTTTAATGCATTGCTTCATGTAACACTGAGATTAACTAGTAAAACAGAGAGACTGCATGATTTGTCCAAGGTCATAAACAACTCGAGACCCTGGACTGAAACATTCTGAGTCTAAATCCAGAGTTTTAAGTCCTGCTTGTCCGATATGCCTTTTAAGTTTAATTTTTTCTATATGAACTGCTATATAGAAACAGATTTTATTTTGATGTAGGTAAGTCATCTGCTAAGCTAAATATATTTGACTGTGCAAACAGCCTAAGCAATACACATTGTTAGCAAGCCAGTGTACTGAGAAATCCCCACTTACAGAAGCAGGACAACTGAGATAAAGTGTTTCTGCTGAACAAACCATTCCTAAAATTCTGCACTCTACTCATACACTACAAGATTTTATTCAAATAATCTCTCTTATTTAAGCCTTGACTCCTTTATCTGTAAGCATTAAATTATTTATATTTTCACACTCACAATTCAAAATGGTGTTACAGGGAACAATACACTTACTGAAAAATATAAACTCTCATGATTCAGAAGTGCCAAAAAGAAAGTCAATGGTAGAGACAGATGTTAGAAGGCCATAAATTGTTTGTTTGGATATTAGTATCTATCTAATGAGGAAATCTATCTAACTATTTAAGATACTCTATATGTCCAATTGTTAGGGGTAGTATATGTTAATAGCATAATCATAGAGAAAATAATTTCTTCAACATTTATAATATGAATTCATTTTCATACATGATATACACAAATGTGGGTGTGCAGGTGCTTATGTGCATACATGTGTGTGCACACACACACTTTACTGAGGAATTTGTAACAGCGAGCCATTCAGTAAGGAATCTTCCTCACTATTTAAATCCTGAGTTCAACTGTCCTGTAGCTTACAAGCAATTAGTGTGAACATTTCTAATAAAAATAATATTAAATTAAATTACTGCATCTCCATTCCAGAAATAACATGGATGGTAAAATATCTGTATATTCTTGTAATTAAATTACTGTGAAAAAATACCCAAAAGTTCATTTTTAAATAACTAGGGAAAAACTTGGATAAAGAAGTACTATGTGATTTTTATAAAGTAATGTTAAATGTTTTGTGAGTCCATATTTAATACATAGCACATTAAAATATGTTCAATTATTTTCATAAAAAACAAAAAGTCAAATTGATGTTACACATTAAGAAGTATTTTTTAAAATAAAATAAAATTTTAGCTATGTAGAGTTTTGGTTTGATGATGGAATACTTATAATTTAGATCACAACCTGTAGCCTTATACAACCTGCCCTACAGGGCAGGGCTTTCTTTGTGAGAAAAGGAAGGGCTAGAAGCAGAGATTTATGGAGTTAATTAATTATATAAGGGTGGAGAGTAGAAGCTGGAAACATACTCATCTTTTTCTCAGTATCAACAGTCCAAATTTTCCTGAGTAAAGTCCAAATTTTCCTGAGTAAACATAATAATCCTACTTCATCTACCACAGATTGGACTGCTTTCTCTTCCAGGCAATTTATGGCATAAAAGGTTGTCAGATATTTAGATTACTTTCAAACTGATATTTTATTTGATTTTTAAGGAGCTCTAATATTTTTAAAAATGTCTCCAGACTAGAGAAATAAAACATATATATTACAAACATAACTTCTAAGTTAGAAAATTATAAAAACACTTATTTCATGTTTTCACTAAAATATAAAACAAGACTATAACAGAAAGGCAAATTATATACTTTAGAATTATTTTATGCATGTGTGTGCAAACTAAGTTGGTAATATCATTGTACTTTGGCATTAATCAACGTAAGTATTGAAGGGATGAATCCCATCAAAACAAAAAGATAGACAAAACATTAAAGGTGAAATATCTGTTAATTCAAAATAAAGAAAACTGTACAAAACAGAGTATAATGTAGAAAGTATGTTAATTTTGATCTAACCATCTTTTGACCAAAAAAATCACCTAGGATGACGCTTACGTTAAGGTGGTGTCTGTGGCAAATTTCCATCAGCAAATTGATACAGAAGTTAGCAACAGTTAACAATTCAGCACGTGCCCACAACATACACAATGACATGCAGACTGGCTACACCTAGAAGAGAAGGCTTTCAATGATTACAATAATCTATAGATCTCACTGAATATGGAAGTGTACTTGTGATGTCAAATATAATTTAATCATAACATCTAAGAAAAAAACTTCTAAGACATGGTTCCAGCACCTGGAAGACCCCGTATCTCTTTCAGGGTCTGCCTAGTTGAAGACCCAAGACCCATTCAAGCACTCATGATTCAGGAGCCTGCCTGCCAGCAATAAAGGCTGCAACTGGATACTCGGTGAGATTGATTACCTAGATAGGGCTTGATAATGCAAGTCAAATGGGAATGTAATTAAAGTGCACCTTCCATGAAAATTATTCATTGCTGATGGATCAGGTGACAGATAAATCAAAATGCATTTTACAGAAGCCTACAGGTTAACTTGAAGCAGGTCTTTCCTTTTTATAAAACTCTGTAATTGCGGGTATGGAATTCAGTCTTGCTGTCCTATCCTCATCATGATACCATAAGACAGACAGGTAGATTGTAATATAACCTATTAGAAACAGAAGCCAATAGAAAAACCATTAGGATCATAGTTACAAACAAAAGCTCACACCCTGACTGGTGTGGCTCAGTGGATTGAGTGCTGGCCTGTGAATTGAAAGTCTGTGGTTCTCCGGCCAGGTCCCCATTTGGGGGCAGGTGAGAGAGGCAACCAATTCATGTTATCTGTTGCGCATTGCTGTTTCTTTCCCTTTCTTTCTTCCTCCCTAACCCTCTCTTTAAAAGTAAATAAATAAAATCTTAAAGGAAAAAAGGTCAGCTAGACTCGAACCAGTTGGTTGGCAGCTTTCAGGAGAGGGTATCACTCTATGTCCATACTATAATGGGGACTGCAATCACAGAGAACAAGTGATGAATTAATAAGTTGACTGGTCCCCAGGGTGTAATCCCTGCAGATGAAAGACCTGATGGGGTAATCAAAACAGAGTTATAAATTAGATAAACCAGGAGGTATAAAACATTTTACATCATCATTCTTAAAAAAAAGTCTTCCTGGATGTGCCATTAATTCTTTACTGTCAATAATTTATTGATAGTCTAAGAATAATTTCTAAAAAACACTGTTTTATAACAACGGCAGGGTAATTTCAGTTACCCAGAGGGATACTAAATCTAATTTCCATGCTGGGTTCTCTTAGCCGTGTTTATTATACACCCAAGAGCAAAAAGATGAAACAAAATGCCCAATTAAATGATAGTTATTGAAAGATATGGTTTTTACATGTTACTAATTTGCTTGCTTCACTAATGAACACATTTTGCTTTTGGTGACCTGTGTAAAGAAAATGTCTAATAGTTTTCTTGTCTGTAAGAACAAACTGGATGCTAGACATGAAAACCATGCCGTCGAGTAGATGGTGTATGGAATAAACAAAAAAGGACCGTTACTGTCAAAATAACAACCTTAACATAAAAGTTGAAATACTTTTGTTCAACAGAAATCTTTACAAAGTAACATAAATCTTTACATAGTAACATAAATATTAATGTACTATTACAAATTCCACCATTATGTAGCTTTTCCAAAAATTGACATTATGTTTTATTTAAACTTAAAAAAATATGAAGTCAAATTCCCCTCAGTAAATCACCCATTCCAGTATCAAATAAAAATCCTTTAAATCAAAAGACAATCAAAATAATAAAACTTATGTTGCATTATTACCTGTAGACAATTAAAGGGCTCATCACAAATGTTCTTAACTAATTCTCATGAATATTTCTAACATTGTTGTAAGTTAAAAAAAAAATTTCCAGAGAAGCTCTTTCCAAATGGTGAAAACTCTCAAGGAAACATACAATGAGATTTTAAGTATGTAAATCTGATACATGGGGCCCGATTGTGTTTGAAGTGCTACAGGTAAATGTATAGATATGCGTCTGTCAGAAAATCATCTGTTTATATTTCTCCATTCCTGAAGGTTTCTGATTAAAATTGAAAGCAGGTGTGGCAAATACCCAACACATTTTATCAGCACACATTGCTCTTTTTGTTCCCTGCAGGTTCCAGTTAGTAACTTAAGCCCAAGCAAACTATAAAGTAAACTGCTCATGATTTGTCAGATTAGCTGATGCTTATCCAGAAAAATGAGCTAAAAACAGTCACCAGGACAGTGTAATTAAGAGCCATTCATCCATTTCACCCCTGGACTGAAGAAAATAATGAAACACCAAAGTAGCCAGACAGCATTCTAAAGGAGGCCAGTTAATATCTTTTCAAAAGTAACACCAGTGTTTGATGCAGCAGGTGCACCAGAAGTGACTTACAAATCTTATTAATAGCCAATGTTTGTTGAAGTGGCATTGTGACTGTCTCTTCATTGTTTACTTAATTTTTAAAGTAAAGGAGATGTGACTAAAAGAAAAGATAAAGGCTTTGTTGTATTAACATACTATAAGTAGCAAGAATAAAGCTTCCAAACTTTGAGGTGGATGTCCTACTTTTTTTATAAGGGAGCACATCATATGGGGCATAATTTTAAATGCCCAGGAGAAAGAAATGTGAAAACCAAAAGCATAACAAAAATACAAGTGTTTGGGTGTATTGATCGATCTACATATGTATGTATCTTTATGCATACATATATACTATGTATACACTAAATATACCAACAGTCCTAATCTTAATGAGATGTGTATGACAAGCCATTTGAATTGATAGTCATATTTAATATTAAGAATGATAAATGTATTAGAGGAGACATTGTATAAATGCACAGTTTATCTTTGTACAATTAACAGCTTTCCTTCTGTGACCTCTACTTCTGAGATTATCAAGTTCTCAACAAAGAAATTTATGTGAGGCTAAATTTGGGTTGGCAGTGATGTCAGGGATATGCAAAAGGAAAACAGGATGAGATGTCAAAACAAGGAGAAAATAAGGTTACGATAATGTATTGGAAAAGGAAAAAGGCAGTGATTTTTTTCAGACTCATTCTCTGTCTCAGAGCCTTTGCCAGTCTGATGAATGTTGTATGAAATCAGCATAAAGAGTCATCTATTACAGCTCAATGCCGCCACCAAGGAGCACTCACACCATGTGTGCCCTGGTGTTAGGCTTTGTTTTCAACCATGAAAAATGAACACAACATTCTGTACCCCGAGTTGTTGAACAAAATTGTCTCTGAGTTTAGAATCATTGAATTTAATGGATTTTCTTTTGTCTTCATTCTACTGACCTCCTGTAATGTTTGATTCTGTAGTCAACTGACCCAGGAACCGCCCCATCCTTCTGTTACTGTCACAGATCTCCTGTCCAGCTGGCCTTGCCACTCCAGCTTGGCCTTCCTCCTGTGCTCTTCACATTCCGCCAGCTCCTCACTCTTGGTGTTCTCACAACTTCTCTCTTAAACTTTTTAATTATACCTCTATCTCTATTTCCAAGAAAGGCTATTCTTTAACTTACTGTGCAGAGAGGGTTATGATTCTCAGACATATAACATTTAGGTTCCGCTGCCATCCTAATGCCCATTCTCTTAGGAATATATGTGCATTCATAAAATGTATGAATTAAAAAAGTACATACAGCTAATAAATGTTGACATACCTGTCTATACACATAAATACATCAGATCACATTATAGCCTGATGTAACAGAAGGTAAAGGTATGATGTTTAAGAAAATTAGCACCACTTGCTCATAAACTATTCAATAATGTAAAGGCCTAACCATATCTTTGCATTTATTATCATATATGATTGTCATTATGAATGCTATGCCCAGAAAATGATGTGCATTTTTCTACATGCTTTAGTTCATGATCAAACATTATTAAAATTGGGAGACACTAATGATCTAATGTCAACATGCTATGGACAATTAAGAACTACGCATTAAAGCTAAGCTGTTTCTCAGATCTCCTTCCCCGTGTCTTCCGCAAGCAGGAACATGCATCATCCACTCTGCTTTCTCCCCGATTAATTTTGTTGGGTTCCAGCAATTATTCCTTCCTTTGTGACTAAACTCTTTGTACATGGAGTGCAGGAAACATGGATAGTTTTTCCTGGGTTTTTCACACGTAATTGATCCTTTTTCTTTCTTACAATAGTACAAAGGGAGCCTAAGCCATGAAACAGTTGCAGTAGAAACAAGCATCAGTCAGGCTTGGGCAGCAGTAACAGACAGATGTGAAAAGCAAGATCTTGATAGTGTTTTCTCCTTCACCTTATTACTTAGGTCAGTTGGTTAAAACTGTTAATGATCCTCTTGGATCAATGTCTTTTCCTTGTAGCTCTAATTTACTGCATTGGTTGATTAGTACAGATGTTTTCGTGGGTAACTCTGCATTATTCCACCAGATTGCTTGTCTGAATCAAATTTGCTTCAATTCATTACCAATGAAGCAACAAATAAAATAATCAACATTTACACTCTTAACAGTGGTACTAAAAACAGAACAAATAAATGATTGTCAATTTAAATGCCACGTCCCACCTTTCTCAAAGCTCTGTCCCTCAGTTTACCCAGGCCTTCACGTGGCATGGTTGGGCATAGCAGTGTGTAGGAAATAGGACTGTGTGGGGACCTAAATATGTGCTTCAAACTTATGGGCCCAAGTTTTTATTATCATCATCATTGTCATCAACTCTCATTAAGTTTACCTGTTTATATACAAATAATATATGAAATTACCGTCTACTGGCTTTTCATTCTCTGAAATGCAGCGTATTGATTTCTGACTATTAAATGAAATTTCTTCTGAAACTGTGTCTGTTTCAGAAAAAAAAATCAATGCTATTCCTTTAATAACACTTTAGGGAAATGGTTACAATAGTTTGCTCTATAGGAACTAAGCAAACAACTCACAGATAAAAAACCTTTTCATACTGTGAAAGAACACTGAGTAAATTAGGTAACCAGTTTTGTTAAACTAAGGAAAAATCACCTCTTGACTCAATTCACACTCAAAATATTTCACAAATGGGAAGTTTGCATTCTTAATATAGTAATATGACACCATATTATAGGTTTTGCTTTTTATTATTTGTTTACTATCTCTAGAAAGAGACTGAATTCAATAAACGAGAACTGTCCAGAAAAAGTCCAGCCATTATTAATATAATGAATGGCAATGCTTTGCCCGACATCAGTGTAACCTGGCAGCCAAGGACAGTGGACTGGAATGTGCATGCTTGATCAATGACGACTTCACTGTACTAGTCATTGGGGGTGATAGACGCCATTGAGTGAGCATGTATACAGTGTGTCCATCTGGTTCAAAATGACTGAGTGAGTAAAGCAATAAATCTGCATCAATTTTGCGTTAGGCTTGAACATTCCTCTGCAGAAACTATTTGGATGATTCAGAAGGCCACAGCTATGGGCAACTGGTGATTGGCAGCTTCATCTCAACAGTGTGCCTGCTCATGCATCACATCTCGTGCGGAGTTATTCAGTAAAACATCAAATCACCCAGGTGACTCAGCCCCACTACAGCCCAGATTTGGTGTCCTGCAACTTCTGGCTTTTCCCAAAACTAAAATCACCTTTGAAAGGGAAGAGATTTCAGACCATTAATGAAATTCAGGAAAATATAACAGGGTAGCTAATGACGATTGGGAGAACTGTGTTAGGTTCCAAGGTGCCTACTTTGAAGAGGACCAAGATGTTTTATTATCCTATATACAAGGTTTCTTGTATCTTGTATCTTCTTCAACAAATGCGTCTATTTCCCATAGTATGTGGCTGGATACCTTCTGGACAGACCCAGGGGTACAATAAAAAAATGCATATTGTACTTAAGTACAAGCTACTTTTTTATTTTGTATATTTTTCTTCTAAAAATAAAGAGCAGGTGATCTGGTTAGTCATATTTCAGTTAAAACAAAACTTCTATGTCTTAACTGAACAAACATCTTGTCTTTAAAAGTAAAGTGGCTATTTCTTTATCAATAATGTTCTACTGGATGCATTTTTAAATTGCTTCAATATCTACTCAATAAACTGACAGAAAAATGAAGGATCTCCCATTAAGAACAACACATATAATAAGAATTACTTTACGTAATTCCATCGTTATGGACTATTCCAGGATAATGATCTTAATGGGTAGTCATATATTTTTGAACAGCCTTTTTAGAGGGAGCTTAAATTTAACAAGTTACAAATTTAAATTTCCAAAATATCAAATTATAAAAACCTTTTCATTAGAAAATCCTGAAACAGCCCTCACTTCTTAAACACGGAGGTATTTCTGGTTTAACATTGTCAAGAAAATGGTAAACTTGCTCAAGCTTGAAAAATCAGGGACAGAACTTGTAACTTATTTTGTACCAAATGATATTGTGAACTCTCTCATGTCTCCCTCTCTCTCTCTTTTTAAAGATTTTATTTACTTATGTTTAGAGAGAGGGGAAGGGAAGGAAAAAGAGAGGGGGAGAAACATCAGTGTGTGGATGCCTCACACATGCCCCCTACAGAGAACTGGCCCGCAGCCCAGGCATGTGACCTGACTGGGAACAGAACCAACAATCCTTTGGTTTGCAGGCTGGCACTCAATCCACTGAGCCACACCAGCCAGGGCTCTGGTGTCTTTTATATGGACATTAAGCCTATAGGATCAGGTCCCCAAACTTATAACCTTAATTATCTCCTTATAGCTTCTATGTTCAAATACAGTTGGGAGTCAAGGCTTTAATATAAGATTTGTGCAAGGGGACACAATTTAGTTCACAGCAGTATTAAAACTAAGCTAATGAACAGATATAAGATCTTTCCAGGTTTTAAATATCATTATCCACAAAATAGCAATTCTGAGATCAAAATTTAAGACAAGATTAAGATGTATTAAATTGAAAATATGAAAGGCTATTTAAAACACCTATTACTAGGTTTCTTTCAAAAGTCTACAGAGTCCTTCCATTGAGCAGTATAAAGTTCAATTTCTCCCCCTAACCCCAACAAAAGCAGATGTAGTTCACTAAAAGGTGAATCTGACAGCTCACACAGACACTAGAGTTGGAGAACATGGAGGTGACATGGATGGGGAATCGTGGGAATGAGAACCCAGGTTGTTTACACATATTTTAATTGACAAAAATCACGGAACAGCTATATATTATATTCGGAAGCACACAAAAATACTACTAAACAGAAAAAATGTTAAAATAATATCTGAAAAGATGGTGTTACATGCTTAAATAGTAATCCTGGCACAAATAAAAAAGATCTCAAATTTTGGTTTCCACTCATGCTTCTACTACATTCAATGTCATATAAAAAGATAGAAATTAATTCTATTTTCAAAATATGAAGAATTCTAAGTTTTCAAAATTAAAGGTTATTCACATCTTAATATTTTATAATAGGATTACTTTAAGCTTTTGTTCTAAACCTCTACTTAAATACAAAGCTATGATTGAAAACTAATTTTAAGATTTTAAACATATCTATAGTTTCAAGTCCCAATCACAAAATTTTTATACTTGAAATAATTATCCTATGTATTCATTGAATTTAGATAATATTATATTGAATTTGAATTAAACTAACCCTTTCTATATTAATCTTGATCATCTTAAAAAGTCTCTTTTCATATTACAATACTATATAAAGAATTTTTAAATTTGTTCAACAGACTTACTGAGCACGTACCCTGAACCCAGTGTTACAGGGGCTAGAGAATAAGAATGTTACTGTTTTCTTATAATGTGAAACTGTGAAGACACTGTAGGAAAACAGTGTCTAACAGGAAAGACAAACAGTTCCCAAATGATATGTGGAGAATGTTGTAAGAAAATGTATGAGACACCTACTGTAAGACTGTATCTATCGCACAAAGACACACTTTTCTCCTAAATTTCCATAGCACATTGGAATATAAATATACTGTGTAGGTATATAAAATGACTAGCCCTAACCAGCACTCAATAAGTTGTAGTGTCAGTAGTAATGTCAACATGGCTGCATTTTCCATGTAAAATATGATTAAGTTTATTCAAAAATCCTCATTATATATGAGGGGGTACGTGCCAAAAAAATGGAATTATCTTCTAAGTGTTGGGGCCCTTGTAGTACAGGCTTAGGAACCAATACATATCAGTGCACAGCTGGCGTTGTTGGGAGAGGCTATGTTTTGCTTCAGTGACTTTTTTTTTTGAAGATTCTTTCAATGCTTTGCCCATGATTCCATGATGGGTGATTTATGAGCATACCTACACCACACTGTGTGTTCAGCAGTTTTTGACCAAAAATGGCATGACCTTCCGTGCCCCATCTTCCCTCTTCACCCAATCTGGTCCCAAGTGACTGTTTTTGCTTCCCCAGATGAAAAAAGTTTTCAAAGGCAAACCTTTTGCCATGTGAAAGTGGTAAAACAAAAAATGGCAGAAGCACTAAGAGGCAACACAATTGAGTCCAAAACTGCTTTGAGAAGCAGGAAAAACATCTTGATACGTGCATTGCATCAAATGTAGAGTATTTGAAAGGTGACTGAAGTTTAATCGTGTAAGAATAAAAACACAATTACTTATAAGTAAATTCTGGCTTTTCTGCAGGGTCTTCTCTCATGTTTTAACTACTGATGACCATTAGAGAAAAACTGTTAATGTGTCTATATGTGTAATTTTAAATGAATGGCACCACAAAAATAGTTAAATGTTAAAGAATTAAAACTCACTAAAATAATCTGAAACACCTACTTGCTAAGCAAAGCATGTAATTTTCTAAAATATCATGCCTTATGGCATGAAATTAACATGACTGAATTTGTTCTGCCTTTCAGGTACATCAGGTTTATAAAATAACTAGAAATGAACAGAAATGTGTATTTTGAATGGTTTACTGTTAAATGATTCTCATTCAGTTGATCTTTCTGTTGCAGATTGCAAAAGTGTGAGGACATACATAAATTGTAATGACGTGAAAACTATTTCTATAAAATATTTTTTGTTGGTGGTGGTAGTGTTGACTTGTCTTTCATTTACATATTTTTTCACTTTATGAGGCTGTTGAATTAATATTATTTAACATACTCAATAAATGCTCTCAAGCAATATAATTTTTCATAACATCAAACTCACTTAAAATTATAAGTCAAGTTTATACATTCCTAAGAATATCAAAACATATAAACTTAAATGGAATTAATTAATTTTTTATAACTTGGACTACAATTTTAAGTTATTGAAAACAATGACCTGAACTAATTTATGAGAAAAACAGTCACTTGAATAACATTAATAAATATGAGTAACGATATTCTGACAAACATAGAACATGACTCTGGCACTGTCTCTTTTTAAAGTAATTTTTCCTATGTATGTTATGTGACAATACTTATATTTCATTCAACACTTTATAAACATTACAGAAATCTAGGCAAAGTTAATACTTAAGCAAATCTTAATGTTGACAGTGAAATAAGATATGGGCACTAGAAAACATAAAGGAAATTAGTCAAATTAAGAATGCAGAGTCATTTTAATACTTCTTAAAGGACAATAAAATTACAGCCAAAAGGCTATGAGGAGTCAAGTAGTATGATACTGTTTCAGAAGAAAATTCAAGTTCAAAGAGATAACATAACTTGTCCAAAATTAAGTAATTATGTCATCAAATATCAAACCCTATGCCTTTTCCATTCATATCTCAATGCTTTCCTTCTTGGAAAATCGTTTAATTTTTCTTGTGCATGACTAGTATCCCCAATGGAATAGCACAGCCTTTGTTGCACAGCTAGTATACAGAAAGAATTGTGCTACTGTATTTTTTTTATATCAGTTGTGAAATGTCAGAAAGGGAAAGTAAGAAAACAATCCTATTTATAATTGCATAGAAATATACCTAGGACTGAAATATACCTATACCTATCCTTTTAACAAGGATATAAAAGACCTGTACTTGGAAAATTATCAGACATTTGAAGAAAGAAATTAAGGAAGGCAAAAATAAGTGGAAGCATACACCACAATCATGGATAGGAAGTATTAACATCATTAAAATGTCCATACTACCCAAAGCAATCTGGGCCTCCATTACTTCCCCCCCATATTGCAGTAGATGAAGATTTGAGAACATTTTGCTTTGACATTACACAAAGAATTACATAAATAAGGGATTATATAATGTACAGATGTCATGTCACAGAATTGTGCACCTGGAACCTATACTGTTTAATCTTGTTTACCGGTGTCACCCCAAAACTCAATAGAAGAGGACTAATTAGCATTCATCTTGCTACTCACTGAAATAACACTTTTGTAGTAATAAAGAGTTTTAAGTTTTCTCTAATATAGTCTTATTTAACAGGATAATACAGGAAGCTAGATAGTATTTTATCCCCATTTTACTCATAAAGAACTTTAGTGATTCATCCATGAGCACATACTTCCTAAGTTTCAGGACTGGGGCTGGAGCACAGGGATCCTTTAACCCCCAAAACTCTACTACTGCCCCAAACAAAGGATAGAAGGTCTTCAATGTATTTCCATTTCCACAAACATTGTTATGGAGGTACCTGAGCTCCAGACTCCAAACTTAACAGAAAAGGAATGACAGAGTGCACACACTGCCTTCAAACACTGGCTGACTATAGTCCATTGTTACTGTGTCCTTGACCCCTCACAGGCAGATTCTGTTTTTATACTAGGCATCAGTGGATTGCTGACGAGGAGGATAACAAACCAGAGATGGAGATTTAAACTGATTATTGAAGTGACTGCAGCATAAACTAAGTGGGCAGTGATGCTGTTTGGTTAATGTAGAATGGGAGGGTCAAGGGTCATTGTAGGTTTCCACAACTGGCATGAGCACAGACAGAGTTTCAAATCACCCCCCCTTTAAAAAGAGCACAAATATTGGTGATGCTGTTTGTGGGGGGTGGGGGGGGATGAGGGTATAGAAATTGAGTAATACAACAGTCACTAACATATTTTCAATTTTCTCTTAAAAATAAATTAAAACTTTTAAAATTGCCACAGCTTGTTGCAATTTTTAAATGCATTTTTTGTAAGTAGAAAATGCTAACAGAAAAAGCTAACAGTGTAACGGTGAAACTTCATGGGTTTCTCGTGTTTGAGATGTGGTAGAGACTGGGCAATTGTACATTAATATTTCAATATAAAAGTGCAAACCTAGTTTGCTTCTGAACTTTATTATATTTATTCTTCATAAAAAGCTCAATAGCTTTATTGGGATATAATTTACATACCATAAATTCACTCATGTTAAGTATATAATTCAATATTTTTAATATATTTACAGAGTTGTGCAACCATCACAATTTAATTTTTGCACATTTAAATTACTTCCTCCCCTTGAAAACAAATCTAGTTTGCTCTTAACCAAAAGAGAATCAATGCCCAAAGCCACTTTACCTAACCACTGTGAGATATTTGATTCGAAAATTTATGGAAAATCTATGACCCATTTAGCTAGTGTAACATAAACTTGAAAAATTAAACACCAACATTTAAAGAGCAAGAAAACCTACTCCAAATGCAACCTATTTGGCAAACTCTGTTTGTGGTATCAGTTCAGCATCTTTATGTTGCATTAAAAAATTAAAATGTCCCTTTTTATACTTGATATTAGCAGGAATAAAGCAGTTATTCTAGCTCAGAGGACCTCAGAGTCCAGTTAATGGTGCCAAAGATAGCATAATGTCACAATTATGAACCTAAAGTGTCTCAAACACACTCACTGTGGAGTTATGATGGCAAATTTAAATAGATAGCAATACAAAATATGTAATGACAACAGCATTTTAAAAGACTGGTAAATACAGTAAGGGTAAATAAAACATATCAAACCAAATATCAGTTAAGTAGGTTATTTATTTTGCCCAATGTTTGAAGATTTAAAATCTGCTATGTTGTTTTACTCTCAGACATCTGTTTTTACACGGGAGACATGACGTGCAATAGGATTTTATATATCAAAAAGAAACGTTAAGAATAAGAACTGACTAATTTGTTCAAAATGGTAAGCAGGAGACCAGATGCATAGTTTTTGTTTGGCAGATATAATTTAAATAAGTAATGTTTTGTTAAAATTGGCATAGAAATGAAGACTAGATTAGTCTATGTCCAGGAATTTGGGATAATGCTGGTTTTTGACAGTCAGCCAAAGATCAAGAAGACCTTGTTATGAGCTTGTTATGTTGCTCGCACAACTCAGGACCCCAGTGAGGGTTCCACTGCATCGATGATGATGTAGCACCTGGCTACATCTACCACCTAGCATCTTCCTTCAGCAGCAAGGATTTTCAAAAGGTTGGGGAAGTCCTCAACTTCTGAAACTTCTTTCAGTAATAAGATTTCTCTGAAGTCATATAAAGTCTTCAGTTTATGAAGCTTTCTTTCCAATTTGTACTTCCCAAAACATACTTGGAGGAGCGAAGAATGACTGACTATGGCATCTCAAATGCCAGTTAAGAAAATAAGTGAAAATTACTTTTAGGCTAAACTACAAAGATCATATTCATGGTTATTATATTTCCTAATTCATTTCATATGAAATCATCATGAGATCTCTTAAGTACTTATTTCAATATTATAAACATTAACATCATCACAAATCTACCGATGAACTTAAAATTCTGTTATGGAAAATTTAACGCAGACTTACCTTATATTTTAATATCATATTTTGTCTGGTAAAAAACTGACTAACACTATGTGAGACAGTGCAGCCAACTCTTTCATTATTCCTAATTATCATGGACATTTTGATCATGAACACAGGGCACACGAAAACATGAAAACACAAGAAATATCCTTCACTTCACTTTATCCAATACATACACTCTCCTCTGGATCTTTGAACAGACTTGCTTGTCTTAGAGCAATCTTAACTGGTTTACAATTTATCCCTTTTATTTCTCCTGCCAGATCTCTGGAGGAGATGTTAATGAGTCTAGTAATGGTTTAACAGGCAGCAGGAGAAATAACAAAGAAAAGTTAAAGGTGTGAATAATCAACAAGCTGGAATAATTGAGTTCTGTGTAGTCAAGTTAACTAAAGCGAGACACCTCACTTAGGTAGAGACATTATTCACTCAGTAAAGGCAAACAAAAAACATACCTGCTTGACCAGTGGTGATACTGACGGCTGCAAAGAGCCTCTGGGATCGGCTCAAGTCAGAAACTCCATTTACAGCTTCAACTTCAAAAGTATAATTAGCGTGGGCTAGCAGGTCCATGACAGTGACAAAGTTATCCTCTAATCCAGTCTGCTGGGGCATGTATCCAATGTTACTCCCACAGGGAACGCACTCGCCCTGCTCCCAACTGCACCGCTTACACAGTATTCTGTAGGTCACATCGTTTCTTCCCCCATTGTCCGCAGGAGGACTCCACTCCAAACTTACTGTGGTCTGGTTGATGTTGAAAATGAGGTTCTGTGGTGCAGATGGAGGCCCTTGGGAAACCAAACCAAACAAACAAATAAACATGATAGGAAAAAAGCAAACAAAATGAATGGAAGGACCATGTGGGGCACTAAGTGAGTGGCTCAATTGCCATACAGAAAACTAGTTGAAATGCTTTCTTTCACATAAACATTTCATTACCTTTCCTACAGAAGCTATATAAAAGCCTCCTTGAATTCACTTGGCAAGAGGCTTTATTTATTTTCCATTTAATATGTCAAAATGAAAACAGGATAACAACTGTCTTTGTACTTTTGCCACGGCCTTTAGCTATTTTACTTCCAAGCAATTAAAAAAGAACAGTTAATTCTCCTAAAAAACAAAACAAAACAGTTGTACTCTTGTTTAAAAAAATGGTTTTCCTTTCAACCGTATAACAGATAATACATCTATTCATTTTTAATGTGCTCAAGAATGATTTATAAGACTGTCTGGAATTTGGTTTGGATTTGGGTCTCTCAAACGTTCATTAATTGAAGCACCATGATGTGTGATTTGCTCTATTTAGTAATGGAATTTTAATTTAGAAGCCATTACTTTTTAATCGAATTTTATACACATGTAAGACTCAAATAATTTTTCTATTTTAAGATTCCTGTAAAATACATGTGAAAAATACTAAAACACATTTTGATTTCACTGACATAAAAATTACATTGAAGTTGAAGTAAGATGTATCTTACACTATTGTTTAGCCTTAGAGGTTCATGAAAAATTCAAAACATTTAATAATAATTAAGACTGTATTCACAAATTGTATGCCTGTCAATGATGTCACAGAGTGCAAATGAGAAGCGGGGACCTGAAAGTCCTTTTTTAGCTTTACTGTTATGGACTTACTTGTGCACGCAACATGGGGTGGGTCCGAGGGAGCCCTATAATATCCATCCTCACACTCGCATCTCGAAGAGCCTTCCTTATCAGAGAAGCTGTGTGTCGGGCACCGAGAGCACTGAAGATCTTGAGAGGAAGACTTGTAGAACCCCCTGCCACAGGCTGGGCATGCAAGAGAAAGTGAAAACAGAAACATGAGAGCGAGCAGACCTTTCCAAAACTATAGTAATAGTTAGCAAAGAGTAAAATATGAAATACGATTTTTGAAAAACAAGCTCTTTATGATTAAAATTTTGTTGTAGTATGTGTCAAAAACCCAAGTTATACTACTGCATTTTAAGACAAAAATAATAAAAAAACAAAATATACAGCGAACTTGTTTCTATCGTTGGCTTTAGTTCAAAGTCCAGAGCCCAAAACTGAACATAAGCATAATTTATTTAGACAATATCTTAGGATATTTAATTAAGGGTAACTTTGATTTCAATACAATTAACTTGTGTGTGTTGAACTGTATTAACACACTTAGAAGTTATGTTTTTATTCACTATAGGTATAAATTAAGCATAAGTGTAAATATGATTTAAAATGTAAAATATAAAAATAATTTTAATCATCTACTAGAAATAATGGTATTGAAAATTCCATCTGAAAAATGATAGACATATTCCTTTTGAAGGGAATAGATATTCCTTTCAAATTTTCAGGAAATTTCAAAATATAATTTCAACGAATTTAATTTAAAAGGAAGGTTGCTTTCCACTACGTGAACTTCCTCGTTCATAAAAATAACGAAATCCCATAAATAGGAGAAAACTGTTCCTCTAGCATCAAGGAGAAAGCCATCAGCTGGAAACAGACCAGGGCTGTTTCTCCTGTGCGGAGAGGCTTAGGGTCTGTCTGCTCACGCTAACACAGTAGCTGCTCTCAGCAAGGGACAGGCAGGTACAGAGAACTTCTCTAGCACCACCTTGTGAAGTAGTTTTTACTCAATTACATCTTCTTTGTTATTAAATCAAGTAACCTTGAACTATTTACTATCACTGGATATTTTATATATTTCCAGTTAAAATTAAGCAAACTAAATTTTGTATTATTTTAACAATTTTTTATTTATCGATGGTATTACACATTGAACACATTAAATAAATTCCATTTGTCCTTTATATTTTAAATGAATATTAAGTTTTAGTGACCAAGTTTAATGGAAATTAAAAAATCATATCTATAAAGATCAGTGAATAGTTAACATAAATTAAATTAAAACTTTTAATTTATTAGATTCAAGTTTCTTTAATGTTCTTGAGAATTATTCAGTAACTTAATCACATTTTGCTCTTTGGTGGGGATAAAAAACCTTATCGAAAAGGTATATTCTCCAGAATAAAAGTTGAAACATTCTCTGCTTTTGTGCACATGCTGAACTGAATATTTAATGCATAATTCTGACACACTGAGAGCTCAAAATCATATTCAGAGTTTCAAGAAAATAAAACTGTTTCACACGAAAAAGATAGACATTTTAGATAATTTAGAAACTGAATCTAAAGATATGATATAATGTGATAGATAAACGTTAGATATGGGAAAAGAATTACAATCATTTTTTTGCAAATACATTATTCACTGCTGCCCTCTGAGACAGTCTCCCTTTAGTTGGCTTCCTTGGTTCATAGGAGAGGAAAACACTCATATAGCATATTAAGCAAAAAATGTAATGCATCTTTACATGCTCTCAGTAGCAATCACTACAAATCTAAGACACAAAGAGAACAATGAGACTGATGAACAAATAATATAACAAAAATATAACACAAAAATGTTTCTACAGATATGATCCTGCCACATAAAAGAATGGTGAATTGATTTTATATTTGAAAGAAAGATTTTTATTTACAGTGGTAATTTGGAAACTTTTAAAATTTTGTCTCATTTAAGGAAGTTAGCTTTCTGGCCTTTGATCAAACTCCATCAGGATAGAGAATTTCTGTAAAATAAGAGATAATAACAGTTCCTAAAGTTTATCTGGAATATATATGGATAGGCTTTTATTCAAACCATCTTAGTTGCAAGGTTGTAACTTCCAAGTGGAATCTCTAAGTAGTTTTTAATAAGTTTCTAATATGAATGTAGCTAGGTATCAAACAGAAGACAAAATTGTTCAAAAAAAGAAGCATTGACAATTAAAGTAAAAAAATAAAATTACTTTTGAGGTAAAAAAATAAGAATGGTGAAATGCTAGAATAAAGAATTTAGCATAGCTTTCTCAGAATGGAAACTCCTTTCTTTTAAGTAAGAAGTTTCTTACTTGCTCTAAGTATTATCTGTAATTCAATTTTCAGATATGACATCCACAAAATAGAGAAGGCAATGCTTTACTCACAACCTGCAGATTGACAACGTTCAGACCCAAAGAATTAAAAAAGAAAAAGAAAAGAGACAGTAACAGAGAAGTAGAGAGATGAGAGACAGTGAGAGAGAGAGGTGGGGCTTATGTTGAGAGTCTTCACTGACGTTAGGTGGCACTTATTCTTCACAGGGAGAGGAAGACAGGAAGCAGGGAGACACAATGGCAACATGATTTAACATCTACTTAGGTGTGTCTTCTGAAATGACTAGGCAGCAAACTACCTAGTGGATTCCTTCAGAATACTCATTCTCCCATTGCAAATAAAAGCCTCTAACTAAAGGCTTATTCCCATTTTTCTCTCAAACCAGGTACATTTTTTTTTGCTCAACATACATGATTTATAGAATATATACAGTACCTAATGTGAGAAATTTAAAATCTTTATCATTCAACTTCCAAGTCACATTAAATTCTGCTACCACTTTAACAGATGGGAAAACAGATTTGAAGCAAAAGTAACCTGAGTTCTTCAAATCATTCCGTTTGTCTAGGTTAAAGCTGGATTTAGAACACAGGACTACGGAGAGTCAACCATATGCTATTCTATCAGTGCTGACTGCTGAGTAAGTCAAAGTTTGGCACTTACTCAATGGTTCTCAAGCACTTTAACAACCCCCGAAATTAATTTTCAATGTGTCCCTATTGTCTCTCACTATACCCCTTTACTAATTTAAAGCTCCTATTTTAATTTAGAGAACTATGAAACGACAGCCTGGCACACCTTGCAGAAGAGATATTAAGTGGGTTCTCTCAATCGCACCATGAATGCTGGCACTGACAATGCCTGCAAATTGACGGAGTGTGTGCATGGCTATTATTAAAGAGATAATCACGGAAGCAATACTGGAAAAAATGTGGTCATCAAAGTCTTCACATTTTCTTCTTTGAACTAATATTTTGTTTCAGTTCAGTTAATACTGAAAATAATGACCTGTAACAAGACAATTTTGACTTAACTTTTAAGGAAGCTATTATTAAAAAGAAGTGCAAGAATCCCCCCTTTTCTGGGGTTTTGCTCTCCACAGTTTCTGTTACCACCATCAACTGGCATGGCTCCATGATCCAGGGCCACCCACAGCAGGTGACCCTCCATCTGATGTACTGTCAGAAGGTCAAGGGTAGCCTAACCATGTCACACTGCCTACCTCATTTACCTCATTTCATCTCGTAATTGTATCATCTCACATCACCACAAGAGAAGGATGAGTATAGCACAACAGGATTTTGAGAGAGAAAACACACATTCACATAACTTTTATTATAGCACAATTGTAATTGTTCTATTTTATTAGTTATAATTGTTAATCTACTGTGCCTAATTCCTAAATTCAACTTTATTATAGATATGTATGTATAGGAAAAAAACTTAGTATATATAGATCCTGGTACTCTCCTTGGATTTGAGCATCCGCCGGAGGCCCTGGAACATATCCCCCACAGATAAGCGGACTGCTGTACAAAATCTTGAGTTATGATGTCAAGTCAAGAACATGCCACAAGATAAGCTGTGACTCTTATGGTAACAGTGAGTGATTGGGTGGTTAAAAAATTTGGGAAGAAAGTAACACATGTTCTTAAAATTAAAATTTTAGGTTAAATATCTACATGAAATATCTTGAATAACACAATCAGACAGAAAGTGGGGTGACAGTGACATCTGACAGTTGACCACATACAACATTTTGCCATGTACAATGAGTAAATTTTTGCCCAAATTTTTCAGGGAAAAATAAGGTAGTACCTGAAATGCTTTGTATCTGTTCTTGTGTTTTGTAATTATTTGTTACATAAAATTCCTTGTACCATATGTTCAAAAATAAATGCTAAAATTCCTTTATAATAAAAAAATGAAGTATCTAAATATAAATAAATAAAATTTGAATTAAAAAGGTAAAATGAAAGGTTTTTTTCCTGAAAGTTTGGTCCAACAGCATGGGGCATATTATACATGACAAAACATGAAAGAATTAGTTGAGTTCTCCAACTGCTCCCAAAAAGGCTACATGGAAACCAAAGCAATCCCACACCCCCTACAAAATGCAGCTGGTTTTCTATAAGGTACTAGAAAAAAGTTTTTAGGGTAAATGACTTCTGAAACCTCAATCAAAGACAAATTTCCTTTCAAACATAACCCTGAAGTATACAGGAATGACCTTCTAGGAGTTGTGCAATAGTAGTTTTAAAACTCTTTTTACTTTGCTTTATTTCTCAATTTTTTCAACAGCATTTGAACTCAAAGCAAACATTTATACAATGTGTCTATGGCAAAGTTAGGTACAATAAGAAACATATAATTTTAATTTCCTGCCTTTTGATGTTTTTGGTTTTTTAACTGAACATTTTTTTGTGTTTATATATATTTTCTTTTTTATAGAATTTACTGGAGTGACATTAGTTAATAAAATTATATAGGTTTCAGGTGCACAGTTCTATAACACATCATCTGTATATTGTATCATGTTCACCACCCCTTCAGGTAATGTTTCATTGGATTGATAAAAATTGGAAATATATATAAAATTTGTTTTCAACATTTTATTACTTTTGTAAGAAACCTTTTACCTATTATTTTAATAACATTTTTTTCAGTGTTACCATAAAGGCTTGGGGATTGATTCTTTTTATTATTTTTTTCAGCCTCTAGTGAATAAAATAACATAAATTCATTATCCTAGAGCCAAGAACCATAATCTTGTCAGATTTCATATATTAAGCAAGTTTTCATTTAGTCTGTTCTTTAAATGGAAAAAAAAATAAAAAAGGGAATCTAGGAAGCATATGAAACTTCTGTTTACTAGACATTAACATTATTATTTACTTCAGTATATCCACAAAATTATAGTACACTATACTACAAAATCTGTTATAGTATCTACTATGATAAAATAAATGTAATTGAATATATTTAATTTCTACTACTGAAAATAAGAGTATTTAAATGCCTTATGTAACTCAATTGGTTCAAATAATAGGTGGGATTTAAATTCCTTTAAAAAGAAAACAAAAGGCAATAGGCTTTCCCATTTATACATCAATCACTTAAGAATTATAACACTGCAACAAAATCCTGAACACAGGGAAATTTAACTATACAGGAGAATTGATATTGTATCCTCATCCTCTGACTGTCAGAGTCTCCTGACAACAGCACATCCCACAGCAGTCTTCAGTGGATGTCAAGTGGTCAAGCAACAGGGTGTCAGGGCTTTGAGTGTATTCTTGCATGAGGCGGTCTGTGGAATGATCAGGTACTGGTTTAAGAACTGTGTTCTCAAATGAACAATCCTAAAGGCCATGCTAAAAGCCATAGGGAAATTTCTACCCTTCAGTCTAAGCAATTAGGTGAAATGGAACAGTATCTCTTCTTTTTGAAGGAAGGTGCAGATGTTCAGACTTGCCTTGGTACTTTAGGTTTATTACCTATAAAGGTAAGTGTAGGGGATAGTTTATCTAGTTTTATTTCTAAGGACTCTATCTCAGAAAATCCACAGACTTCTAGAGTTCTACAGCCAAAAAAGATTCCCTGATCTTTAATGGGCTATTTTCTTGGAAATCTTTAACTCTGATTTTAACCTCAGGCTTTTTGACAGTGTCCTAGACATCAAGGCACTAATAATCCATCATCTCAGTCAGCTATGCTCCATGGCTGCATACTAGGGATGCTTTCAAAAGACACTAATGACTTGGCCCTATCACAGTAATTGAATCATTTCTGGAACCTGGACAGTTTTCTATTTCAAAAGGTTTCCAGGATTTTAGGATCATCATTCTGTAGGTTCTAGGTCTTTTCTCATACTACCAAAATCTCTAAAGTATGCATAATAACAAAATATCTCCACTATAAAATTGAGTGGGGAAGTAAAATAAGAAATTATTGAGAAACCTAGACTTACATTTCAAGAAAATTAAAATTAAAAAATCATTAATAAGCCAATAAAAAACAGGCAAATAATCTGAATAGATATTCCTCAATGGAAGATATACAAATGGCCAATAAACACTCAAAAACACACTCAGGATCATTAGCCATCAGGGAAATGCAAATCAATACAACAATGAAATAACACTTATACTCTGTAGAATGGCTACGATCAAAAAGACAGATAAAACAAGTGTTGGTAAGAATATGGAGAAATCAAAACTCTTACACACTGCTATTGGAAATGTAGAATGTTGCAGCCTCTTAAAAAAAAAAACTGGCAGTTTTTTTTCTAAAGCAGGGGTGTCAAACTCACCTTCACCAGGGGCCACATCAGCCTCACGATTGCCTTCAAAGGGCTGAATGTAATTCTTGGACTGTATACATGTAACTACTCCTTAACAATTAAGTGAGAGCTTGAACTCGGTGCTGCCGCCAGGTAGAAACAAGTTGCGGGCCAGATAAAACAAGGTGGAGGGCCAGATTCAGCCCTCAGGCCTTGTGCGTGCCACCTGTGCTCTAAAGGTAAAACAAGTGACCTTATAACCCAACAATTCTGTTCCTAAGTATATGCTCAAGAAAAGTGAAAACATGTATCAACACAAAGTCTTGTACATAAATGTTCAGAGCAGACTCATTCATAATAACCAAAAAGTGGAACCAACCCAAATACCCATCAAATAATAAATGAATAAACACAATGGAGCATTATTCAGCAATTGAAAGCAGTTAAATATTGACATGATATAACATGGATGAACTGGAAAACACTATGCTAGGTGAAGAAATCCAGGCACAAAAGATTGTATATTATGTAATTACCTTTATGAGAAATTCAGAATAAGCAAATCTATAGAGACAGAAAGTTAATCAGTGGTTGCTAGGGGCTGGAACAGTGGGGAGAAATGGTAAGTGACTATTAATGGGTACATAGTTCCTTTTGTGGGGTGATGGAAATGTTCTAAACTTAATTTGTGGTGAAGTTTGTACAATTCTATGACTATACCAAAAACTACTAAATTGTTAATTTTAATGGGTGAAATGTACACCATGTGAATTATATCTCAGTAAAGCTGTTACATATAATAAAATCCATTAATAATGCAACTTCAAACTTAACATTTAAGTAAGCAAAGAGTAGCAAGTTTTATCTTTTGATTATATATTACTTTGCTTTTCTAACATATTCTATATTCATCTGTTTTTATAAAGCTGTATTTAGGTAAAATAAATTATGAATTACTTTAAAATTTTGAACATCTATAATCAATGTATTCTTCTTACCCATTTGTTAATTTTAGAGTCACATAAATAACAATGTATCTGACAAGTAGCAATTTTATCTATAATTTTACAACTTAAAAGAAATAGATACTTATCAACACCAAGCCTGTATTTAGGGGATATTTCTGATACATTATAGACAATGTGATTTTGAGTAAGTATCTGAATAGATCTTAAATATTCTTACTTTTTATTCACAGCATTTTGCCAGGCAAAGGCTGGTTTCCTTCCTTCCTACCCCTGCATTCTCCTGCCATGGGCTAACTGAATACAACTAGACTCAACTTCCTCAGGTCTTACTCTTCCCAGAGCTGTGATTTTAAGCACAGTTGAACTTTTTCTGAAGGAATTATGTGCATGTATCTGTGTGTAAAATATGAGGCTTTGCAGATGTTTCCGGCCACAGTTATGCAGCTGCAAAAAGTTTATTAATTATGAAGCATAAGTGGATTCTTCTCTAATTGAAAGTGCCCGGGCTTTAATATTATTGTAGACTCTATACATAATACTTAGGGATTCTAATACATGCTGTTATTTTTATTTATTGCAGATGGACATTTTACTTAATTCAGGGAAAGTGAGTCTGTTTCCATAAGAGCTTTCAAATATGTGTGTCATATTAATGTCTCTGGTTCTATAATGCAAAGGGGAAAACGCAGCTTGTCAAAATCATGCTCTCACTGCTCAAAGTGCTGACCTCATCTGGGACAGACAGGTCCAGATTCTGTGTTTTAATCCTATTGACAGTGCCTCAGTGGGAATAATTACAAAACACTGTCTGAAAGCCAGCCCTCTTGTCATTGATATGCTAGGATTTCTCATATTGAGAATGAACAGCGGGCAGGGAGGATAAAAACAACATGATGTAATGAGTTTATCACAGTTTGTGAGGCACCATCCAAAGTACAGTGCAAATAACCTGTGAGAGTTCAGGAAAGAAACGAGACACAATATAAAGTTTGTGATGACATGTGCTCAAGTGCTGAACGTAATCAGGGGATTTTTAAAACTAAAAAGAAAGATTAATTTCAGGGCAATATAAATAGGTGTTATTTATTTGTGTTATTTAATTTAGTACTTTTTTGACAGTATATAGTGGAAAAGCAATGAATATAACATAAGAAGCTTTTACAAGTTTTACTTTTAAGACTTAGACTGTAAAGGAGAATAAAGCATTATGTAAACACAGTGTTTTCTCCTTTATTAAATTACCAGTTTGGAATATGTTAAGAATTCTGCTGAGGTCTGACATGGAAATACTCTTTGTTTTATCAGGATATCACCCTTGTTCTAATGATATTACAAAACTGATTTAAAAGGAATAAAGATGTCAAGTTAGAACCTTCTAAATCTTTTTTGTATTCTTATTGTACAGTATAAATATTAGACTATGTTAAAGAAGTACTGTGTTGCAGCAAGAGGGAACTGGATTTTAACTGAAATGATCTGTGTTCGGATCTACTCCACCACTTACTGGCATGCAATTTGGACAAAGCCACTGCACATTCCTGGGCTTCCACGTCTTTGTTTCCTTGTTATTAATGATAGAGTGCTACAGACATATTAGTCATTTTTATGTTTCCATTTGTTATCAATCATCTAGCTGTTCAAACTCCCATATAATTGTCTTTAATGTAATACTAACATTAAAACATGTTTCTACCACCATTACCACACTCCAAAAACCCCACATACAAACTAACACCCCCTAGTCTTTCAGTGGTGCCCCCAAAAGAGTGTGAAAGGTTCTCAAAGACTGTCCTGCCTCCCAAGCCATCCCTGCCAGAGATGTGTCCCTGTGCCAGGGACCCCTCTGCCTGACAATTCGCCTCTAACCCCCTCTGTACCATTGCTGTCAAACCCTGTGTTCCCAGAGATGTGCACATCCACTTTGATTCTCACAAATAAGGATCCAGAAATGAAGTTTGAAAATTAAGTAGATTACTTAAAATCTACTCCCATAAAAGGAACAATTTCAAAATGAAATTATACCCTTCTGGATCTCACATGATATTGTCCTCATAGGTTCATTCTGAGATATCAAACTACAGACTAAAAAAAAAAAAAAACTATCTGTGAAATGTCAGAATTTAGTAACCCTGATGGAAAACAACCAAAATATAGTTATCTCTTTTTTGTTGTTGCCAGGTGGGAGAGTGAACTCAATCCCCCGCTGCCACAAATTATGCCATTTGAGTTTCCCACATTTGGAGAAATCGCAGGGGCCAGCCCATCCAGAGTGCAATGGAAAAGCCTCACCCTGGGAAACCACCTTCGTGATCATGGTAACTCCCCTGCCAGGTAAATATTAAATGTGCGCACGCACGCACACACACACACACACACACACACACACACACACACAGTAATCTTAAATCTAATTCAAGTTTACAGCAAAGTAATATAGTTATGGGGTTGTCATGGATAAAAAACACTTAAATTAGGAGAAGGTAACTGACCAAACTCAAACATTTCATTACTTATTTGTAGTAACTAATAAAAAATGGGGCTTATTTTTGACAGTGTTATTTTATTTTTCTAAAAGATTTCCTTCAGGTCATGTCATCATGAACAAGAAGCTGCAACAGCAAAGTTCTTAAACAGCAATACGAAAGCAATACAACTTGTCCTTTATAGAAATTATCAATTTGGCTTCCCCTCCAGCATGTAGTAGCTACATAACTTTTGTAAGCGTGCTTATGTTCTCTGAGCTCCATTTTCCCATATTTAAAACAGAGAAACCTTATAATAAGATGACCTCATAGATTGTTGTGAACTGAAGTACAGATTCATGTGAAGACTTAGCACAGTGCCTAGTGGAGAATAAGCATGCAATAAATAACTACTATGATTCTCTCACAAACTGATTTTCCATGCAAAGTTCTAACTATAGTATCTACTCTGATAAACATTGACTCACTTTGCCATTTCCAGATGTGTATGTATACAAGAAACACTAATTCTTAAGCAAATATAGCCAAATTACTCATTCCCTAATTAAATAATTATTGTTTGCCTATTCTTTGCACTGTCAGGCAGTGGACCAAACATGTAACTGCTAAAAGATAGACATAATGATATCTAAACACCATACTCTTTGACCTAGCATCAAGTGGTGTGTATAAGCATTTGATTATGTCTTTCAGCTAATTAAGATTCTGATATTTCATAACAATTACTTATATAAATTATAAATATTGTGCCTTAATTTGTATCTTTAGAATGTGTTTAATTATTTTCTAGTTCAGTGGTGAATATAGATTCTAAAGTCACCTTTTCTGCCAAGCTGTAGCATTTCATCAATGTGAAGTGAGAAAACTACTTAGTGTAAGTACATGTGCAGGAAATATGTGTAGGGTCATAGCACTGACCAATTATATTTAAACTCGAGACCTATTTGTGGCAGTTCTTGGCACATTTCGCAGTGAGACTAGTAGTGCATCTGGCACCATCAGAATATTCCACAAGGGCAGGTTACTTCAAAGTGAAAGAACATCAGCTAGCCCTGGCTGGTGTGGTTCTGTAGACTAAGTGCTGGCCTGCAAACCAAAGGGTCACCGGTTTGATTCCAAGTCAAGGCGCATGCCTGGGTTGCAGGCCAGGTCCCTAGTTGGGGGCACATGAGAGGCATGTACATATTGATGTTTTTCTCCCTTTTTTTCTCCCTCCCTTCCCCTCTCTCTAAAAATAAATAAATAAATATTAAAAAAGAATTTCAGCTAGACAAGAAATATAAAATACAAATGTTTGAAATTTCATTGCATTTAATAAAGTGAGTATATTTTAGTTCAATTCAAAGAATTAAAATTAAAGTATTCTGTGGTTCATCAATAACAGGTTTTTCTTCTACAATATACTTAAATCTACATATTTAGAAAAGTCTTTAAAATCCAAAGCTAAAATAAAAAATTAATTCCATCTTGTTCCTTTTTTTGTTGTATTTTTCTATCTTAATTTCTTAAAGAGCAGTCCTTCCATTTCAAGCAGTCTCAGACATGCCTTTTCACCCTCAGTTTTCTGCAATAATTTCAAAATAATTAAAACAAAATCACCAGTTAAAGCAATCTTTCTAGCTATTTTGTAAAGACTATTTTTCCTTATTTAGTCAGTTATAAAATCTGGATCAATACTAAGCCTTGTGAAGCAAATAACCCTAAAGCAGTTTAAGGCCATTTGAACATTTAGGGAGATAAATAATCATTTCTGTTATGCCAGTAGAAAATTTTCTGAAGATCATAAAGAAATCAGTTTACCCTGAAGCATGACATTTACAAAAGATGCATCAGAACAATGATAAGACTGGCCCAATCCTTAACTTTTAGAAATAAAAGAAAATAACAGGAAGAAAAAATCTTTAATAACAAATGATGCTGCTCAGCTCAATCGATTATTCAAAAAAGAAGCTAGCTATGCGCACATGTAAAAAGCAAACAGACATAGATATATATGCCCATGTATATATATTTACTACATATGATATAAACAGTCATTAGAGATACAAAGTAATAAAGTGCTATACATGCATTCCCATACTTCCTACTCCTTATAATACAATATCCTTTTATTGCTAATTTTTATTTCCACACCAAGAAGATAATCTGTCACAGTTATATCTGTATCTTATACACTTTGCATCCATAGCATTTTGCAAACAGATAATGTAAGTACTACTAGAATCTTTTAATATAGTTTTTAGTAAAATCTAGACAAAATAGCTATGTTAGATGTGAAAAATATGTCTAGTTTATTTCTTTAAGAATAACTAACTCAAAACACCAATACAAAAGACCATTTGCACCCCAATGTTCATAGCAGCACAATGTATAATAGTTAAGTGCTGGAAGCAACCTGGATGCCATCAGTAAATGAATGGATCAAAAAACTATGGTACTTTTACACAATGGAATTCTATGCAGCAGAATGAAAGAAGGAGCTCCTACCCTTTGTGACAGCATGGATGGAATTGGAAAGCATTATGCTAAGCGAAATAAGCCAGGCAGTGAAAGACAAATACCGTATGATCTCTCCTTTAACAGGAACCTAAACAACAAAACAAAGAAACACGCAAAATATAGTCAAAGACACTGAAATAGAGGACAGGCTGACAGTGACCAGAGGGGAAAGAAGAGGGTATTTCAGGGGAGAATGGGAAGGGTTTACAGGTACAAATTTAAAGGCACATGGACAAAAACTAGGGGGATGGTGGTAATAGGAGGGAATTGGGGAGAGATGGCTGGGTGGGCTGGAATGGCAGTAAAAGGGAGAAAACTGTACTTGAACAATGATTAAAATAAAATAAAAAAGAAGAAGAACTAACTCATTTGCCAAGCTGAAAAACAATATTCTAGCTTTAGATAATCCAGAATTGTTATATTCTAGAAGGTATACAAGTTCTTGTATTTCTGGTAGTAATTTGGAACTAGACAGGCCACTATTAAAATAAATACTTGTAATTATCACTTATATTGGAAAACAGAAATATCACTGATGCCTTACATTATGAAAAATGATTTCAATTTATTTCTTACCAGCTCTCTTTCAAATTTAAAAAAAAATTATTGTAGAACAAACAAAAAACTAATTTTAACACAATGGGTTATTACATCTTTTATTTTTTTATTATGAACGCAACTGTATATATATTTTTTCCACACACCTTGCCTGTACATTTTTGTTTTCCCATTCAATTTCATATGTTGTTATGATAAATTAATTCATTCAGCCTATAACCTATGGAGTAGGAAGCATGGAAAAACTAAGTGTTAAAGCCTATTTATATGTATATGTATTATTTCACTCTTTTTCAAGTTGAAATGTAAACCTAACAGGAAAACTGGATAAAAACATAAAGCACCTTTTCATTAAGTATGAGCTCAGAAAAGCAATATAAAGCATCAAACTCAATATATACTCCTGCATACCTCAATCTGAAACAACTGAGAAATTTAGAAGTTAAACAGTGTGTTCTCAAGGTAATAGATGATAATATAATGTGAACATTTCCAAGAACAATTTGATGAAAGTTCTCTAGAATATAATGATTGATTCTATTTCTACACTACTGGTGCTGCAATATAATATTGTGTGCAGAAAGCTGAAAATGTATAAAATCATCCTAATTAATTATAGTCAAATCACCTCAAAACCTACCAAAATTTTGAAAATATAAATTTATACTAATCATAAAACAGATAATAAGGAAGGAATGAAAAAGTTGAAAGACTGCCCCAAATGAAATGGTGAAGAGTATTCAAAAGAAAAGTAGATAGCAGACTGTGAAGACATACTGTCCCAGGTCACATACTGTCCTGGTGGAATGGGTCAGATGATATTTTCAGAATAGATTTATTTTTTAACATTTAAGTTAAATTACCCTGTGGTGTACATGTTCAACAAAAGATGGATAAGAATATTAGCTGTTAATATGTCTAAATAAATAGTATGTTTAAATAAATATTATATCTAAAAATCCAAGGTATGATTGACTCAGTCCAATGTAACAGGGATAATCTAACATTATAAAAGAACTTGTGAGAAACACTTTTGTGAGAGGATGTATACAAATAGGAAAATGAGGTATCTGATGCTTGAAAATACTCATGTGCTTTCATTTCACTTCACCATAATGAACATAGTACCTACAACACAAAAAAGCAAGGGTCATCCTTGCCAAATGCCAATAATATAAAAGGAAATATGTCTAACCTCAGAATAACATGAATATCCCTTTTCCCATTTTTCAACATAATTATTTTGTAGTTTAAATTAATGTTCCTTTAAGTAAGAGGCTTAAAAAGTAGATCTTTTCAAGCTATAGTTATTAGAGAAACAGGTCTAGCCATAATGTCAATATAAATTTCGAAGTTCTTAGATTTTCCCAAAATAAAATCCTTCTCTTATCATATAAATTAGACAGTGTTGATTATATTCCCAAATGACATTCAGTCTGTAGAATATTAAATTACCCACCAAAAGAAAGCACAAAAATAACATGGAGTTTCACAGAAGGTATGTGAGGAGATCACTTTTTTAGAGTCAGGCTCAAATTTAGAGGAATTCGTGTCAAGGAGTAAGCTATGTGGTGCTGACCTTCCTGAAAAAGATTCACAACAAATGCATTTGCTAAAATTCCCACCACACATCCTTAGTGAAGCTGTGTCTGACCTCTGGTTTGGGCTTCTGGATGCCTCCTCTCTCTCCCCACTCCCATAAGTAAGTACTATAGATAAAGTTTACATCTATATCAATATCTTTATCTCTGTCTGCATCTGTGTCTCTACGTCTGTACGCCTATATCTACAACTGTATCTTTATGTCTCTATAGATGGGGATATTACACTCCCATTACAATCTTTTAAGGTAGTTACTGTAGTTTTCCAATTAAATAAATGTGTTAATTATATTTCCTTTATATTTCACAAGAGTTTGGTCCTTTAAAGTCTTCCATCTGAGTGGCATACCTCACTAAGCAAGTCTTTAATATTGCCCAGAATATTGGTGTCTTATGAATTATTTATGTAGATTGCAATTTTAATTGCTAAAGTAGGAGAAACTTATGTGTGTGAATATGTACAGATGATTAAGGAAAAGTTTATAGGATAGTAGAGAATAATCTTAGAATTCAGGCTGTAGAGCCAAACACCTTGAGTTCAAATCCTAGATCAAATGCTAGACCTACCACTAGACCACTATAGAGATCTACGCAGAAAGTCTCCAGCCATGTACTATGAAAAATAGAGATATTTATTGAAGAAGATAGAAGAAACATTGTATATAAAACAATGACACCTCAGTCCCCTTCAAAGTAGGCACCTTGGGACCTCACACAGTTCTCCCATTCACCATTAGATGCCTTGTCATATTTTTCTGAATCTCATCAACGGTCTGAAATTTCTTCCTTTTGAAAGGGGATTTTAATATTGGGAAAAGCCAGAAGTCACAGGGCACCAAATCTGGGCTAAAGGGGGACTGAGTCACGTGGGTGATTTTAAGTTTCACCAAAAAACTCTGCAGGAGACGTGATGCATGAGTGGACACATTGTCATGAAGAAGCTGCCAATCACCAGTTGCCCACAGCTGTGGCCTTCTGAATCATCCAAATAGTTTCTCAGAGGAATGTTCAAGCTTAATGCAAAATGTGATGCAGATTCATACTTGCTCAGTCATTTTGAATGTGACAGCCACACAGTACACATGTTCATGCAACAGCATTTACTGCCCCTATTGACTAGCAGTGCAGTCATCATTGTTCATGCGTGAGCTTTCCAGTACACTCTCCTTGGCTGCCACGTTACATTAATGTCACGCAAACTGTTCTTGTTATATTAACAATGGCTGGACATTTTCCAAACGGACCTCGTAGATAAGAAACTGACTAAAAATAGTGATAGATTTTTTTTTCCCTAATAGATTGTTATATGGACTAAATTAACGGACTTATAACAGTGTCTAGCATATACTAAATATTTTACACATGCCAGTTAGTATATCATTATTGCATTAACATATAGTAAAGAACATTATTTTAAAAAATTAAGATAATTTTGCTTCCACTAAAACATACAAAAACTTCTGAATATTCTCCAACATTTTTTCAAAGAATCTGTTTAACTGCATGAATATGTAAATAATGTAGCTAAATGTCAGAAAGTTTCAGCTTAGGAATTCCTTAATAGTTTCTACAACTAAAAATATCATGAATATTGAATTATTTAAAATAACATAATTAAAAAAATCTTCATTGGAAAATAACCTATTTTCCTTTCTGTTGTTTTTGTTCTGGATAAACTTACTTTATTTAGCTTATTATTTAGGTAGAGATACTACTCTACCTTATACTCTAAAAGGAATTATGCCGAACACATTTCAATCTGTGCAACTTGCCAATTAGTGCCAAAATGAAGCAACATGACAAAGACTGAAAATTTCAGAGATTTGAAAAGAGGGGAGTAAGACAAAAAGAACAGATTTCTATGGTAATATAACTTCTGTTCTAGTCAGTTCATGCTTTTTTCTACCCTTAACAGTGATATCATAATCAATACACATTTTAATATCAGTCTGCTTTCTATCCACATTAGCAAAGTCTGATGATTGTTTTCTAAAGACTCCTAAGAAAAATGAAAGCTACCATTCTTTTCATTTAAGACCACAAAATGGAAAAAAAAGTCACGGTATTATTAGGGATTATTCGGTCATTATTTCCCTTAGCCAATCTACCCACAGAACCTTCATTATAAGAGATTTATGACACGTGGATTTGAAACAAGTTGTGGAGAAGAAGGTAGGGTCTTCTCATAGTTAATAACAAGTCTGAAGATAAGAAGCAAGAGAGAGGACATACTCTAGAAGCCTGTTATACCATCACTAGCAATAACTAAGTGAAAAAGTGTGGTTTCATTTTCATATATTAATACAACACTGGTAGTCTGCAGCCAAACAACTGATGTGAATCCTTTGAGAAAGCAAATGGTAATAATATATGAAAAGGCCAAAATGTTTCTCCCACCTATAGGAATATGTGCTATTTTATTTTTGAAAATCATGTCCTTCCATTATAAGATAAATGGTCACTGTCTTCCATATCCATGCATATGAACAAAAATAAAGCCTATATATGTAAGTGCACACCCTGTAAGTAAAGTCTTGCTTGTGGGGGAATGTGAGTACTCCTCAACCCTTTAATCTTGAGGCCCAAGTCAAAGGTACAGGCAGAGTCATGCACTCTTTGAGGAAGATCCTCAAAATGCAAATTAATTGTTCATCCTTTTCTTAGGTCCCATCATCGATGCTATTCCTCAGAAGACTTTGCTTTCTGAGACAAATAGCCAGTTGTCCTCACTGCTTCATTCCCAGCAATATTTGAGAGTACTCACATTGGCCCTTTACATTTATTAGTAGTGACCGAATTAAGATCTAGGAATAACTTACATGGAAATTACAAGTCTCCAATATATTACATGGTTTTCCATCAATGACAAAGGATATAATTTTTAATTCTATAGTGCACTATTGTTCAAGTGAGGGTATTTTGGTCCCAAGAAATATTTCACAAAGACTGCAGACATTTTGAATATTTTAAGTACAAGCGGGGGTGGGGGTGATGTTACCGGCATCTAGTAGGCAGACATCAGAGACACTACTAAGCATCTTACAGGGTTCTCCACGACAAAGAATTAGCTGGCACAAAATGTCAATAGTGCTACTGCTGAGGAACCCTGTTTCACTTACTGCAAACAAATATCTGTCAGTTTTATTTCTGAGTCCTAGTGATCTCCTTGTTAATAAGCACTTCCTAACTAAAATAAAAATGATCATGGCTAGATTTTTTCTAAACTTAAGTAAAAATAGAATATAACTGTGTTACAAAAGTTAGTTTTATCTTTCATAAGCTTAGTTTTTCTTCATATTTCTCCAGCTAAAGCACTAGATGATTTGCTAAGAAATTAACCTCATTTGAAATTTCTGTAGAAAAAAAGCTTTAAAAAACCAAAAATAGTGCTATGAAGATTCAAGTTGACAGAACTATTGTTACTATCACCATCACTTCTCTTATATCAGTGTCTCCTCTTTCAAATGTCCAGCTATCTGTAAGATGTTTCCACTTATAAAGCTCATCATAACGTCAAATTCAAAAGTGGGCAGAAAACCCCTGAACTTGCCGTTCCTTCATAAGGATGAAGCTTGAAGTGTCTACTTTCCTCTAACTTTCATAGTAAGCTAATTCTTGTCCATTACTCTTTTGACATTATCGTTACAGAAACCTGGGTCAAACACTTATCACAGATCTTTCCATTTACTGTCCTATCTTCCTGTAGTCCACAGGTGGCAAACACAAGGCTGGTGGGCCGAATCTGGCTCTCTATCTTATTGCTACCCAGCAGCAGCGCCAAGCTCTTGCTTACCTGTTAAGGAGCAGTTACATTTATACAGTCCTAAAATTGCATTCAGCCCTTTGAAGGCAACTGTGAGGCTTATGTTGCCCCCAGTGAAAATGAGTTTGACACCCCTGCTGTAGTCATTCACTTATTCATTCATTCAACAAATGTATTGAATACTTCTGATGAACTCATATGAGAAGAATGATAGGCATTCTGGGAAGAAAGACAGATGCTGTCCTTATGAAGCTCTCAGCCTAGTAGAAGGCCAAGTATTAAACAAGCAAGTGTAATGGACCAAAATGTGATAGAAAGGGGCTCACTGTAGAAACACCCATAGGTGGCATCTCTTCTCATATAAGTGAAACCTGCACAATAATTAAGGAACATTTTTTAACAAAAGGGTGGAAAGAAATTATTCACAGGCAAAGAAAGAACAAAGAGAAAAAATATTATGGCACATCTGAGGCAATGACAAAATGTCAGTGTGCTGGAATGTAGAAGAGAAACATGTAATGAAGCTGGAAGAGAAGGCAGGGGTGGGAGTTAAGAAGTTTTTTACTCTAAGAGAAATAGGAAACCATTGAAGGATTTTAAGAAAAGAGTGCTGCGATAAGACTCACATTTAGAAAGACCACTCTAGCTACAACAGAATAGCGGCAGGCAGAAAAAGAGAATGGTGAGAAGGCTGCAGCCCTGATACCAGCGAAAGACGACAGTGGAATGTAACAGGACACAGAGTGTGTTTACAGAGAACAGGGCATTCAGTAGATCTGGGAGGAAGAATCTCTCGGAAGAATCAAGAGATTATTACTAGATAGTCTCCAGTCTCTTACACTCTCCAATTGTGCAGCACATACCAGCAGATTTGATTTTGAAATACTCTAGAATAAAATGCAGTTTGATTTACAATAGCAATGAGGGTCCTTGAAACATCAAATGAGATAGGTGAGGCAAGCAAAATCCTCTCATTTGACAAATGCTGAAAATGGAAGCTTAAAAAGATTAAGTAATTCAGGCCGACTTATAATGCTACCACACAGTAAAAATAGGCTTTGCACCCAACTCAGTTTCTGAACCCACTTCTGTCCCTAGTAGTGTGTGTCTCCCAGATCCAGAACTCTGCTAAAGTCTTGTGCTATTTGGTGTATATTACACACTCTGGCACCCGATTACTGTGTAGTATAATTTTCTAATCATTTTATAAATGTATATGTATATTCAGTAACCATTCCACAGAGAAAGAGAAGTAAAAGCATAAACTCTTATTATACTGAATATAACTAAATGAATAAAATTATAAATAGACACTTATGTTAATATCGGTAATACAGGAAGAAGAGAGCTAATAGCATTGTCCAGGCTAAAATTATGTTTCATGTGGATTAGTTGGCAGTATGATCAGAACATAAATATTTAATGAAATATGAAAATCAAATTTGCCTTCATGCAAGTTCACTCTTAATGCACATTAACTCCAGTGAAGTAAAAAAGTTGAATTGCCTCTTCCTCCAAAACATAATTTTTCTTTCCATTTAGCTGTTTGACAAGTAATCCTATAAGGTGCTTTACATCTTCTGCTCTAACTTTGACTGAGAAAACATTATAATTAATCAGTTTGCTATCATGAAATATGAAGTCCTGAGTTACTGTTTAATAACTTAACTTTAGGGCAATGTAATTACTTTTGTTAGTGGACATAACTACCAGTTACATAAAAATTTATTTTTGGATAAGATAGTAACAATAAATGTATATTTTTAAAAAGCTATAATATACAAAAATACATTTTAAAAAGTGATTACTTTAGAACATATAAAATGTGTGAAAAGAGGAAGCCAAATATGGAAGACGACTATGTAATTTATTATCCAAACCAGGGCCTTTTGAAGAGTGAAAAAGGAATTATTAACGATAACAACAAAATGAGTGTCACTGTAGTCACCAGAGTAGGTAACAGCAAAGGGAAATGCCTTTCTAAGACGTCCTGAAATCACAATGATAAGCCATACACAACTTACAATAACTAAATAACCCAGACATACACCAAAGTGTTAAAATTTGGAAATTCTGGAAATTTTACCAGTCAGCCTGCTATCAATATGTATAGAAGTGAGTTGGAATCAATATATTTCACAGTAACTTGCTTAAAACTGAGTTTAAAGCTGAAAGAAATTTTTGTTGTTTGTTTTTAATATTTCTCCACACTCACTAAAGTATCCTTGTTTAGTGCAAAGTATCTGGGTTCCTTGCCACAGTTACAAAACAGATTTCAATCTCTAATACATTTACAAAATTTTTTTATTATTCCCATTTAACACTTTTCAATCTATAACACCACCCAATTAACTTTGAAAAGCACCGAACAAGTCAAACCCTATTATACCTCTCCTAATTCTTGCACTTCAGTTCTAAACAGTTACAGACAAAGTAAATATTTTTTTTGTAGGGGCAAAGAAAAATACTTTAACTCAAAGTACTAAGGTGTGAGTTGTGAACAATAACCACTTACAATATATAATAGAAAAGCAATATGCTCCCTCAAAAGCATTCCTCCATGGATACCAGACATTTTAATCCGTTTTTGTAAAGAACAGGAGGTATTACAGAGTTGAAACAGAAACAGGATGCTTTAAGATGCCTGCAGAAAGAAATATCCATTAGTAAGCAGGATTCTCACTGGGATTGCATTTCTTGAATATTCTCCGTCAAGGAGATGAGAATATCACTTTTTACACTTTAGTCCAGGAAAGTGATAGTCTGAAATTAGAGCTGCTAAAAACAGGCAGGTACTGTGAAATTCAAGGAAATGCTGCATCAAGAAGCTAAAGGAAAGAAAAAAGGATAAAATTCTCTTTATCCTTACAAAATTGGCACATTATTCCAAGTGAGGTAACAGGCAGAACTTCACAGCAGATTAAAAGGAATTTGAGGACAAATGTTTCATTCAGTAGGCCTTTCTATATAGCAGATAACTTTCCACCCAGTAAAGAAAAGCCTTGTCTTTTATTAACTACATTTGAAGGTTTGCCTTAGTATATAAAACCCCTCTTTTTTCACTTATTCATGACTATATTGGCAAGTGCCTCTACATCATTCATACTCATAAAATTCAGCATGGCAGGTGGCCCAAATTTTTCACTGTAAATATTAAAAGCTCTGCAGAAGGTAACTGCCTTGTTTTCATTTGCTTTTTGTTTGCTTCAGTTACCATTAAGCAAATCCTCCTGAACATTTTCAGAAAGCATCCTCTTTAAAAATTATGAAGTCCTCTTTAGAAAGAAATATGTAGTAGATTTTTCTGAAGAAAATTTTACTGCTCTAGTCACAGGTATATTCATTTTAAAGGATCACATTGGCTATTTACAAATTCATTTACTTTCAGTGCTACATGCGATGTCCTTGACAACACAATTATAAATTGAGAAAATTCTAAGGTGATAGCTTTTAAGTTAAAAGGAAAATAAGCAATGCAAGCAAGCCATTATTTTAAGTTATTACTTAGATAAAGTGATACATATCTCATTTTCATAATTGGGAACTGGAGAGAAATGGTGGGAAACACAAGTAAGATCTAATGCAAAATGCCTTTAAAAGATATTATTGTGTTTTACTACCCTCTCTGAAACAAACTCAAGATTTCTATTATAGAAAATCCTTTTCATTTCAAAATATGCCCTTAAAAACAAGAACCTTTCAATTTAATTTATTTTGTAAGGCAGATAAGCTGCTTCTTTTGATGTTGTGATTATTAACACATGTATTTAGTAATTCTAACAACTGAAGAATTAATAAACATTAGTAAATTAATCACAAATTAAATCACAAAATAAAAAGCTTAGAAACTTTATATCAAAGGTTGTTGAAACCAATGAACTATTAAGTTAGGAGAAAAGATAATTACATTCTGGAATTCTGTAACAGATTACTCTTTTTTCCTCTTCCTTTTCTTAGAGCATGTGATCCACTCATCCCAATTCTGCCCTGTCTTTGGAGAGATAGATTGATAGCATCACCCTTTGTCAACGAGCACAGCCATACTTAAGCCATCATCACCAATCAGAATTTTTTTTCATTTTCCAGTCACAAGCTCTGAAATTTTTCACTTTGACCTCAGCCTTGAATATTGTCCCTTTACCACTTTAATCCTGCTTTTCTGATCATCTCCTTCAAGAACTCTAGATGATCACTCCCCGACTATGTTTGCAAACGTTGCTCCAAATATTACTACGAATCACATAAAAAGAATTTATCATAAGGTCAACTGCCCAGATTACATCAATCAGTTTAGAAAACTCCGGATGCAAGAAGTCTTTAATACCAACCTCTCAAGTCTTTGTCTCACATTATAACCCCCTCCAAAGGGAGTAAGACCATTTTGATGTGGACCATCCAAGTAATTAAAGAAATTTTTATCCACTCTTCTAACAAGTTTACTTTGTCACTGATCCCTTTCCTTTATGGCAAACTATTTTCTCTCCAGCCATTTTCTCACTTTACCATTCATTCCTTGGCTCATTTAAACTTGGTTTCTGCCCTCACCACTGTTAGACGATGGGATCTGCTTACCTATATGGCTCCCCTTAAAAAACTCTCCCACCAGAATTTACCCGTATTTTTCAGACTAGTAAGACACACTCCCCCCCCACCTCCCCCCCCACCAATTTGGGAGGAAAAGGGGGTGTGTGTCTTGTAGTCTGAATGTAGCTTACCTGGCTCACTGTGAGGGGGGTGGCGTAAGTTATTTATGTTATTAAATATTTTATCACAGTTTTTGTTTCCATTTTCCCCTATTTTCCTCCTTAAAACCTAGGTATGTCTTATGGTCCAGTGCTTTTTACAGTCCAAAAAATTCAGTAATCTAACTTGTCTTCCCAGCTTTTTCTACCACCACTATTTTCACAAACATCTCCATTAAACAAGGACCCAAGTCACTACAGTGAGCACAGCCAAGCCTCCAGCCACATTCATTCCAATGGAGAATCCCAGACTACCTGGTTTTCTGGCCTGACCAAGGAGGAGACATCAGCAAAAGTGGGTATGTGAAACCATCTTTTTCTTTTTTGTCTACTGCACCCAATCAAAGTCTTTATCCTATTTTAAGAGCCATCATTAAGAATGCTCAATTTGACTGGCCCATTATTTGATGGGAGAGTCTCATTCCCTATTTCCGTATGAGTTTAGGTAATTCACACCATCTTGCACAGCACCTAATATATTTACCAAGCTCATGTTTGTTTTGGGAATGTCATTCAGTAATACATATGCATCACGTAACTGAATATTGGGTAGCACTCAGAATCTGTAGATTCTACCACGATTCCCAGCTTAAGATGAGAAAACTGAGATTATGTGTGATTAATTTGCTCAAGGTCACAACCAGTAAGTAGTAGAATATGAATTTGTCTCCAAAGCTGTTGTTCTTCACCACTAAAATAAAATATCTTAGGCAATAAATTATTTTTCATAAGGAATATACAAATAAAATATTCTGGACTTCTAAGAGAGGAGAGATTAGTATGACTGAAAATCAGAGAGGGTTACCTAGAGGAGTTAACATGGGTTTTTGAGGGACACACAATACATGGATATTTTATGAGGATATGGAAGAAAAGGAGTGTCAGGTACATAAAACAAGTACAATAAAAAGTATTGAATTCAAAAAGTAAGGGTTACATTTAGAAACTGTTGACAAATTACATTAGTTTCACTTTAGTAAAGTGGGCTTACACAGGATAGTAGTAAAAGATAAACTCAGAAATTCTCCAGTAATGTTTCATTCTTAATGTCTTGTTTTTCTAGTCATTAGTTTTTAGCTCCCTAATGTGTAAAGCATTCCTTCCTTCCCATTCTCCGAAACAGGGCCTTCATTCAGAGTCTTTACCCTGGGTCACCCCAAACATGCGGTTATTTTCAGTTTCTCTCACCTTTAATCCAGTCTTCGATCTTCCTTAAAGTTACTACTACATTACAGCACAACTTTTACTTTATGCCCCCTTAAAAATTCCTGATGATTTCTCCATAACTACAAATGGTAGTATAAATTCCTTAAGATGATAATATAGAAAGTCCTCCACCTAAGACTTAATCCAATTTATCTTATATTTTTCTAATTAAATCACTATTTAAAACTTTTTGCATGCACCCTTGACTATCTGATCACCAAATATGGCTGTGATTTCATACATGTCCCACCTTTACCCACAGCACTCACTGGACCTGGGGGTGTCTTTGTGTGATTTCGTATCTATCTACTAGAACTCAATGTACATACCATCTCCTGCAAGCCTTTATTTGTCTCCACTTGAAATCTGTCTTTTCACTTAATTAGAATACAAGTATGTACACAATTGATCACTTCTGACTTATATTTTAACTAGTCATTTAAACATTTATACTTTAATGCAAATACAAAGTCTATTTAATGTGCACAGAATAGATGCTTAGTACGATTTTGTTTTGTTTTTCTGTTTTATCAGCTAATGGATGGGGAGATAAATTTGGGAAGAAATTGTCAGTAGAAGTTTTCCTGATGCAGTTCTTATACTGGGCATCAGCTGTTGATGTGGGAAAACACAAATGCTGGGCAGCCTTTTCCATAGACTCTACCAATCACGAATTCCCCGGTACTGCAGAAGCACCAACGACCAAGATCCTCAAATGTTATCTATTGCCTGAGCATCTGAAGAGAGAAAGCTGATCTACCAAAATTATAAAGGACTAAGTAGGGCTAGAGGCTATACATTTATATATCTTTTTAAAAACTCATAAACTATACTCTATCATATGCTTCACAGATGATTTATTTGCTAAAATATTTTCTGTAGTCTCTTATGAAAACAAGTATTAATTCCTTAAAACAAACCAAGTGAATGGCATGAAAGTTACAAAACTGTATTTTTATTGGAACTAAGAAACAAAAGATTTTGAATATGTCATATTAGACAATCAAAATTAGTTTCATGATAAATACAAATGTTTGTGTAATATCCATAACATGGCAAGATTCAACATGCCATTAAAGATGACTGTTACAATATATTCACTTACTTTTAGTAGTTAATTTTGTAATTAATTTGGTTTTCTTTTCAGAATTAATATGCAATTGTATGCAAATTTCTCCTACCCCCCCACACAAAGAGATTTCATATATAAAACCTATTTTGATTTCAACCTACTCATTTACAGCTAATTCCATAAGCAATATTCATTGCCACAAAACAATGCAATCGACTGCAAATACATAATAGCTTATTAGTAACAGCTACAATTCAAAGACTATAAAATCCAAAATCTATAAAAATGCGCATGTGTACACACACACGAGAGTTTTATATATTTTATATATTAGAGTATGTTTAAATAGTCTACTTCTCTGTGTTATCCAGCAGTCAGAAGGAAATAAAGTGCTAAATTCTTCCTAAGTTTTTAAAACCCACAAACTCCCTGTTTTCCTTCCACATTTATGGTAGTGCATTTACTAAATTTGTCTAGATTGTGTTTCTTAATTAATACTAAAATATTCCTGAAAAATAAGAAACACTGTATTTAACTAGACTAGTATCCCATATTTTTAAAAAGGAACCAAAAATAGTACTTGCTCCCCACATGTTAATGAAAGTAAAAAACAAGGCAAGGAATCGTTAATTTTGTCATGTTATATCTATGCTCCTTTTCTTGCTTTGTGAGATTATAACTAGATTAGATAGACAGATGTATTGGCACGCACACATGTATATATATAATAATTCACAGTCAATGCAGAAAACACAAAGTAGAATAATCAACAGAAGACTACATATAACCTATATCCCACTGAACACAGGGGATCCACATTATCAATTGTATATATGTTTCCTAGTATTTTTCTAATGGTGGTATCATGTCTCCTTGTGCACTGCTTTTAACTTAGCTTAATACTGTTAAAAATTTCCCATGTAAACAATTATAATTTAATGACATGATTTGACAGTCCATATGAGATTTCATCTGATAGATATCCTGTAATAGTTTTAGTCTTCTATTCTCAAACATGTATGTTGGTATTGCCTTTTCAGAGTCAAGGATCTTTTTCTTATCTTGGAAGAGAATCCATATTTTCATCATTATCATCATCAAAATTGCTTGTTGGTACTTAATTGTTAACTGGCAAATAGCCAAACACTGAATAAGAAAGGTAATTTTGGGGTACTGCTGTATAGAAGTTAACTAAATAGTTATATTTATATATTTAACACTTTCTGTTCTACTTACTGAGTAGATAGGGTGAGCCAGGTAGGGTGCTAGTTTTAGTGGATACAAAGAGATGCCATTATTTTGCAGTAACCTATAGCTAATGAGGCACATTACAACAAAGCTTATGCACTTTGGAAACCTGTCTGATCCCATGTCTGGGAACCTGTGGGAAGAAGAAGAGAAGGGGAGTACAGAATGATAAGATTGTAAGATTTCCAAAGAGAGATGATAGTCAAGGCAGAAAATTACAGTATCTCAAGATCACAAGGAGAAATAAGGCATCTAGGATTCCTCAATTTTCAGTATAGCTAAGCACTAGGTGTAAAAATAAACAAAGACAAGTAAGAAAGGATTTTGAATAAGATGGTAAGAACTATCTTGGTAATTACTTGAGTAAATATGTTTAAAGAAAGTCATGACATAACTGAATTTGCATTTTAAAAAGTTACTCTGGAGGGGTAAATAAAAAAATATTAAAAGGGAGTAAGACAAAACATAAATGAAAAATAAAAACATAGGAGACTACTGATATTCTCTAAGTTGATAAAACAAAGACATAAAATTGGATAGGGGCAATAGGACAGAAAAAATTTATTGGATAGTTTGAAGAGATTTTATGGATGTAGAATAAATAAGGCTTCTGCATAATTTCCAGCCTCTTTTAGCAAAATAGAAATACAGAGAACAATTTTTAGAATAATAACAATTGTAGCTAACATATATTGATTGTTTACCATGTGTTAGACAATGTACTAAATGCTTGGTAAGCATCATCTCATTTTTATGCATATTTATCTTGTGTTCCTGTGCAAGTGCTATATGTCAGATCATTTAGTATACACAAAATCTCTTGAAATAGATGCCATTACTATTTCCCATTTTGAATGTAGGAGACCAAAGACTTGAGAGATTAAGTAGATTGCCCATTCACACAGCTAACTGGTGACAGATTCTGGACATGCACCTTAGCGTATCTCTAGCCCAGAAGAAATATTTTCAAGCATTAATAATTCCTTTAATTGGGCTATGTTCCCAGTATGAAAGATTTCTCAAAAGTCTTCAGAAAATGAAGTACTTTTTCACTCATTATGAAGTATGCATAACAATAAAGATGCATTGAATTTCTCTTTAAAGGAAAAAATGAACAAAGGCTAAAAGATGTAGGCTAGAATTTCAATCTTAAAAATTCTGAACCGACATCAATGTATATAATTCATATTCAATTTGATTCTTTTTAAAGTAGAAATCATTCTTCTTTAACTAGAAACTCACTTTAAAAATAATTATTTTATTAGAATTTCTGAGTACACGGGACTATTGAAAAATTAACTGGGACTAGGAAGAATAATAACTCTTACTTACAGAAAAAACAAACTACTAAATATAGAAGGAATAAGAAAATTAGAAAATCAACATTTTGAAATACTAATATAATAAATGATTTCATGTGCTATTAACAATGGATAATAAAAAACTGGGTGAATGATTGTCAAGGAATAGGAAAATTACAGTATCCCTAAGTATCACTGCATAGATTATTGATTAATTACAAAGGGAAAACAGTAAATTTACAATAACATAACCTTAACTGAACCATCCAACTTAGTATTGCAAATAAGGGGACAAAGTTGACATGCTGTGATACAAGCGGAAATAAAACACATCAACTATGCTACCTCTGTCTTTGGTATCTCTGCCAAAAATTTAACTTGAATATAATAATAAGATAGCCAAGCAAATTTACAATGTTGTATTAGTCTAAGAAATAAATAATCTAGATTCTTAAAATTTTTTTTACTAAAGTGAAAAAACATTGAAAGAAAGTTCTAGATTAAAATGAAAGAAGAGAAATATGATAACCAATTGTGAGATCTTTAATTGTATCATGGATTGAAAAAATATCAGCTACCAGAGATAGTTTGAGGCAAATAGGAAATTAGCATATGAACATTTTATTAGATAAACTTTTACCTAAATATTAAAGTTCTTATACTTCAAACTTCCAGTCAAGATGGTAGCACAGGTAAATGCAGCTTACCTCATTGCACAAACACATTGAAATTACAACTAAACTATAAAACAACCATTCTTCAGAACCATCAGAAATTGAGCTGAATGGAAGTCCTATAACAATAGATTTAAAGAAGAAACCACAGTGAGACTGGTAGGAGGGGTGGAGATGGTTTGTTGTATATGCATGTGTGGCAGATAAAAATTGGGAGGGATATCTTGGGAGTGAGGGATCCCAGCCCCATACCAAGTCCTCCAGCCCACAATTTCAGTGCCAAGAAGAGAAGTCCCCATAATTTCTGGCTATAAAAACAAGTGAAAATTGAGACTGTAATACTGCTAGAGTCCCAGGTAGTTCCGCTTAGGGGTCCATTCACAGGCTTAATCCAACTCATCTCTCTGGGATCCAGCATAGGGACAGCAGTTTGAAAGGCATCACAAATATACAGGGAGGAACTTGAATTGTCTGGCATCAGTGTGAAAATTAAGGGGCAGCTTACACCCAGAAAGAAGTGCAGGCAGAGGCCATTGTTTCTTTTTTGAGCCCTCCCCACACAAAGCCAGCAGGCATGAGCTGTATCTGAGACTCCATCAACCTTGCTTACACTATCTGCCCCACCATGGTGATTCCATGAGGCCCTGCCCCACCCAACATTAAAACCACCCAAGCTGCTTTCCAGTGGCTTTTTTGTATGAATGGCTTGCCTTGGCCCATGCTTCAGATTTTTCTAAATTCTCTCAAACAAACAGATTCTGGCTTCAGTGAGCCCTGTGCATCTTGCTAAGTTCCTCCAGGCCCAGCATTAGCAGAGGCTACACTAGGTTCACACTGTGGACTCCTCTGTGCACCTCCAAGCCCAACACAAGTAGCAGCTATCTGCAGATCACTTTGTGGCTAATGCTCTGTGACCCCGGGCAGAACACAGGCAATGGATGACCTTGAAAATGCCAATAGCAATCAAGGCTCAACTACAAGAGGAGGGTGTACTCAGCCCACACAGAAAGCACACCTTGAGTAGCCAGCTAGGGTAATATGGAAGGCTGTGGCACTGAACCCTTCAGGACACCTACTACATTATACCACTGTATCAAGCCTGACAGATGTCATAGTTTCACCTAATACATAAACACAAATATGCAGAAGCTGCCAAAATGAGGAGACAAAGCAGCATAGCCCAAATGAAAGAACAGAACAAATCTCCAGAAAAAGAACTGAACAAAATGGAGAAAAGCAATCGATGCAGAGTTCAAAACACTGGTTATAAGGATGCTCAAGAAACTCAGTGAGGACCTCGACAGCATGAAAAAGATCCAGTCAGAAACAAAGGACATATTAATTGAAATAAAGGACAATTTACAGGGAATCAACAGTAGAATGCATGAAGCCAAGAATCAAATCAGTGATTTAGAACATAGGGAAGCAAAAAACAACCAATCATAACAGCAAGAAGAAAAAAGAATTAAAAAAATGAGGACAGTGAAGAGCCTCTGGGACAACTTCAAGTATACCAACATTCTCTTCATATGAGTACCAGAAGGAGAAGAGAGAGAGCAAAAAATTGGAAACCCATTTGAAAAATAATGAAAGAAACTTCCCTAAATTTGGGGAGAAAGTAGACATTCAAGTCCAGGAAGCACAGAGTCCCAAAAACATGAACCCAAACAGGGCCCACTGTAAGACACATCATAATTAAAATGTCAAAGGTTAAGTATAAAGAGAGAATATTAAAAGTAGCAAGGGAAAAGCAGTTAGTTACTTACAAAAGAAACCCCATAAGACAGTCAGCTGATTTATTAAAAGAAACTTTGCAGGCTAGAAGGGATTGGCAAAAAGCATTTAGTGATAAAAAGCAAGGACTTACAACCAAGATTACTCTATCTAGCAAAGCTATCATTTAAAATAGAAGGAAAGATAAAGAGCTTCCCATACATGAAAAAGCTAAATAAGCTAATCATCACCAAACCAGTGTTTCATGAAATGTTAAAGGTCTTCCTTAAGAAGAAGGTCAGGCCCTGGCTGGTGTGGCTTAGTGGACTGACTACCAACCTGTGAACCAAAGGGTTACCTGTTCAATTCCCAGTCAGGGCACATGCCTCGGATGCAGGCCAGGCCCCCAGTAGGGGGCATTCGAGAGGCAACCACACACTGATGTTTCCCTCTCTTTCTCCTTCCCTTCTCCTTTGTCTAAAAATAAATTTTAAGAAAGAAAATATATGAACAATAAAATGGCAATAAATACATATCTATCACCAACTGAATTAAAAAAATAAGTAGAACAGAAACAGAAATCATAGATACAGAGAACATTTTGGTGATAAAGGTAAAGGGATTAATAAGGGATTATTCTGTAACTACAAATTAGTAGTTACAGAATATTCATAGGGATGTAAAGTACAGCATAGGGAAAAGTAGCCAAAGAACATATATGCAGAACCCATGGATATGGATAACAGTATGCAGAAGGCATGAGGGTGTCAGGAGGAGGGGTGCTGAATGGAGGTACACAAAGGGGGGAATTTGGGGACAACTGTAATAGCATAAACAATAAAATATAATTAAAAATAAAGTTCTTGCATTTGAAATATAGTATTATGCTTACATAGAAGAACGTCTTTGTTTTAGGAAAATGCCAGAGTATGTAAGAATTACTTCCTTTTAAATGGTTCAGCCAGGTAAAACTATATCTAAATGTATGATGTATAAAAATAGATGATACACACACAAGGGTGAAGAAAGGGGAACAAATAAAAATGTGGCAATATTTTAAAGATTGGAGAGCCTGAAGACCATTAGTGTCCTTAAGCTGTTCTTTGTACTTTTCTGTTGGTCAGACATTTTAAGTTTTTATGTATTTATTTAGAAAGAGGAAGGGAGAGAAGGAGAAAGGGAGAGAAAGAGACATTAATTTGTTGTGCCACTTATTTATGCATTCATTGGTTGATTGTTAAATCAGGGCATAGAGATTGTGCTCTGACAGGGGTTCAATCCCACAAGCTTGGTGTATTGGTAGAATGCTCTAGCCAACTGAGCTATTTGGCCAGGGTTGGTTAGACATTTTAATAGGAAAAAAATTATAAGGTGGAACTTTATTTATCAAATGTAGTTCAACATTCACTACTTGATTGTTAACATTGTTAATTTAGAGTGTTTTGGCAATCTATAAACTCATATAAATTTATCTCTCACTAACACATTTGTCATAGTAATCTATAAACAAAAAGCACTCAAAAAGTGTTTGCTGAACTAAATTAAATTGTTTTTATATTTCAAGCACCTTCCCCCAACAGTGTTTTTAGTACTGAATTCTTGTTATCAATACTATTTTGTTTGATCTTCTACTCTCCATGCAGAATTGGTGAATTCCTAATCTGCTGATATGTTATATCCCTGTAGTTTCAACTTTTTTTCAGTAAAATGCGTTAAATTTTGGCAATCACTTAAATTGCCAAAGAATATTTAAATCTAGCCTACTATTACTTGTAACCTTGATATGAGTACACTGTAATGAGAACAATCCCTCTGGAATTTTATACCAGGTACTAACTCTCCAGAGGTTCATAGAGATTCCAAAGCAAACATCTCTTCCTGTGGGCAAGAAAGGTCACTACATGTATAAAAGCATGAATGGAAACTTCACTGTCATCTTCACCTGAAAAACTATTAATGTGATACCACTGTTTAAATAACAAACAAAAACAGACATTTTGCAATAGAAGAAACTAGAAAATACTTCCTGATATTCAAATAGTGAGACATAATTATATAGTGCTACTAAGAAGAAAATAGAGCATCTCCGACCTTCACATGTCAACTTTTATGGCTTCGTAGAGCAAGACAGAGGAGGGCCTAAGGGACATAGCATGAATAGGGCAGAACTCAAGGAACAAATCCCTCAGTCACAAAGAAAAAACACAGATAAGAAAGGATTTACTGCAAAGCCTGTGGACCTGAGAAAACTGTTTATATATTTATGAATATGCCTATATACTAATGAATAATTTGTATTTATGAATATAAATATATAACAGAAGGAAGGGTGGAAGGATGAGAGGGAGAAATGGAGAAAAGAGAAAACTGGTTATTTATTTAACTAGCTAAAAAGAACAACAGAATAAAATAATCCACTATTCTAACCTATTACTTCCACATTTAACTTCTGGCTAATTAAAAATATAATAAAAGTTAAACTCATGGTTTAAGAGATAGAAAATCTAAAAACTAAAAACCCAAGATCTGAATTCTGATTGCATTTAAACCCAATATAATGATTATACTTTGGAGTATAAATCAGCATTAGAGAATTTTCTTCAATATAAAATGACACAATCAAAATTTTTCAAAACTCTATGTTACAATCTAAATTTTTAAAAATTATATTGTAGTCTCCCGCTCTACAGAAAAAGCAATTTTTTCACCCAAATCCTTCCATCTCAGGATTCTTTTACAATCGTCAAAAAGCCACAGCCGTGCTGACAAAGCAGTGCAGAGTAAACTCCAATCTCCACATAGCTTCAGAGATCTGCAGGTACAGAAAGTGAAAATCACCCACTTTTCCTGACCTCAAGCACAGGTCAAACTTCGCCAGAAATCCTTGATCCCTGTGCCACAGTAAGAATCAGAAATAAAATCAACCGTGCCCTCAAAGGAATGGCTACTTTTTCAGTTGTCCTGTGAAATGTCAGCCAAGTATTGGAAATGCTGGTTTATTTTGTCCTCCAGATTGACAGAAAGGAAAAAACAACTCCCATGAATTTCAGTGAGAGATGCGCCATTCACCTGATGATTCATTCTCCAATTGATTATCGTACAAATAACCTCTCCCATTTTTTCTGTGCCTTTTTAAACAGGAAAAACAAATAGAAAGTGTTGAAAACTGAATACTACCCATTTACTGGATTTTTCCATAAATTGTTTCTTCAAGACACAAAAGTAACACTTATATTTTAACATAGTATATAAAATCACTATCAAGGAAAAGACTGTGGGGAAGGGAGGGTAAATGTAAAGTAATTTCCTTCACATTTAAAAATATAGGCATGTCAGGCCCTCCTTCACACAATAAGTCACGTCACAATTTATTATTTTTAAAATGTGTCCATTTTGATATCATATATTCCCCATGTAAGGTCTGTGATGATTACTGGGGACAGGGTATATAAGGGGACTAAATGGTAATACACTAAATGGAAAAATATATAGTGAAGATTAAATAAAAATAAATAAACAACAAAATGGTAAAATTATAAATTTTTATCTAAAATGTCAATTTTTCTTTGAAAATGAATAGAAATATGTTTTATTGGGACTCATGGTTTAACATTTATATAAACTTACTTGTTGAATAATTTATAGCAATCCATTACTTTATAAATCACATAACTAATACTAGTTAGGACAAAATATCTCTTTTAACAATATATGGCAATAATAACAATCAACTATGGGAAAGGATGCTTTGATTTTACAGTCTGACTGAATTTAAAGATTTTTAAGATTCATTTCAAAACCTGTTCTAGAACATCATAATTTATACTGAGGTGGCATGATTTGTTTAGTCATCTTTAATAATCCTGTATTAGCCTTTTTCTTTTTTCAAACTATTGGCCTCAGCAATTGTGGCTTTCTGGCAGGAATCTAGGAATCCCAATTATTTCAGGCATTGTTTGGTTCCTAAAATCTGAAATATAATCAGTATTTATATAAATATAGGACCTAGTAAAGGTTGAGCAATGTTAATTGATGACTATTATATTAGTACACGAGTGATGTTTAGTACTTTCCTAGTCTCCAAGAAGTTTCTAATCCAAATAATGCCTCTAAGAATAATCCGAGAAATCCTGCGAGATGACACCACTGGTTCAAATGATTTAACAAGGAATAATTTTAGAAAGTTACCAGAAGCCTGTATGACACCAGAATACACTGACTCACATATTTAAACAGCCCTACTACACTTGGCTGGCAGGACTTAACTGCACTGAACTCTGTAAATTCTAAGGGCAAAGGGGCTGAGACTTAACAGCAGCATGAAGTGACACTTCTGTTTCAGTGTTACTAATCTAATCTGACTCCTGCAGATCATAATGTACAAATGGCCTTTTCAGTTTAGATTTGAAAACTGAATCTAAACTAAATCCATTAACTAGTAATTCCATGAAGCAAAATCTATTAGCTTTTCACCAATTCTTCCTTATTTTCTTCAACTATGGAAACTCTTTGAATGCTATTTCTGAAGAAATCAAGAAAATCTATGACAACATAATGTAAAACTCTTATGCAAAATTATATCTGTTCTCCTGGCAGCTTTTCACAAATGTTTATAAAGGAGTTACTACACTGTGTAACAGATCATTTGGAAAAAAATCACTAGCAGGAGGCTGCTATCATTTCTGGAGTATGTTTGTGTATATTTGTGTCCATTTGATTTATCTGAAGAATTCTTTGTACAAAAGTAATGCAATTCAAGATATTTGAAAATCGGCTTAATTTAGTTCACCCCCTACCACCGTCACTGCCAACACTACTAACAACAAAACTTACGGAGTTACTCTTTGTCAGAGTACTGTTTTGAAAATAATTGATACATTGACTGAATTTAATATCTGTATGTGCAGATAGTGCATACAATTCATAAACAAAGCTATAACTCTAATACTTGCAATTTATATGTACATCATTTTTAAATCCTGCAGAAGATAACTGATGAGAGAGAGCGAGGTCAGAACTCAGTGAAGTTACTATCAACAAGGTTAATTTCTCTCCGATCTTTGAGCATAAGTTTACTTAGAGGGATGCTGAGATTCAGACAAATCTGAGGGGAAAAAACAAGAATTTGACTAAACACATATTTAGTGTCTTTGTATGATTAGGTTCTGGGACACTGCCAGTGCCAAGAGAAAACTTTGTGTATGATCTCATCTGATTTTAGTTACTTGTAAAAAATAAATAAGAATAATATATCTTACTAATCAAGTGCTGTCTTTTCAAGTTTGATAGACGAAAAAACATGTCTCCTCCTTTAGTAAGTATAAATAAACAAGACTGATGAGGTGAAAAAAAATCAATACCCAGATTCCAAAAATGTTATAACTGTTTATTTTCAGTTCAAACATGACTGATGTCCATTAGACGCAGTCTATCCTGGCGATTCTCATAAAATCCACCATGTCAGACAGTTACCTTCCATGCAACTCCGAAAATTCAACACTATGCTTTAATGCACCTTTTTCCTAAATCCTTAAATTCCACACATTCCTTTAAATGATTGTTTTATATTTATCACAGGTGTTCTATTTTTGTCAGTGGTAATGTTTTAGTTACACTACACAGAACTACTTAATATTATTGATATAATGGACATTTATGACCACTGGAACATTTTAATCCTAATTTTTTAAGTGCTATGGATTTTTTTTAAGTACTGAGATTTTTTAAGTACTGTGAAAAATCCTTCAGAGTGAGAATATACACAATATACAATTTAAAATATAGTAAGAAAAATATAGGAAAATCTTGCTTTATAGACTATAGTCTGTTAAGATTGTAACAGACATTATTAACTAAAAAGAAAAGGCTTTTTGGCAATGCTTTAAAATGATAAAGCCATTCTGACTTGCTCTCTAATAAGAGCAATCCACTTTTTGTAATGATAGAGAAATATAGTCTGCTTCATTATGCTTTGAATGTGAACTAGTAATTCAGAATTTCTTTGAAATTTATATCTTTTATTAGTGAGAAATTAGTCTGTTCTTCAGTGACAAGACACTGTTACAGAAACTAAAGGAAGCCAAATAAGAGCTTGTTCTGCAGCGAAGTCGAGCTCTGCATGTGAAAACATCTTGATGTGTAATGGAAATAATACAAAGTTAAACTGTTATCAAAATGGTGAATCTGTGGCTACTGTGAAAATCAACTAAAAATATCACTTGGCTAAAGTATATTTGCTTTCTTGACCAAGAAAAACAAACACACATACACACACAAATACACTCAACACACTCAGTCCATCATTCACTTTTTGAAGTGTCAGATAACATTATTTCTCAAATGACACACAGGGCTTCATTTGCTATGCATAAGGTCAGTGAATATTACCTTCATTTACACTTGGCTGAGAATCCGTGGGTGTCAACAGTCGAGGCTTAGTTCCTCCACTGAACAGGGTTAGAATCTGACAGAAAGCTGCCACTGAAGAAGATGGATGATCTTCTTTGCTGACCCTGATACCCTAAAGTGTCACAGTTTGGGTCTCTGTCCATTGCTACAACAAAAGGCCCTCTCTGAGCTCCCCAGTAGCCTTCAGCTTTATTGGTGCTAACAGGTCCAGACATTTTCATCGATTTGGTTCTCTACCTTTCAAACACAAGAGCCTGCCCTTTTTGGCTAGCTAAACCTTGGCACAGATGTCTTTCTTCGTAATTGCATCTCTGCTGTCTGTTGGAAAGGATGCAATCAGGCAGGCAAACATCATGTCAGCACAGAAAATGCTGAACTGTTTATCTCAGTTTCCCGATGTCATTTGTCTGTGGAAATTAACTCTTAATTTCCATGTATACTTCTAAAGGGAAAACAAAAATCACATGTTTATGTGATGATCACTAGCTTGTAAAATACGTTATGCAGAGTCATTTAGTATGTAGGGAAAAAAGTGCTTCTGAGTCATTTTTATACAAGCAGTTACTGACAACCACATTTAAAAATGAATGTACCTGAAAACATTCTATATAATTTTCATAGCTCTATTTTGCTCTCCGTTGTTAGTGGCTAACTCTGTGAAATACAGCCTTCCATCACTAAGAAATACATAAAAATATTTACCATCTAATAAAGATGCTGTAACAATATAATGATTTACATGTTGCTTTGAAAGGTTATGAACTATTTTAATGTTAGATTAATATCTATTTTGAATGTGAAAGAAATTACCTAACCTCAGACTCAAATGTTCAAATGTGCATATGCAAACATGATAAAAATTTCTTACTAATATACTTTTAAAAATAAATAGAGTATATATAGATTTATAACTAAGAAGCTCTAAAATATTATAATTATTACTGCCAACATTATTCCATGCAAAATATAATTTAATAGATTTACATATCTAAAATTACAGTTAGCTAATAGATATGTGTACACATAAAATATACCAATCTGAATACTAAAAAAGAGAACTGAAAATAAAACTAAATTTTATAAGAATGAACTATGTGCGTAAGTTATAATTCAAGTTAACCCTTTTTTAAATTGCAGACAAAATGTAATTTGATCATTTTCCACTACTTTAAAATAAAAACTATTAACCCTATATTGACTTTGAAATTCTGCACATTATTTTCAAGTGCTAATGCTTTCATTCAAATTGAGAAAATTAACAAATTATAATTGAAAATAACTATTAAAATCTCTGCAAACATTTTGATGTATTATTAACAACTATCAATAAAATGAATACACACTATAGTTGAGGAATCCATTAAAAATATACAATGCTGACAGTCATTCGGGAGAAATTCAAAAACACAGTTCACTTTTATGATTAATATGTATACTATACATCATATATACTATACATCAATGACTCAACTTTCATTCTCTCAAGTAAATAGCATTTCTCTAAGAATTCCAATAATTTCAAGTATGTCTATGCAAAGCAACTGTAAATTTTTATGTATTTATTTTATTTATTTAAGTTTCTGTAAGACGAAAGAACAAAATCAAAATTTTTTCTCTAAATGTGAGCTAGAGCACCAGGGACCTGATTTTTAAAAAAATTGAATCAGTGATTATTCTTCCTTAATAATTATGAGGCTAAAAATCTAAAATTAATCTTAAACTCGAATGAACTAATAGGAAGCAACGTTTTTTTTTAAAGTAAAGAAAAACAGCAACAAGATTCTTCATGGCCAATCAGGTCCAGAATGATTTTATGTGTTCAACTGGCTTCAGCAGTCTGCCGGTGCAGACTTTCTCAGGAGTAGGTCCATCAATCAGTGTCAGCGTTCCATCAGACTCCACTCTGATTCAAGTGACAGTCAGTTATCTACTGACACTAATGAATAATAAATAACCATGCCCTCTTGGCGTATATGAATACAGCATGTATTATTTTCCATGTAGATTAGCCTTTATGCAGAAGCAGATTTTTTTGGTTATTTTTGCTTGTGTGTTTTCATCTCATACATTAGGAATTGGTTAAAAAAAAAAGTGACTGCAATAAAAGATGTGCTTAATGTGAACTCTGGTCTATGTTAGTGGTCTGTTTTTCACCAAGTCAACCTTGTCTCAGCTTGTATCATATAAACTTAAATGAATCTCCTGAATATTTATGCTGTCTTTTACAGATCTGACACATCGTTTGTTGTCTCTGCAGTGGAGTATAAAATGACAGAAAATCCTTAAAAAACTAAAGATCAGAAGTTGTGTCAGCACCCTAATCTTGCCCTTCTTTCAGAGTCACCCCTAATCTGCCTTCCTGGAGGAAACACTATTTAAATTATGAGTACCCTCTCCTTAGTTGTTAAGTCTCCATCTCTCTCTGATTTAAACACATAATAATAGAAATAGTTACATACAGTTTTTTGAAAAAAATAAGGATTAAGAACTTTAACTGATTAGGCATTCCTATGCACATCTTGCTAAGTTCCTTTACGGTATTGACTGATAGAGGTAATTCTAGAATTACATAGTCATAGTCAAATGTTACAAATGAGACCGTGTTCAAAGTGTGAATCATTTTCTCAGTTCAATAAAAACAAGCTAGAATTCAAATTATGCAAGTTTTATCACATTATGATCATTTTTAAATTTACCATTTTACTTTTCCATTATGAAACTCTCTTCTCAATTTACTATTAAGTGTTTAACTTATTAACTTTTAAAAATAATGAACAGTCAATGATTTTAAAAGGTAAAAACTAGATTTCTTATGATACCTAATTAAGAATTTTAACAGAAATGAAAAAGAATGAATTATAGTTCAAAACAGAAAGATATGCCAAGATTACATCAAAACTTCACAATGATAATGAATAATAGTTATTATTAAGGATAAGCATTTTTATTAGCTGGCTACTAATTTATACAACTTTGAATTATAATATGTGAAATCACTGCCACGCAAAGAAGGCAAAAGGGCAAAATGTTGCAGGCTACATATTTATACTTCATTAAAGACACAGTTCAGGGAAAATATATTTTCACTATTTTAATCCACTTAATTGATGGGAAGGTATACTCTAAAAAGTTTTAAATCAAGGGATTATGTCAAATTTTTTGAAAGGTAAATGAAAAGCTATTGTCAATGTTTACAAAACTTTTGGAAACAATGCAGACAGAATAAAAGGAAACCACAGGAAGTGGGGATGGCAAAGAACATCCACTTTATCCACTTTACCACACTGAAGGATAAAATACATCAGAAAGAAGGGTGAGTACACACACAGCAATGGCCTGGTGAATAATTTTGAAAATCAGCGAGAGAGCTGTTTGAATTTGCAGTGAGAAGCAATGTTGGCTTACTGGGAAAATTTACAAAGAGTAAAATGATAAAAGCATTATATATTCAGCCTTAAAAAAACCCAGCACTCTCATTCATAATGTTTGTGCATAATAAACATTAGCATAGAAAGAGCATGGCTGAGGCAGCAAACTTATAAAGTTCCTCAAATTTTCTTTGCAAACTAAAATACTGTCTCAACATAATAAACCTAGAGCCACATGTTTTCCCAGCTCCAGCTTACAGCCTGAATGTCTGAGCTTAACGCGTGTTAATTTTATAGCTCAGTTTTGAAGGAAAGATTTTGCAGAAGCAAGGACTAAGGGTCCAAAGCCTACAGTTTTCTCAGAGATCTAGTCAGAAACTACAAGGTTAAACAGCAGAGTCTTTGCTCCCTCCGAAATTCTGGGTTACTAATAATGTAAGAAGTGGCCACTCTTCTCATGCTAAACATTGACATGCAATCATCACAGTATCCAAAATGTGTTAACTGCTAAAATTCACCTTCTTATGATATGGTAAAATACTACAAGAATTGAATAAAAAAAATTTACATTATCTTGCAGTAGAGGAATCCTAAATAATCTACTTGAAAATCAAGAAGCAAAAGTTCGTTTATAAAATTTTTTGCTTCGTGCAAGAAAATTTAAAGGCATTTGTAAGGCAGCTTTATTGTTTTTTTTTCTTTTTAAAATATGCAATAACCCAAGAATATCCTATAGACCTTTTCAGCTTCTTCGTTATTGTCAATTGAGTTTTCCACAGAGAAAAAAAAATCTTAACTATTCAGCACTTACAAATTAAAAGATTAGTGCACAGCAATTTAGAAATATAAAAATGGGTCAAGGACAAAAATATAGTTAACTTTTTGATACATTATGTTAACTTGTGATTTTTTTTTCCTGGTAGAGGTAGAAGTCGGCAGTATATGTGTATCTATGTCAGCATGTGAACATGTGTGTATATGTGCGTACATGCATGTACAGCATGTATATTAAGTTGAAGTGGGAAAAACTGAAAAAAATAAATTCTGACTTTACCTTGGAATCTGTCAAGGATAACCTGTTAGAATATAAATGAGGTCTTTAATTATTCCATTCTTGAAATACAGAGAGACCAGAAACCCCCTCTCACTTTTGAAATCTCTTACATTCAAATTCCAAGAATTTACAATTCTAATTTTCTAAGAGATTATAACCTCATGAAGTGCAAAAATACCCACAGAACAGTTTTGTTATAATGAATTTATGTATTTTAGAGGGCAAATCAATTGATTATTTATTTAATTCATCTACTAGTTTAAATTAAAGTCATAATTAATGTGATTAAGTAAGTTAATGCCCTTATGTGTAATTGTCTACATAGGAACTAGTTTAGATAATAATAGTAAGCAAACTACTCTTAAAATAAACATAAAACATATACATCCATTGAAAATATAGATTAATATAGTGAACTTACTGATACTCAATTTATTTTTCTCAGAATAAACTTTCATTATATCTAATGGAGCTTTAGATATATTTTACCCTTCTACACCTATGTCCCTTTCTTACTCTTTCAGAGAGTCCTCTTCTTAAAAAGTAGAGTGGGAAACATTAACGTAATAGATTGTTGACCGACTTTGAAAATAATGAATTTGCCCTGGCCCGGCAGCTCAGTTGGTTGGAGTGTTACCCAGTCCACCGAAAGGTTTCAGGTTCAACCCCTGCTCAGGGCACACTCCTATGTTGCTGTTTGATCCCCAGTCAGGATGCGAAAGGGAGGCAGCCGACGGATGTTTCTCTCCCACATAGATGTTTCTCTTTCTCTCTCTCTTTCTACCTTCTCTCTTTCTAAAAACAATGAATAATCCTAAGTATTTAAAATAATAATAATATAATTAAAAATGCAAGCTATGTAGGTGATAATTACAGCTGATCAATATTATGCTCCCCTCCCCAGATCTAGGTTTCCTATAACTTTGGCTATAACTCAGGTGTCAGTGTTAATGGCTTAGGTGCAGGTCTGATACCACCATAGGTGAGGGGCTAAACTAGGTGTTAATTGAATGAAATGTGAAGTAAAATATAAACACAGTATGTGTCCTTTTGAAGATTTGTGATTTTTTAAAACATTGAATGCAAGAGATAGTATAATCATCAACAGTAAATAATATAAGTGAATAAGCCAAATAAAAAAAAATTAAAACCCGCAGTACTATAATCTCCTTTTATCCAGGGGTGAATACCTTCCAAGAGCTCTGGTAGATGCCTGAAACCGTGGTCAGTACTACATCCTGTACATACATACTACATTTTTTCCTATACATAGATACCTATGACAAAATATATTTATAAATTGGACAGAACAAGATACTAATGACAATAACTAATAATAAAACAAAATAATTATAATAACATCCTGTAATAAGTTAATGTGGTCTCTCTCTTTCTCTCTCAAAATATCTTATTTTGCTGTACTCACCTCTTCACTTAAAGGAAGCACTTTACAGCTTAATTTTTGCCAGCGTCACTCTTTTGCACTTTAGGGCCATTAGGAAACAAAATAAGGGTCACTGGAACACAAGCACAGTCGATCTGATAACTGAGATAGCTACAAGTGACCAACAAGCAGGTAGCCCAGACTGTGTAGAAATTCTGGAGAAGGGAATGATGCATGTCCCAAACAGGATGGAGAGAGAGTATGAGATTTCATCATGCCATTCATAACAGCATGGAAAACACAGACTGTTTATTTCTGGAATTTTCCATTTAATATTTTTTGACTGTGGTTGATTATGAGTAACTGAAATTGTGAGAAGCTAAATTGTGAAATAAAGGAAGACTACTGTACATAACATGTAACTAGTAAAAAAATTTTTCAAGTTGCTATACCCAAGCATGCAGTTTCCCTGGTTTTTTATGTCAGTCATTGATCTCTGACTAAACAAGATAAGGTAAATAATAAAACTCCCATAGTTATTCATAAGACCACAGAATTTATGAGAAATAATACACATTTAACTCAACTGAGGTGTGTATTATTCTCAGTTCTTACAAAATTGTGTTATTCGGGATTAATACTATGACCCATACATGCAGATTCTCAGATTCTAAAACTTTTAACAAAGTTGATATCACAGGTAGAAAACAGAAAAGAATCTCTATCCCTCACTAAGCTCAAAATTGAATGATTTTTGTTACTAGGTATTTAAAAAATGCACATTATATATGCATGTAACCTACTACATTCCAAGTATTAACACTACATGAATATCCTAATAAAGACATGCCTCCGTAAAACTAAATTTGTGAGATATATTACAGAGGATGGGATAATTTAAATGTGAAAAAAAATGATATAAAAAGGATTTTCTGAAATTTCCTTCTGTAACTCATACATTGGATATTTATGCACATAGAGAAAAATACAGGATCCAGAAGAAATTAACACCTGCTTGAGTGTGGTTGGTAGGGTAATAATATGGGTATAATAATTTATAGTTTTAATTTGAACATTTCACCTAAAATGTCATATGGTGTGCTTGAGTGCGATATCATTATGTTACAGAATTACATGCTTAGGATTTTTGTAATCAAAGATTTTATAAAAAGGGAGGGCATTATTTGTGCTGAACCCTGTATATACTAGTAAAGGGTGGGGCAAAGCATATTTACACTTGTGAGGATGTGAAACACAGAGTTTATTCTTGTACTATTATTTATTATTTTATTATTTTCCATACAAATATCTAACCCTACTTTTGCCCCACCCTGTACATAGCAGGGTTAAATTCTTTCTTCAAAGATATTATTGTTTGTATAAAATAACCACATTTTGCACAATATCATAATAAATTACCTAAATACTTTATAGATTAGAATTATAGTGACAATTATCTTAGAGGAAAGGCTATAAGTTGAATACAAAACTCAAATTAAATGCATAATTTTAAGGTATCATTGATTTGCATCATGACATTGCCTGGCAGAGATAAATGCCAATTTAAACTTCCACTAGAAATGTAAAAGAATGACCATATACTTGCCAAAGTTAGGATAATTAGAAAAGTTCTAAAATTATAAACCGAGCTTATAAATCATAAAAAGTTAAATCAGACACATTAATTTCACATGTCCTTTTTTAATTATTTTTTCCCACTTTCATCAGATCCTCTTTCCTGTGCTTTATTTATGGAAATGTTGAGTGCACCGTAGTCACACACAAGATAAGTAAAAAACAGTATAATTTTAAATTAAGTCTACAATGTTCTAGCAGAAAACTCTGATACCCTAATTTAAGAATCACAATTACACTTCTCCATTTTTCTTTTTTAAGGAGTCATGAACAAACATCTCTTTAAAAGACAGAAGAAACTGAGACTGGCAGTGGCTGTGGGGGAGCAGGGCTGTGGACTGGACACAGGGAGGGCACTGGCTCTGGATCCCTGCATGCTACCCATTCGAAACTGTCTTAAAGCAAGTACTATAAGCTTCTGAAAGTAAACAATTTAAAGAACAGTATAAAATTGTAATGTAATGTAGTTATAACTTCAACAGAAGAAACATATTTGGAAATGACACTTAATTTATGTAATTTCCAATTTGTAGAGTGTAATATTAAGTTAGGAACTGATTTCTCAGGTTTTGCTTCTTTCTATTATTTTTTGCTTGATTTGCAATTCAGTAAATATTTATATCATATAATTTGGAAACAAAACAGTATAATCTTATAACAAAAGTCACTTTCCTATATAAGATAATGGCAAATATACTTCAAGAACTTATCTTAGATATTTGGAACTCCGTCCTTTCCAAGGCATAGATGTTAGAAAGGAAGGTAATGGTTTTCATTTCATTAGAAGAGGGAGATGAAGTTGTAAAGGAAAACACAGAAAGATAGGGATGAACAGAATGGATATATGATAATGAACAAATATAAACAGATATATCATTCTATAGAAATAAATTTCTCATATCTAGACCAGACTCCTGTTCATATTTGCTAGGTATTAGCATATCACCTTGCTATATGTTATGAAAATATGCAATATAATAAAGGGTTCTCATACTACAAAGTTTAAGACTAGTCATAGAGACGAGCCACACACAATTAGGAATTAAACAGTCATATAAATCTAAAATAGAAAAATATTTAATTTGGCAATGGGTAATATATGATTAAGTCTTTAAGAAAATTGATAAACATTTATTGGCAGACTATGTGGTACAAGGAACTGTAGGTTTCCATTGTTAAGAAGCTTAAAAGCTATAAAAGGAAATCAAAAACAATAATTAAAATTAGATAGCATGTGATGATTTCATAGGGAAAGGGCAAGGTGTTTATAAAAGGGCAAAGTATTTATAAGTACTCACAAGGAGAGATTATCTAACAGCGGATCAGTGGCATTTAATTTGAAATTGTAAATAAAGGCAAAATTTCCACAGGCTAAGACAAACTAGGTAGCATTATAGGTAGAAAAATGCAAGTCACGGTGAGAATAGGAAAATGGCACTGCCAGTAATTGCCATCAGAATTCGGAAGACTGAGGTCACTGAAGAAGATGGGGAAGTGCAGGATTAAGGTACAATAGGTAATTGTGAGAGGTCATGAGAGTTTGTGTTTTCTGTTTATGTGGGGCCAAATGTTAAGTAATAGGATATCACAAAAATATCCATGGTGTGCTAAAGGTAGAATGAGAGACCAGAACCAGGCCTCAAGTCTGGGGCCTCAAGTCTGATAAATATGTGATTGGGGTTAAGACAAAAGAGTTGAGGGTTATGTTGTTGGGATTTAAATTGTCAGCCTAAAAAGTAGGAAATTTTTATTGATAATCAGGAGCCCGAAGCCTTCTGCAAAATAAAGTGATACTATGTTGTGTTATACAAAGCACATTTTGACTGCCGTGTGAAAAAAAAAAAATGAATAGGAAAGAGAATGGTAAAGATGAAATATTAGGATGTTGGGAAGACTGAGTCATAAGTATTTTGAAATTATTATAAATGAAAGAATATGTTCAAATTTGTATCACCTTTCAAGAAACCCTAAAAGAAAGTTTATTCTTATAAAAGACTGCAATAGATAACATGCCCATCTATAAAGACATTGCCCACTGTATTGGTTACAAAGATAGATTCTGGAGCAAGTCCTTGATTAAACAGCAGTCTGCTACTCCCTATGAGACTGTAGGAATTTAACTCACCCTTCACTGTGCTTTGGTTTCCTTACATAAAAAGTGTGTGCATATACCTTATATCTAAATGTAATTTAATATAAATGTAATACTTCAATAAGAGTCTTTTTCTTCTTTAAATTGTATTATAATAGTGTCTACCTACTTGATTAAATGGGATAGTAAAATCTTGCTTTAAGATTACGTGAATATATGTGAAGCTCTTAAAATAACTCTTCCCATCTATTAAGAATTAAAAAATAAAATAAAATCTATGACCTATTTCTCTGTTAAATGCCTTGAATCTCTCCCCTTTTAAATGATTTAAACTATACCTGACAGTTACTACTGCTCTGGCTCCTGAGCCCTATATTTAATACAAGACATTAACTTAATTTGAAAACCCGTATTTTGGAGATGCAATTTAATTTGTCTTTGTATGAACTATCGGGTTACATATAACATAATTATATTGTTAAAAAAACTCATAGACACAGAAAGTCATAAGGAAATTACTAGAGGGAAAGTGGGGCAGAGGAAACAGAAGAGAGGAAAGGGAGAATAGATGATGATAAAAGGGAGACTTGACCAGGGGTCGTGAACACATATGATACAGTACAGATACTATATTATAAAATTGTACATCTGAAACCTATATAATTTTATTAACCAATGTCACCCTAATAAATTCAATTAGAAAGAAACAAAAACTTTAGTGTTCAAGATATTTAAAAATGGGCAGAACAGCCTTGGTTGGGTGGCAGGAGCATCAACCCATGCACCAAAAGGTTGTGAGTTCAATCCTCTGTCAGAGCACATACCTAGGTTTCAGGTTCAACCTATAGTTGGGGGCATGTGGGGGGCAACCAATGGATGTTTCTCTCTCAAATTGATGACATCCTCTTTCTTTCTCTCCCTATCTCTCCCTCTCCTCCTCCTTTCTCTCTCTCTAAATCAATAAACATGTTCTTGGGTGAGAATTTAAAAAACAAATAAAAATACAGAGAACGAAAGATCACCCACCATCCCACCAGTCTGACATTTAATGTGATATTTATGCTTCCGTCTATTCTTCTCCCTATGTGAATTTTGCCTAGTCCTAAATATCAGTGTATACAAAATTTTATTCTTCATTCAAATTTTTAATGGCACAGTTTAAAATTCCTGTTAACACAGTGTTGATATGTTAAGTTCAATCAAGGTGATGCACTTAAATTTGGACATTCAAGCTATTTCCAATATTTCAAATTACATAAAATGTTGGGGTAGAGTTATGGAAAAGGTTTTCTTTTACAGAACTATCTTTTTTAGGTAAATTAAGGATGAGAATACTGATTTAAAGGATATCGAACTATCTGTGGCCCATAAGATTTATGTTTATTCACTCATTTTCATAAAAATTTCTTACTTCACAAACTCCTTATATTATTAATAAAAGGATAATAGCAAATATTCTTTGCTTATTTGCTATGTCCCAGATACTATTCTTAGGGTTTTAACATGCATTATTTCATTCATTTCTGAAAAGAATCCTATCAGGGACATACTATTTTTACTAGCCCCAGTTTATACTTAACGAAATTAAGGCTTAGAGAGATTGTCCTAGTTTGTACACTTGGTATAGTGTGGAACCATAATTTTAAAACTCTGTGACTCCAACATCAGAGCTATTAATGCTGTAGTGCAACTTACATTTCTGTATGTATTTGATTATAAATACTATACATTATAAAGACTCACTCGTTATAATGAAAAGTGATGGTATAGATCACATACTACTTTAATGTGAAAAAAAACACATTGTTTTTGAAAATCCAATCAAGCAGAAATTTAAATATTAATGCTACCAAATTGAATAAATGTTTTAATTTAATTGACTTGTGTATGTTACATGTCTGTAAGTTATATCTTATTAAAATAACAGACCTATTAATTTAATAGAAAATATTAAGAAACAACTATGAGAAAATTTTCTTATAATAAAAATGAGAAATGTATGATTATTTGAATGCCCCTTTACATGAAATCATTAAAAAATCTAAATCTTTGTTTTAATTCAGAAACTTGAAATTAAGCAACATAAATAATAGAAGATCACTTTTCTATGTTCTAATATATTCACATGTAAAATGCATTACAGCTTTAGATGTTTTACAATTAGAATGACTATGTATTTTATCATTCAAATCAGAATACTTCTGAAAGCAAGCAGAAGCAATGTTGATAAGTAAAAAATTATATCAGGCAAATTAGGCATATGGTCACCCTACTTCAAATAAAGTTCCATCAATTCTTCTGTGACTAAAATCCGTTAGTTGAAGTACAGGGCACATTTTAGGAAGCTGTGGGGTGTGATGGGGAAGTAATAAACAGGATCTCAGGTTCTCAACAAATTCTGTTCTTTATTAACATCCCTGAGTTTCAGTTTCTTCAGATGTCAAAAGAGAAAAAAGAACACTTTTCACTTGTCACGACGTGCTACAGATTAAATGAGAAAATGAACATAATTGTTCAGTGTAAAATGCAAATTACTGTATAAATTCAAGTTACACTACGAAGCTCCACACTTTGACAAATAATATTCTAATTTTTAAAGGAAATCAAACTATACAAAATTTCCAAAAATTTCAAAATATAACTTTATCGGCCTTCTGAAAATATTTATATATGTAAAATATATGGATAGGTTACAGTTGTGCATATGCAAAACAGTTTATTCTTGCATTATTATTTATTAGTGTTTTATTTTCAATACAAATAACTGTAAACCTACTTTTGTACACCTCGGTATAGTCTGCTCTCAATTGATTGAAATACTGAGCTTTTTATCTAAGAAGATATATTGCCTAGTTTCATAAAAGTGACAGCTTCCATGGTAATTTTTAAAAAGGACTCTTGACTGTACTTGAACAATAATAAAAAAATGTGGAAAAATAAAAATAAAATTAGTCTAAAACATAAAATAAAAGCATGTTAACCACCTGGAATTATATATTTTTTAATGACTATAAAAAGATTTCTTCATAAAAGCACTATATTAAGGAATCAGACAGAAATTCACCATATATTAGCCTTGAGAAATACTTAGTTTTCAAATTAGAGTTTTTTTCAAAATAACCAAGAAAAAAATTTACATCAAGTTGATCAAAATTCTGATCCGTTTTTACAGTTGTTAATATTTCAAATTCTATTCTGAGAACATCACAATGGGCTGCCACTGTAGAAAGCATTCAGATAAATGTGCCTTTAAGTGGCAAACCACACTTACTTGGCCAGGGGCTCACTAGCATCGTCTCCCAAACACTCCAGTTTTCCTCAATATGGGACTAGAATTTGTTTTCAAACTCTTAACAGGATCACTGAAGGGAAACAGGAGAAACACTACAAAGGCTGGCCTGGATTGATTCCAGGGGCAAGTACTCTCAAAGAGATGCCAAGAAATTATGCCAAGGAGGGAAGTGATTTTGCAAATGAATATAGTGTCCTAGTTATGTATCAGACATTTAATTCTTTTGTCAATATCACCAAGGTTAAAAAGTAAGAAACTTATCTGATAAACAATTTACTCGACTTATAAAATGCAGACATACACTTTCAGGTGAATGATAAGAAGGCATCTTTACTCCTTTAATTACATTTTCTTTAATGAATTCTTACTATTAATATCTAATTCCACCTATTCTAACACATAATTAATGTAGATGACAGTGAAGTAATTTTATTTTACTTTTAAGTACCTCAGTGTATTTTGCAGGTGACAATAATTTTGGTATTCAAATGAGGTCTCAATTCTTGAAATCAAAATAAACGAATATGAACATTGATAATAGTAACACATTTAATGAGATGATTTTGATCATCTGGAAGACTTTTCTTCACAGTAAATGTATCTCTTTACTTGCAGTTAAAGATTGTTTTTCTTACTAAATTCTATACTTAGAAGTATAGGACTCAAAAAGCTCCTGTTTATTTTTTTTTAAACAAGTAAATGTAGAAACCATATGAGTTAAATTACGTAAAATAAAACAAAAATACTCTAATTTTCTTTAAAATCTTTTTAAACTGATTTTTAATGCATTTTTAATGTTTTTAAACATTAAATGCTTAATTTAAACATTAAAAGTGCAGGACCTTTAATGTTATCTCCTAATCTTTTCATAGACAAAATGTATTGTGTACTTTTATATGTATTCCTGCTTTATTTCTGTTTCCTATTTTAATTGCAGTAAAGTTTCACATTCCATTTTCACATCAGTCAAAATCTTCATATTAGTAACCAACTGCTGACTGCCTTTATAGCTAAAATGTCATCGTATGTTCTTAAAATGTTCTTACAAGAGTTATTGTTGAATCCACCATCATTTTCAAATAACTGTTGTTAGACTATAGTCCATGAGAACCTTGCCTTCCATTAAACTGATGAGCTAACTAAGAATATTTCTGTACTTACCCAGTACAATAGCATTCTGCCTACTAATAGTGATAAGCCTTCAGATTTTGATTTCCTCATACATGGAACATGCAGGATATTTTACTCTGTAAGAAATATGCCAGGGATGGAAAGGGGAAGAGGACAGCAGGTAGAGATTTTCGACTCCCTCAGGAAGTGTAAAAGAAGGCTGGTAAACTTCCCTATGGGATCTGAACCTGCAACATCTCCATTCATACTGCACACAGCTCCACAATGTCAGCTGTGGATAGAATGATAATTGAGTGCTGAGTCATAAGTATTTCATATGCTAGTGACCATCCACATGAAGCATTTAACTCTTCAACCAGGACAGAAAAATATGTTTGCTAAGTTACTCCATCTAAATAGCCCATCCAGTAGAAATATAATGTGAGCCACACATGAAAATTTAAAACTTCTAGGAGCCACATTGAAAGAGTAAAAAGAAACAGTTGAAATTAATTTTAATATTATTTTTATTCAACCCAATTTATCTTTAAAAATTAAATTATCTTTAATCATGTATTTTTAAAAACATATTTTTTATTTTTGTACTAAGCCTTTGAGATACAGACTGTGATTTATTCTTACAACACGACTTGACTTTGAATAGCCAGTTATCAGAACCTAAAGAGGTACTGGCTACCATATTGCACAACACAGATCTAAATCTTTTTGATTATTATTTCTTTAAGTATTCTATTAGAAAGAGATTTGGGGGGAAGTAATGTGATTTATATACCAAATTACTATTAGCAAGACATTCAGCAATGAAATAGAATAATATTTGCTAGGGTTCTCCTTGCTTTGTGATGGAATATAGAGCAATATTGTTAAAAGTCCAGGCTCTGGAATCAGAATGCTCTGAGTTTGAATCAAAGCTAAAATGAGCATTACTTACTAAAGTAATGACAAGCGAGCCATATACCCTCAACAGCCCCAATTTTTCATTCTGTAACATAGAGATGATGATGACATCTCCCTCATTAAACAAACTGAGCAATGTGAAGAACATGGAGGAATATCTGCACACAGTTATCCCCTAAATTTAATTATAGTAATTATTGTTAGTTACAGTCCCTCTGAATTAGCTAATATTTGCAAATATTAAAATTATGCTGCTGACTAGGAGTAAAAGAATATATAAGTTATTTTTTGAAATGTATCATATCTTATAAGTTACAGTTAGGAGAGATGTAATATAATCCTAAGAAAATTTTCAAGATAGGTATATGTGACATAGTTTTAAATAAAAAAAAATACTGGCTAGTTATTATGACCACATAATGTTAAGTAATAGAAAATCCAGTTTTACAAAACATAAGGTTTACAAATTCATAGGCTATTACTCCTTCAAAACAAATAGAAAATGTCCAGCTGAGATACTACAATAACTAAAACTTTACTCTGGCACACTTCCACAAAAATGTGGTCTGCTATCATATAAACTTATCAGGAAAACACTCGTATTATTTAGTCCCGAAAAGAAATATGGCTTTGGCAGAAGTAACCTCAGAGATTTATTAAGTGAAATGTGATGATTTTGTATCAAAATTTTGGTATTTATAAAAAATGTTTCTAAAAGTTTACAAATGTATTTGTACTTGCCCTGTCAGCAGAACTCTTGTTAGCAACCCCCTTAACCTACTTTTTTGTGCTACTCACAAGTCCAGGCGATTTGGGTTTCAAAACAGAAGGAGTCACAAATCATCAAATCCTGATTAATGTCACTTCACTTTACTCTCTTAAATCTCATAGCTCAAGGTGCGACTGTTGACTGCTATGTCAAGCATAAGGCAAATGAAATTTTAGTAACAAATACCATTATTGCCCATATTTATTACATAGCCGTAATGCAAACATCACAATGGGAAATCATTGATAAGTTTAATAGAGAGTTTGCTTATGATCTACTGAATCAGGATGCTGTTATGGAGAAGACTCATACATTCAAATAATTATTACTACTTAAAGACCTTGATACTGAAATAGAAAAAACTGCAAAGTAGAATTTTAATAGCACATATTACTTACGTTCACAAGTGTCCCCTTTTTGCTGGTAGCCTGCTTTGCAGATACACTTTCCAATGGGCACTAACCATTCTCCTTCTGCACTGCAGTGCATCCTGGGGGAGTTTTCCGCCTCTTCCTCTGCACTGCTGACACATGTCCCTCGAACCTCGACTAAAGAGGAAAATTCTGAACCAGTCACTGTATCTGGAAAGATAGCTAAGTTCTCAATAATGGACCAGCACTTCTTGTAGTATACTTTGACAGAAACCAAAGCTATGCAAGCCCCTACATCCTGAAAGGCAAGATAGAATCCCTTTTTGGACAAAGGTCCAATCTCTCTCACCTCAGTGTTAAGCTTCATCTTTCTTTCACCAAGGTCACCTTGAGTAAAACTTTCATCTGCAGCAATGGTGTCTATTTTTACATAGAGGTTTTCTCTTATATTCCTGCCAGTGTCGTAGTCTGTTTCATAATAGTACAAATTAAAGGTTTCCTTGCAAGTTCCCAGTACTCCAGGAAGACTGTTACAATCCCTCAGGGTGAATTTCAATTCTACAAAAATCCTTTGTGCGTTGCCTTTCGAAATCCAGTTAGTCCGCAGCCAGTTGTTTTGGTTGGGCTCCATGACCTGGCATACCTGGTATGTTCGTATCGGGGTGTAGTTCTCATCCAAACCACTAATTTCTTCCCACTGTAAAATTAAATAAAGGTCATCAGTCACTCAGCAAAAAATAACATTTTGATTTTGAGAGTGCATGAGGAATCTTTTATAGTACAAATGCGTATCTTTGAAAGAGGTAGGTCTCTACCCGGACAAACACTGTAACCTGAGAATACCGCCTTCTCGCTTCGGCTGAGAACTTGTGGTGGAGCATCACTTTAGGGTGCTTGCATTGTTTTTGCATGAAATAAATATTTAACATTGTGTAATATATCTTTTTACATGTTTGCTTACATCAGTAGTCTCCATCGGGATTGTAATATTTATGGACTAAAGTGCACAATGTAATTACTTATATTATAGTTAAATGCGTATACATATGGGTACATGGCAAAATTTCTTATAACTCAGTTGACATTTTAAGTGTAAATGTTGTATTTAAACTTAGAAAGTACCTAAAAACATAGGGAAGAAAATGCCAAGAGTACTCTGTAATGTAAAAGCATTCCGCTATATGTTGATATTCATAATGCAAACTCTTTTACAATCTTTTCAAAATGAGACATAAGAGAGTAACATTTTACAGAGCTATTTATTTATTGCAGTGTTATCAATATTATTGTACATAAATCCACATAACTATAAAAAAGTATTTGTATGAAAGTATGATTCATCTTTTTAAATAAATTGCTTTCAATAGAAAATCAAATATATGTGGCAAATCAGCATCCTGAATCATATTTCAGTAATACGCTTTCTGACAGGAAAAATATCAGATGTTTCAAAATGCCCATTCTTATGCTGATACAATGCATGCAATAGCAAACTCATATTGCATATATGCACAAAAAAGGAAAATAAGTTTAGCAGTCCTGGCAACAATGTAAAGATTATTATATCATCTATAATTTTACCTATATTGCTATTAGCAATTAAGGTCATTTCACCTGAAATAGCCCAAAAAGCCTAAAACAAGTTGTTTACGTCCTTCTTTACCATTGTTACAAAATCACCCACTTTACATTTATGCTGCCTTCTTAGTGAAATCGCCATCTACTTCTACTCATTTCTCCAATGTGAAATGCCAGTATAAAAATATATTATTCAAGTCCAAGGTCACAGAGAATGCAATGTTTAAACTATTATTTCAAGAAAAGCAGATGGGAAAATAAACTAATAATCATGTGCTAATGACTTGGATCTATAAAACTTGACCAAGAATCAATTTATTTAAATGCTCAATAAAGTATTAATATTTATTTTAAAACTGTTTCTTAGCAAACTAACAAAACTGATGAATTACTAATATATTATCATTAAGAAAATTCTTGTACGATGTTATATAATTACTACAATTTTATTACACATATCATCACAGGTCCTCAGCTACAGCAAAGAGCCCATTATTATGTGCAGTTTTTACTCAACACAACTTGAGTTTGTGACTAGTTACTGTTATGCACATATTCCCTTCGTTTCCATTAGCTGCTTTGAATCTCTTTGAATGGGACTTAACCAAATAAACCCAAATTCCTCCATTTAAAGAGGTGGACTTTAGTCTCTTAATAAGATTGAAATTAGTAAAAGAAGTAAAACTGGTGATGGCATCTCCAAAATAAATCAAAAGCTCCAAAGATAAATGCACTCTTTTTAATAATTTTCCAGTTTGAGGAAACCAAGGCTAATTATTATAAAGGATTACATCTCAAGAATTCCTTTTGTCTAACTTTAAAACAATTACATTACTTTGTCCTGTCTATACAAAATCAACCTTACTAAGATATGATCCCAGTTAATTTTAATTTTTATTTAAAAATTTACTCCTGAGGGGAAAATATCAAGACAACTATGTATAGATAACAAATAGTGAGACTACATAAATGTATTTAACAGAATTTTTGTTTTATTAGCTCACTTTCTGAGAGGCTGAAGTGATTTCTGCAAATGACACCACTGGGGAAAAAGTGTTAAGTCAGATACTGTGCTTTTACTGTTCACTTATAAAAATAGTTTCAGGAAATTTGTATCTTAATAACAATTTACTTCCAGTTAGATATTTAATCACATTAGCCAATCCATTTCATATATGGAAAATGACATCAATCATCCTTTTCTAATACTATCTGTTGATCCCTTCAGAAATGTAGGGTTAACTGTAATTCAGATACTTTGGACCGACAAATTGCCCATTTGAGTCCAAGGTAACACAGAGGGTCATAATTTATCATTTTGTGGATTACAAGGATGAAATACTATAATCGTGTATCAGTTTACTTCTCCTTAGAGATAAAACCACCCCCTATCTTTATTTGTTTTAATCGATGGATGATAAAAAAATAATCTACATCTGTCACTGGCAACAAAGGTGTTTCATTTCTCATTGTAAACGTCTTTCTGTAACTACATTATTTCACTCATGGAAAACTTCCATTTGCAAGAAAAGTATAGATGCTTACCTCCGCCTTTGCGTACTTTTTATACTTACCCTATAAAACATTTGTTACTTTTCATAATTTATTCTGACCAACACAGGAAACTACAATATGATCTTAAGCAATCTCTTAAATATTAACTGAATGAAAAATCTGAATATTTTAAATAGATTTCCATAACTTTCATTTTGCATTCTTAAAGTGACTTCCACTTCATGACATTGACTTTATGATATTCTTATACTTAACAATCCCTTTTGGACTTTCATTCTTCTCTTTGCAAAATTTGTTATATCTTTTATATCCTCACTTACACTTCATGCACTTTGATCCAGATTTCTCACTGTGCTAAAGATTAACTCAAGTAACAATGGAGTATATTTTCCTTTTCAGAGTCCTCTTCCTTAAGAGGGAATGAAGTATGTACCTTCTTTCACAATTAAAAAACCAGAGGATAAAGACATTGAACTAAATTTAAGTAATATATCTTCCCTGATATATGAAACGTATGGTAAAACACTGGTGTGGGAGGGATTACTTATATTTTCACAGATTTTTATTTGAATGCTTTCACTCATTCTTACTGTAACATATTTATTTTTACTGTAATGGGTGTATGTTCTGCTATCAATTCTGATTAATAATAGCAGATAGCACATTATATAAATTTGGATACTCTAAATAATATTTGATAGCAAATTGTATGCTAAAATAGTGAGCCAATTACATTTTAGCTACCTTTTAAAGTATATTTTGAATCATGCCAAAACTGTTTTTGAAAGAGGAAAAACAGATTACATTCTGTTTTAAGGAATGTACATAACCTACCTGGTTATTATACTAAAGAAGGATAAAGCAACTAGAGGGGTTTAAGGGAGTCTGTGGAAGGACTGTTCCCTGTAATTAGTTAGAATTTACAGCCTGGAACCTCAGCTATGATTCCACTCACGATAAGAACTCATAATATTATGGTTACAGAGTTTTTTAAATCCATGTCCCCAAGCACTAACTACACCTCCTTCTCTACTTAATGAATTCAATGTCTCGTGACAAACACAACAGAATACTGAGCAAAATATTCGGAATTATAATAAAACTCTTTGAATATAAAGAATATGAGTAACTCCACTGTGGAGAGAGGGAAACATTTTTGTGTTTTACTTTAAAATACAAAGTGTGATATTTTATAAGAAGCACTTACCCCATTTGGTGGGTAGGAAATCCATTCCAGCTCTGTTTGTTGTGCTTTAGAATCCAGCAGTAGTACTGAAAAAAAAAGTTTTATTTCCAAATGTTACATGAACATTTTAAACACATTTTAAAAGTATTAAAGTGAATCTAATTTTATATATTATCACTTTATGAGTTAAGATATACACAATTATTTATATAAATGAATGGTGAAATGAATATCTACCTGAAACAAGTATATTACTCAACTTTGGGGGAAAATATATTAAAATACCACCTTATATTTGGTGTTTTTAAATAAAATATTAAAGCAATTTAAAAACTTAAAAGTAACATGAAAGTGAGGGTAAAAATTGCTATGTGATACAATGTTTCTATAGCAATTGTATATTATAAAGGCTTTGTAAATCACTGAGCTATGCAAATTTTGTCAAAGATAATGAAAACATAATAAAGTATAATTGTACAGTACTCTTAAGATAGTCATTAATTTATAATATTCTGCCATAAGTATGTCCCTGCATTTTTCGAGAATTGGAGTTTATTTTTGTGAAACTCTTCACACACAGTGTCTTCTGTGAATCCAAAATGAATGTGATTAAAAGCTTTATTAAGCAATGCTATCCTGAGAAAAATAAACTATTATTTGCAAGGAATACTTCTGAGTTAGTTAGACATCTGTTTTCAATAATTCTGCTTTCTTCATTTCCAAAGGTTTCAAAGCATTAACTAATTCTCAAAATGGTGTAAATCAGCTCTGAATTGACTGTTTCTGACTTGCCTTTTTAAACCAGTTGTGTTCCACTTCTATGTATCAAAAATCACAATACAATGTATGTAAATGTATATAAATGTAATGAATGTTCCTGATAGTATTAATAGGACATATTTAAATGCCATAAAACATACTTCCAATTTGACATATTTTCTTGCTTTTTTAAGACAATTACCCCCCTAAAGAATTCACTGTTTTCTCAAACTGGTTTGTTACCTGAGTCTTTTTCTGTAAAATATTTTTGCCTGTACAGCATGTAGAAATGTATCAGTTTGTCCAGAAATACCAGTGAATGTATTTTTGAGCATGTAAATGTGATTAACATCAACCTCAGCAACATGTTAAAACTCGAACTTTAATAAAAATACATGCTTATGGGAACTTTTAAATAATCGCTAGAGGAAAAAAACGTGTATTTTAAATGAAATGAAAATTTGTTATACTTAGAAAACAAAAGAGCACACGGATGGCTCAACTCCCTAGCGCCAGTCTGGGTTTATTCTCTGCAGCTTAGCAAGGCAGACATAGATAGACAGACGGCTTTTTGAAGAAGTGGTTCACACCTAAGACTGTAGTGGGGACCATAACAACACAAACCCTGGTGACAAACACTTGACTCTCTTCCACATGAGGAGGAAAAAAACCCACACACTTTTAAGTACAAGTTGCATTTCACACCTGGAACATCGATAAGTCATTGGTCTAGTGAATTTATATGAAGTAATTTTTTAAAATTTATTGATTTGAGAGAGAGAGGAAGGGAGAGAGGGAGGGAGAAGGGGGTGGGGAGGGAGAGCGAGATATCAATTCGTTCCACTTTTTAAGGTATTCATCGATTGCTTCTTGTATGTGCCCTCACAGGGATGGAACCCACAACCTTGGCGCGTATGATGACGACGCTCTAACCTACTGAGCTACCCAGCCTGAGCCTTAAGTATTTTTCAAAGTTTATTTTGTTTTTGTCCTCAACAATAGAGAGGAAGCACAGGGGAACAATGTGGATGCTAGATACTGTTCTTCTGAGGTGAATTACTCTATTTTTATTATTTTTTTTGTCTTTCGTACTGGCATGACAAGAGACAAGTTGGTGTTAGACACAGGTGACCTTCTCGGGTCATTTCTGAGGATGAAACAAGCACTGCGGGCTGTTCATTGCCATTCCGTTACCGCTCAGCACAGCCCGGGGTGGGAGCTGGGACCACGACGGGGCGATGATGGCAAACACGTTGAGAAATAAACAAATAAAAACAAAACAGAAACCGCCCCCTGGACCTTTAATCAGAAGCAGCTCTAAAGTGATCCGCTCGCCTCGCTCCCCGGCGTCTGCTCCGTGGATACACCCCCAAGTGAGCCCTTCAGCCTCCCTGCTCAGAGCACGCGGCGCCACCCTCCCTCGCGCCCCAGGGTGCAGAGCCGGCGTCCGATCGGGACGCGTGGAGCCGGGACCCGGGCTAAGCGCGCCTTGCTTCCGGCAGGGCCGGGTGAAGGCTAAGGGCGCGGTGGGCGCGCTCCTGGGAGCCGGCTCTGCGCAGCTCCGGCAGCAGCGGGCAGCTGCGGGCAGCAGTGGCCGGGGCGGGGCCGCCGGCGGGGCGGGGCGGGGGCTGCCAGACGGGCGTGCCCGCAGCCCCGAGCATCCATTGCGTCTCCGCCAGACCTGGGCACTCCAGGGAACCAGTGGCGCCCTCACTCCAGAAGGAGACGGGAGGAGCAGAGAGGCTTTCGGGAACCGTCTCCTCTGAGCGATCGGCGACGGCAGCTTTTACGAAGAGGAAAAAACATCAGCTGCACTTTCGTCTGCAAGCCTCAGACTTTGATTTAGACACTGGCTCGCGAGAGCGGAAACTGACCACCCGGAGTTAAAGTGTACCCGTAAAGTGGAAGAAGGTGGAGAGGCCCCTCACCTTCGTTCAACCGTCTCATCCAACCCGGAGGCCGGGCAGTGCTCCAGCATCCCCAGCGCCCGCTAGTAATTGCCCCGTCCGGCCGCGGAGCTTGCTGGCTCCCAGATTTACAGCTCCAGATCGCCGCTGCGCGTTGGGAGAGTTGTCACAGAGAAGCCGGGCGCATTCGCCACCCGCCCACATTTTAAATATCTCACTTCGGCGTTTACCGAATTCAGCTTCCCAGATCAGAATCCTCCCCACGAATACTGCACCCAGAAAAAAAAGGCCAGCGCGCGAGCCAGCCAGGCTGCGGGAACCTCTCCCCCTAGTGATGCAGTTATTTATAGCTCAAACTCCCGCCCGGGTCAGACGGAGCGCGAGCGCCAGGCTTCCCCGCTGCCGCGATGCAAACTTTCCGCAACTCCCGCTATTCCGCAACTCCCGCTATTCCAGAGGAATCGGGATGAGGTTCCAGTACTGAATGTTCCTATTCGCACGCAAGGAGATATGTGGGGCTCGGTGTGTTTGGGTGTGTGTTTCTAGCAGACATCGTTAGGCTGCAAACGCATAACCGACAGTTCGTAGTCACAGTTTTCTCTGAATGGGTTCTGGGTCTACAGTGGTTGCAGATGTGGAACTGGGGTTAGAAGGTCAGGCTGGATCACGAAATAGGACAAAACACTGGGTTGGGGCGGTTTGTGTGAACGAAGAGAGGCGGACGAAGAGAACTTTGGGGGAAAACCCGGCACTAAATCACTAAGTTTTAAGGGATAAATGAAGCGAAGGCCGATTTGTAGCCCCCGCCCCCATTACCACCGTGACCTAAATCTGATACCAGTTTCCTCCATCCTCCACGGTTCAGGAACAAATAATGATCAGTATTCTGCTTTTAAATATCGGAAAATCAACGTTAGACTTACAAGCCTAGAAGACACGAGGTGGGGTGGGGAATAAATTGCCACTGCTCGGAGCAAGACGCTTCCATTGACAGGATTTCTTTTTCCCCAGCTCCAACTACAGGCACCAAAAGGTATTTTACCTTCTGTCAGTGGTTCAAAGGAGAAGAAAAAAATAACCATATACATAACTGCGTATCTGGTTACCCAAGTGGAACCTGCTCTCTTCATTCAAAGAGCTAGCCCGCAGGGTCCAGGTCTTTCTCAGGGTTTGACCCCTCGGACTGAACTGCCGGACTTGGGGCAGATGTTTAGGGACTTCCAATAGCCTAGGCGGCAGCGTGTTATCAGGGTCACAGCCCCAGCCTGGCCCCTGCCTCCCCGGCCCGGCAGAGCCCTCTAGGCTCCCCCTGCCCCAGGCTGTCTGGACCTGCGCGCCGCGCACGCTAAATAGAGGCGTCCCCGACCGCGGGGCGCGCGTCCCTGATCGGCTTCACCTACGCGGCGTTATTGTTCCGCGCCGGCGGCCGAGCGCCAACCGCAGGCCCGCTCCTCCTCCTCGGATGCAGTGAGCACTTCATTAGTAACCCGAGCGTTCGGAGCTCACACAAGTCACGGCCCCTCGTGGAAGGCTCCGCACTTCAGCCGCTCGCTGACGGGCTGGCTGGGACACTAGAGGCTGCGCTCCACAGTCTCCGACTAACTCCGGCTGCAGCTTAACCCTCAGGAAGCAGACGTAGAAAGGAGGAAGGAGAGAGGTCTAGGAAGAGGAAGACATCTCACTTGCCCCGGGTCCTGGAGGATGATCACGCCGGCGGTACCCCACCACCCCACCCCACCCCACCCCACCGCCCTCTGTAGCTGCTCACGCCCTCCAGACTGCCCGCGCCAAAAATCCTGCTTCTGTCCGGCCGACAGCCCCGGGCGCGGGGCTGCAGGCGACTGTGGAAGCAGCCCCACTTGCTGCCCGCCCGGGGCAGCCGGAGCAGCGAGGGGGCGGGGAGCCAGCGGGGAGGGTCGCCCTTCGCCGGAGGCGCAGCCGGTAGCCCCGCGGACGAGACCGCTCCTGCAGGTAGACAGCTAAATAAATAAGTCAGAACAAACTTTGCTTTTCCATCTCCTTACCTTCCTTTGCAGCCTGCGCCTCCCCGGTGTGTGCAAAACGGAAAAGCCAGATGTAGCATAAAATAATCCATGAAGGGTGCCGAGTTTGAAAAACCATGGTGCATGAGCAGGTTTTATTTTAGGTCTCAGTTGAGTCGTAGCTTTTTAAATGCTGTTTGATCCAAAGTGGGTTCTTTTTTATTGCTCTCCTCGCATCGATTCCCCTTCTCGATCTCCGGGCGGCGGCTGCACGTTTAGCTTTTTAAAATTTCACCCCCCTCCCCTCCAGTTCCTTCGCACTGTGTTCACTGCCTGCAAGTCTCCGACTGCAGACCCGCGGCTTGCTCCACACTCGAATAATATCAATTAGGGGGGGTGAGGGCGGGACTCCGAGTGGAGAGCCTCCGCCACTCGGACTGAGTGGCAGGTGCAGCCGGCCTTCCAGGCAGCGATTCCCAGGGCCGAGGGGCGGGTCTCTGCGAAACGGCCGCCCCGGCCGCGGGGGCGGGATTCGTGCAGCGGGCCAATCGGCGGTGAGCGGAGTCAAGTTGCGGGTCCAGGATTCCCTCCAGGTTCTGGGTTCCCCGATCGTGCTGGATGCTCGGGGAGGGAGGACGTGGATGGCAGCTGAGGTGCGTGTTGCCGTGGGCACTCTGGTTTGTAGCAATGGCAAGCTTTCGTGGAGCAGAATCAAGCCGAGAATAACGCTCCCAATTTACAGTTTCCTATATAGATTTACTCCTCTAGGTCTTGTAGAAACCAGAGGCAATGCAAGCGGTGTCTCAGCTACCAAGCACGGAGCCAGGACAGTGAAATGAGCTGTGCCTTTAAGTAAAGTGTCTTTTACTTTTTTTGTTGTTACAACCTCCGCGGGTTGGATAACTGTTCTTTGCCTTTCTTGAATAGTTTCTAGTTTTCTTTTTGTTAATCCAACAGCAGTCAACTCTAGGCTCCAGCATAGTCCCTAGAAGAATAAAAGTAACGACACGTATTATGTTCAAACAGTGTTTCCAAGAGTTTGCAACAAGCTCTGGCAAACGAACCAGAGGAAAAGGGAGTAAAGAAAGGAAGTCTTTTGTTTTATGGGTCCCCCTCACCCCGCCCAATCTTTTCACAATAGTTTGTTGGTTGCAGGAAAACATTCAGACAACCTTCAGATGATTCCGAATCATTTTTTAAAAACATGTTTATCATTTTTTGAGGTTTTTCCTTGGATTTCTCCACTTCGATCGTTACCCATTTCGTTGCATAAGTTACATTTAATTTTAAAGAATGCTACTGTGAATTAAGCTCATAAAGTAAACGTCTTTCGCAAATATCAACTACTTTCCCATAAGTATTAAATCATCTCTGAAAGGGAAACTGAGAATAAAAAGTATAACCAACACTTCCAGTTGAATTCAGCCAACTAAAATGTCGGGGAGGACTGTGTAGAAGGAAATACGTTTACCGTTAGGCAGTTTTGGACTCTGCAATTCAGTAGGTGAGGAATATAATAACTTTAAAACATTAATTGCCAAATCATCAATTTCAAAGTTCACGCAGAGTAATGTTATCACATATTTAAGATGAGCTTTATTTTCTTCTTGTTCTGTATTGTTCCTTTTAAAAGAATATCTGTCATTCATAATTTATCTGTATTTGTGATAGGCGCAAAGTTTGATCTCACCTACAATTTCAATTTTTTCCATTTTATCTGGAAGTATAAAGTAAATTGGGTTATTTCTTGTATTTTTAGTAAAGACTTTTCAGAAATGACAACCCCAGATTTTTTAATTTTAATTTATGGTAAATTGGCTCCTAGAGTTTTTATTTGCCTAATGCAATTACAAAAGAAAAAGAAAAAAGAGAGAGAGAGAGAAATGCTATCTCCTTTGCATTTAACTTCTCTTTGGTTCCGTAGAGTTTTTCCCCTCTTAAATATTACTTGTTCTTAGCCACTACGCCAATTAAATATTTTAGAAAGTATATCTAAAAACACCCTAAGTGTCTTTTAAATGATGCCAAGAAAATGTAAACTGCTTAACAGATTAAACTTGAACAGAAACCCCCCAAAAAACACAAAACAAAACAAAACAAAAACAAAACTAGAATACACTTGTTACAGAGATCAAGCAGTATTTATACTAACAGATGCTTTAGGAGTAAAAATTGTAAGGCAAAACATTAGAATTAAAAACATAAATCCCCACATGTAGTCTATAAAACTATTAATCTCAGAACCATAAAATCACAAATATTAAACCACTTCTAATAGTTAAAAATAATTCGCCAGGATTTCAGCACTTTCCCCAGGGTCTCATCCCCACTTCTTAGAATGACACGAAGCTAGCCTTTAAAGTTGAAAATATTCCTTTCATCTATTGAATGACTAATACTGAGTGATGTGAATACAAATACCTTTCCATTAAACCAGGAAACCAAAGCAGTAACATCCTTCACTCTGATGAGCATAGGTGGTGTAGGGAGCCCTCTCATTGTGTACTCTCTCTGTCAAACATAGGGGCATGTGCAGCCTCGCTTTTATTTTCAGAGACAAGATGCTTCACATTATATATGCACATGTGCCAGGCTGCTGACAGTTTTCAGAGTTGCACAGGGATGCTCATTTTAAGTTGGTAAACTTAAAAACCTTCCCTTCTCTTCTCCTCATCCTCCTTCTTTTTTCGTATCTAGGTACTGCATATTGATAAAGAAGTCACGGCATTTAAATAAAAGTGAGTGATTTAGTCAAGAAGAGAATGTTCATTGTTCAGTATTATACAGCATATATTTTAGTATATAAATTGGTATTAGACTCTATTTCACTAGCAGCAAAGCATATAAATCTATTTGAACATGAAGCATTGAAATAAAAAATCAGTTTGTAAAACTTTTGTATTTTAAGATAACATTTGAAAGTTAATTACTTTTTATAACTTTTTAATAGTCTATTTAGCTTCATATGTATGATATTTGCATATTATCTCTTTTTAAAGCAAATTGTAAAAAGTGTCATAAATGTATGTGTGTGTATAAAATGAGTTAGACAGGAAGTCATTTTCCTCAGCAAAATCAAATGGGTATATAGTCAACACATGTCAAAGCAGAGCTTATGAAAACTATTTCTTAATTTTACGTATTCATTGTACAATGCAATTGATAGATATATTTAGCTAATTTTAAATAAATGGAAAAAAGATTGAAACTTTAATATTTCCATTTATATCCCCTCTTTTGAAACATCTATCATAAATGTATAGTAAAAAGGTGAAAAATGCCTACTTTCAAATACAAAGATAATATGCCAAGTTTTTGTGTACCATGTTATTTTTATCTAGCTATTCACTAATAATCATGCATAACTGTACATATATGAAAATAAATGTACAAACTCAAGACAAATATCAAATGAGGGTACAGAAGTTAGTTTCTTTTAATTTGCTCTAATATTAACCTTTACCTCACTGTTTGTCTCTGGGAGACATTCTGTTATTTTAAGAGAGTCATGGATTCTTAGTAGTAAATGATAAAGACTTGGGAATAAGTGCCATGAATATTCAAGTAAAAGCCTTGTGTGTGGGGGGGGGGGTAAAGGAGACTTGAGAAGGTAGAGGAACAGCCTGAGACTTTAGTATGTTACAAATCTAAGGTGCCAAACTAAATACTGAACAACAGCAACAAAGAAATCAAAGGACTGTTTTTGAACCTACTACTTCAGCATTTACGTCTAAATGTGTTCACAGTTGGTAAATGTGAAAATGGAACTTTATCACTGAAAAAGCGGGTACTGGTAAGTTAAACTGAATTAGAAAAAGTACTGTGCAGAAGAAAATGCACAGTAGTCTTTACTGACTATAAGCAGAAAAGAAATGGTATGTCTCAGTTAATAGGTATTACAGAAAATTTGTTCTATATTTGTGATTTCAGCCAAAATGTAAACAATCTATTGTGCAGAAAAATCACATATTTACATTGGCATGATTTATGTAGTATATATAAAAATTTATTTGTAACCCAACGTAAAAAATGTACATAAGCTAAGCTCATTTTTTTAAGTAATAATTTAATTTATTCTTCTAAGCTTAGATTTATCTGGCCTTATACGTGGAAGGCAGTGGTCTGAAATGAAATCGTAAGTCAAGACTATATTCTGTTCCTTTATAAAAGTGAGTGAACTTTTATGAGGTCAGATAAATATTATAATGTTCAGAAGAATACAATTTTAATTCTTTAACTGCAGTTACTGAGTTAATTTAACACATCTTAATAAATAATAATATTTATATCAAAATTATGAGTCCAGTTGAATATTGCTAAATTGTCAAACTGAAATTTTTAATCATTTAAAGTATCCAAAGTGATAAGTAACATAAAGTTATTATTTGACTAATATTAAAAGAACTACTATATTAAAAGACTTGCTATATTAGTATAGCAGAAAAAATGTTGCATGTTATACTTAAAACCACTTAGCACATGTTCAATATTCTTCAGACATTTTTTTATTTGATTTTTGCCTGAGAAGACTCATTCTTTGCATTACTTACCCTTCATTTTGTGGTAAATAACCATCAATGATAAGGAGAACTATCTTAAATTATGCAAATTACTTCTACAGGCTTTCATGTTTTCTCATCTTGCAATTTTCCAGCTTTTCAAACCCAGTGGGTTGTTGTCAAGGAGATCTGTGATAATTCAGTGACCACCAGGGGGCACCACAATCTCTGGATGTTCTAACCAATCAAGTCCATACTGAATAAGAACGAGGTAATTATGAAATTATTATATATATAATTATGAGTATTTGTATATACAACTTCATATATATAATTAGTGTTACTGATACTTTTATATTCTCTGTCAGCCTGCTAAAGACCTTCATAAAAATTTGTGAGATGTTGTATGACCTATTTCAGTCTACAGAGACCAAGTTAACTAAAGGAGCTCCAAAACCACTTTAGAAGGTGAACTATAATGCAGAAAAATGCTCCCCAATTTTTAAAAACTTAAGATCTGAGGATCTCAGACTTCAGATACCCTCTTCCTAACTTCCTACCCACTTAATTCCCAAAGTCTTTTACCCTAGAAACAGTGTAAGCATTGAGTATCCTCTAGGACTTGACAGTTCTCAGATTTTAACTTCCTAGAACTCTCTAGCTAGGGGAGCATTTTAGAGACCACTTTGCACCTTAGTTTTCTGCTATGGTTAATATTGAAAACATTGTATCAAAATTGCCTGACTGCTCTCAAGGAAGTCTGAAAAAAGGTCCAAGTGGTGTCCAACCCGCAGCCCCCTAGGCCACAGGCAGCCCAGGATGGCTGTGAATGTGTCCCAACACAAAACCGTAAACTTACTTAAAACATTATGAGATTTTTGGGTGTGATTATGTGTAGCAATGTATTTACTGTATGGCCCAAGACAACTCTTCTTCCAGTGTGGTGCAGAGATGCCAAAAGGTCAGACACCCTTGATGGAATTTCTATGTGCCAAAGTAATTTAGAAATGGAATTTCTATGTTATGGGGAAAACAATTCATAAATAGTGTCTGCTGGCTATAACATTATAAACCTGTGTGTACTCTCTCCACAGAGGCAGAACTCTATGTGTGGCCAAAGGTGGTGCCTGATACTACCCCTTGACTAGATATGTAGAGTTGTTCACCGTAGAATTGGGAAAATCTGTGTGAGACAAAGACTGCCCTGGTAGGAGAAAGATCACCAGTTCCCAACTCAATCCCATTTGAGATTCAACCACATTGAAAGCTCTGAAATATTATGATGGTTCTGACTGAGAAGAAAGTGAACCCAAAGAAGTACCGTTTGTGAGGCAAAGAGAATTCTGTGCTTAAAATTTGCTAGGTGGAGACATATGCCTGAGGCTCAAAGGCCCTCTGAACCCAGCAATCCAGGTGTGGTATACCCACTAATTAAGTAGAGCTATATACCCTTTGGAGTGGCGCTGCTGCTGGGGAGGGATCTATAGAATGAGGCAGTGTGTATATACTGTATAAAGTCCGTTTTCAAAATTATACAGTGTGACACTGATGAAAATAAAATTAGTGGTGTGCTTTACTTACTAATCATTAGAAGAAATCCAATCCCTTTGGGCTGAGGGAACTCCTAGAGTTATCAGACATTTGTGGAGAAGAGAAAGACTCAAGAAGGAAATGTAGGTGTTCTCTTAAGTTGGACAAGCCAGCTTAAAAGAGATAAATGAATATGTTTCTTCTGGATGATGGGGGTCAAACTAATTACAGATTCACAGTCTAAATAGCACAGTATTCCTGAAAGAAAATAATGGCAGAAACTTCAATTAAAGTAGGATTTTCAAGTATTTATTCAATATTTACAAAGGCACTAGGGGCACATGCAGACAAAGCACAGCCCAACACTCAGGAGACCTAACACCCATCAGGGTTCCTTTGTGACTCACATTTCCTTTTAGAGAAGTGGGGAAGATCATATGTTTAGAGAAATAGGTAAATAGCCACTTTTACCCAGTGTCGATTTCAACCACATCAAAACGATGATGTCTTCATAATCACTCTATTGACCGTAAACTACAAAATGATTCAGTGCACAATAAGGCTTTTATCATGTGGCTTGTCCAAGATTGTTTTCTTTTCCTTTCTCTGCACTCAGATCAGATAAAAGAATTCATGAAAATTTATACTCCATCTCAGATTCTATGAGGTTATTATTACCATTGTTTGGCTTTATACATGCATCGCTTTAGCTAAAGCTACATAGTTCACCTGACACATTCTCTGGTTGGTTTTAGATTGATGAAATGTCTGAGGTCAATCTCAGTTTAATTATTTTAATATCTGACAGTCACCCTCTCTGCAGTCTTTTGACAGGCAAGCTCTAGTGGCAAAGTCTGTAAAACTAAAGCTTGAAAAACACGGAACAAAGTTGGCTTATTTAAGAATAGATGATGATGATAAAAGGTAAAACCTATTTTATCTACTTCACAGGTACAGGGAAAGAAGAAATCGTCCTGCCTTCCAATAAAGAAGGACAGGAGCTTTATGAGTTCTTTCACATCTCAAATTGGAATTAATGTTTCTATATTATCATATCTTTATATTTGTTTTAACAACTTATCATATATTGACATATACTTTTGTGTTAAATTTTTGAGAAATTGATTATGTTATGTTTGAATAATGATATACTATAATTATATGCACATCCTCAGATACTTTTGGGGAACTGTGCAGTAGATCATCACATTTTAGACAAATGGCAGTTATGCCCATTTCAGAGAATAACAGCTATGATTCAAGTAGTTATACTTGTTCCCGGGGACATAGCATATACAGCAGGATGGTGAAGGATAAGGAATGAAAAGGAGAAAGAAAAGTAGTTACAAGCTTAGGGTCAATGTTAGAGTTCTGCCTTTTTAAACATTTCAAAATATAATAAATATTTTTTAAAATTACTTTATATTCACCTAGTTACATGTCTTTAATAAAGCTTAAGCCTTAAAGAAATAGATCCATTTTGACCAGAAATTAAAGTGTGCATTTTATATAAATTTCATTATTATACACATATATAATTTTTAAAAATTGTCTGTAAAATTTGGGTATGATGGTATATATTTTTATACAGTTGTGCAAAAGGTATACCTTTTATTTTCTCATTTATTTATTTATTTTAAGATTTTCTTTATTTATTTTTAGAGAGAGGGAAAGGGAGGGAGAAAGAGAGGGAGAGAAACATCAATGTGTGTGTGCTTCTCATGTGGCCCCCACTGGGCATGTGCCCTGACTGGGAATTGAACTAGTGACCCTTCGGTTCATAGCCCATGTTCAAGCCACTGAGCCACACCAGCCAGGGCTAATTTCCTCATATTTAATAGAGATTTAGCATGAAATAGATTCTCTAGTAATAACTATTACTCAAAATTTAATTTTTTCGGAGATTATCATTATAAGGCATTGATCCCAAAATTAAAAATAAATGCTTACATCATATTTATTTATATGTGATTTGAATAATGAACATAGATCTAGAAATATTGTTATTCAACTATACATATAATACATTATTTCCAAAAGCTACTTGACTCACAGACTTCGAATATTTCTCTCTATACCTAGTAGAAGCCAGTTGGCTTTCTCCTTAGTCTCTCTGCAAACTAAGCCTAACAATAAGAAGGCAGAATTCAAGGACCACAAGTTACATACTCTGAGGACCAGTGCTTCATTTCTAAATCTGGTTTTCAAATCCTTATCTTGACCCATAAATGCAAATCCCTTAAGTAAACTTCCCACTACTCCATCCCTCCAACAAGACCCTTGTCCTAGGACCTAGCCCTATGCCTTAGACCACTTAGGTCTTGCTGCCTGCTGATACACCATCTTGATGTGGACCACCTGTCATCTGCATGGATATTAACTGCTTTTCAGTGCTTTCTTTGCTTGCTACCTACTATGTTTTCCTGAATTTGCCCAATGCCAACAATTTACATATCAGGCCATTGTTCTTATCAAAATGTTTATTAGACAGTATACTACCTGCCTTTCTAGACTACTTTATCACTTATGGGTTTGGGTATTTCTTTTAGCAAGCCTAGGTATGTCTTATTCTAGCCCTGACCCTTCCACTCCATTACATTCTTCTACATTTAGCTTGCAATGTCTCTGACCCATCATAAAATGCCACAGAATGTACTCTCTTTCAGATTACAAAACCTTGTGTTTTAATTACCACACTTAGGATGAGGCCTGCTTTTAGAGTCAGTCATCTCTTCTTCTGTCATTCTGTCTCCTTCCTTCATTTCTTCCCCCTTTTATTTCTTCCTTCTCTCCATTTTTGACAGTTTACAAAGCACAGTCCACTATTTGGCCTTTAGCAAAAGTACACACAGTTAACAGACATTACTGTTTCAGTGAGATAGGTGGTCTGATAGATTATTCAGAGCAATAAATCAGACTGGGAAGAGCATCCTAGAAGAAACTGGTGTTTTAGATTGCACTTGGGTTGCAAAGAATAGCTGGGCAGATAAAGTTGATTGTAGAAGGGAATTCAGAGAGCATAGCAGGAAATATATGGGAATACATGATATGTTTTTTTGAAGAAACAAACTAATCTAGGAATTGTGAGCTGATAAAATGTAATTTAAATGATCTTGAATATGGATCTCAGGAGGCCTGAAAACAGCCCCGTTGTGTGAGTTAGTAAATGAATCCTCCCTGGGTTGAGCCTTGATATGACCACAGTCCCAGCTGACACCTCAACTGTAGCCTTGTGAAGTCCCTGAGCTAGAGGACCCAGCTGAGTTACACTGGGTTTCTGACCCACAGAAACTGGACAAATAAATGTTGATTGTCTTAAGCTTCGGACTTTCTGGCTAATTTTCAGGTAATTATGGAAAACTAATACAAGAACTTAAGCATATTTTTGTGGACCTCTAATTTCCAAGTTACATTTATTTGATGTAAAATGCCTAGGCTAGTTTCTGTTCCCCAGTACATCAATCAGAACACCTAGGTGTGAGGGCTCACCTGCTCCGCGTGCTGACCAACACTTGTATTTTTTAGCCATCCTGTGTGGTGGTATCATGTTGTGTCTAATGTTTATTTATCCAATGACTAATGAAGTTGAATACACGTTTATGTGTTTATGGGTCATTCGAGTATCATCACTTATGAAGAGCCTGGCCATTTTTTTTTCTTTTTTTCTGACTTGTCTTTGGTACAGATTACATACAGGAATTTTTTCCTGTATCTAAATATGCATCCTTTGTCAGACATACATGATTGTCACATTTTGCGGTTTGCTTTTTAACTATTAATTACATCTTTTGATTAAAAGAAGTGAATTTTAAAATGGTCCAGTTTAACATTATGTTCTTCTGTGATTACTAATTTTACTATCTTCCTCAAGAAACCATTGCCTAATCCAAGACCACAAAGATATTCCTATTTTCCCCTAAAATCTGAATTGTTTTGCCTTTCATATTTGAATCTGCAGTCCATGTGGGTTGATTTTTGTTTATGGTGGGAGGCAGAGGTCAAAATGCATTGGTTTCCTCATAGAGCATCCCGTGGCCCCAGCACCATTTCGTATATATTACACTATAGCAGAACTTTGGTTATAAGTCTGGTTGATGACTCTATGTGTGGAATATCTCACTAAGTTTTTGCGGAAATTCTTTTGTCAAAGACTCTGTTAGTCTGAAATCTGGCTTATTTATATATCCTTGTACAAGAGGGGAAATGTCTGTTTAAAATCCTTTGCAATCACATAGATTCACAAAGATCTTAATTTTGTTGATAGGGCTTTAAAACATTTATTCTTTATATATTTTGAGACAATGTCTAGTTATTATCCATTCTCCGTTTACCCTGATTCTTGGAAAATGTATTGCTCACGTGAGACAAGCCCCGGGATGCTTCATCCGCCTAAATGCGTCTTCGTGTTTCACTGGACGGGAAGTCAGCAAGCAGCACCGCAACACTGTTTTCCATCATGTCAAGGATAAAGGAGCTTTAAGGGTATGTCCAGCAGCTTTTTTCTAAGGGAAAGAAAAAAAGTACCCAGGAGGCATATATCCCTGCTGCTCCTGTTCTTCACCTCTTTGCTTTATACAATCTGGGTCAGTGCACAAGCTGAGAGTGATTTTAAAGTAATTAAAGTAACTTAGACATTTAGGTAAAAAAATACAGCATTTAAGTTTAAAATATACTACCCATTCTCTGAAATTTTGGATTATTCTATTTAACTGTGCTCTTTGCTTCTGACAGCGCCAATACCCTCAGTCCATTTTCAGCCGTTTGAAACATACCAGAACAAATCTCTCCTCCACTGGAAACTCTCCGCTGGCTCCCGTCGCGCTTGGTGAAAGTGAGGCTCATTAATGACTCAGACAGTTTCGCAAACTACGACCTGTGTGACTCCTCCGGCTCTCGCCTCTTCCCCCTTTCTCAGTTGTTTTCCTCACACTGACTTCTTGCTCTTCTAATAGACCAGGCGAGCTTCTGCTTTCAGACAATTAAATTCCCTCGACCCTCTGCCTGAAATACAATTCCTCTAGACATTTATATAGACCACTCCTTCTCCTTTAGATTTACCCAATTGTCTCTTCTCACAAAGATTTTCCTTAGAAAAGGTGAGGAAGATGTTGGCCAAAGGGTACAAACTTCCAGGAATAAGGTGAATGTATAGACTTGAGATTTGTTAAGAAAGTACATCTTAAATGTCATCACAAAAATTGTGGCTTTGTGAGGTGAGGAATGTGTTAACTCACCTAATTATAGTCATCATTTTACAGTATATATGTTTAACCGCATCATCAAGGTATACACTTTAAACTTAAAAAAATGTCGTGTTAATTATATACCAGTAAGCCTGAAACAACTAAATAGATAGTGAAATTCACTTTAATAATACATTTTATTTTGCCTAGTATGTGAAAATATTATTTCAACCTGTGGCACTAGCCACATTTCAAGCATTAGACACCTATCCGTGGCGAGTGGCTGCCGTAGTGGGCAAAGTGTGTACCAGGGTGGCCTAGACGTTTTGTCAGAATACAGCTTACCGTTTCCCAGTCTCAATGCTTCTAAACCAGTAGGACTTGGGTGAAGCCTTAGAACTTGCATGACTAACACATTTCCAAGTGATTCTTGTGCTACTGATTTTGGGATTACACCATGAGAGACACTGCTATGGAACATTGTTTTTTTTTTTTTAATGTTAGTTGTTTATTGAAATCACTTGGAATGTTTTTAACCTGCTACTACGAGAGAGTCTGACTTAATTTGGGTTTCTAAAAAGATTCTCAGGTGATTTTTTAAAACTTTTTCTTTATAAAGAATCATACATTCACAGAAGTTACCAAAAAAAAAAAAAAAAAAGACACAAAGAAGGACACTATACCATTTGCCCAGTTTCCTACAGTATTAACATCTTGCAAAAACTATTGTAGAACATGGAAACCGTGAATTTGACACCAGTGCAATCCACAGAGCATATTCAGATGTGACCACTTTTACATGCACTCATTTGTGTGTGTGTATAGTTCTATGCAATTTTAGCAGGTGTGTAGATTCATGTACCCACCATCATAATCCAGATACAGGACTGTTGCATCACCAAAAAGATGCCACACACTCCTTTTTTTGTAGTTATAGTCACCATTAACATCTTCTTTATTCCTATCATTTTGTGATTTGATCATATGGGATCATATACAATTTGTGACTTTTCGAGATTGGCCATTTTCACTCAGCATAATAGCCATTAAGTTCATCCAAGTTGTTGAATGTGTTAATAGTACATTCTTTTCATTGATGAGAAGCATGCCATTGCATGAATATCACAGTTTAATTACCCATCCACCCACTGAAGGGCATTTTAATTGTTTCCAGAATGTGACCACTATAACTGAAGCTATAAACATTCATGTGCAGGTTTTTGTATCATCATAAGTTTCTGTTTCTCTGGGATAATGCCCAAGAGTATAACTGCTGGGTCACATGGTATGCACAAGCTTAGTTGTGTAAGAAATTGAAACTGCTATACTCTTTTCCAGTGTGGCTGTACCATTTTACATTCTGATCAGCAATATATGAGTGATCCAATTTTACTGCATCCTTGTCAGCATTTTATATTATTGCATTCTTTTTCAGCCACTCATTTAGGTATGTAATGGTATCTCCTTGTGTAATTTACATTTCATTAATAGCTAATGATATGGAATATTTTCCTTTGTGCTTATTTGCCATCTGTTTATCCTGTTTGGTGAAATGACTCTTCATATCTTTTTTTCCTGTTTTTCAGTTAGATTGTTTTGTTTTGTACTGCTGAGTTTTGAGACCTTTTAAAATATAATCTAGATGCAAGACCTTTTATGGATATGTGGTTTACAATGGTTATCTCCCAGACCGTGACATATTATTTCATTCTCTTCACAAGGTCTTTCACAGAGAGAAAGTTTTGAATTTTGGTGAGGTCTAATTTATCAATTTGTTTCTTTTATAAAATGTGTCTTTGTTGTTAAGCCTAAAACCTCTTCACTTGCCCTAGACTTCAGACTTTCTTCTCTGTTTTTTATTATTTGTTAGTGTTGCATCTTATATCTGTGATCATTTTAAGTTAATACTTTCTTTTAAGGTATGGCTTTTAGGTAAGTTTCATGTATTAGAACTTGTGCTTCAATTGCTCCAGCACCATTCATTGAAAACACTTCCCTAGCACAGTTTGAAAACCACTGTAAACTTTGGCAGATTAATACCTTTGCATCTACCTCCCTCTTCTGGTGCATTACAAGTCATTAAGAAGTATGTTTCAATGGTCTCAGATTCCAAATGTACTAACACACATGGAGTTTGGCTAATTCAAGTACTCTGAGTTGAGATTCAGATTTATAAATGCACTTCTTTCCTTTCTTCTCTACCTCCCTTCCTTTACTCTTTTCCTTTTATCTTTCTCCTCACCTTTCTTTTACTCCTCTACTCTCCTCATTGCACATACTGGGGGTGTAGCAATGAACAAATTATAATTGTCTTCATGGAACTTTTAATCTGCATTAAAGGGCCAAATAATGTGGAAAACTCAAAATAATACAGATTCAGAGACCAGTGTTTGCAAACTAGTAAATGTTGGTAATGTTATAAAGTTCATTAAAGGGAAGACTACTTTAAATCAAGGTGTAAGCAAGTCCTTTTTCAGGGAGCGTGTGTACACACACAAATAGATGTCTTATAATAGGACTTTCATTTTTAGGGTTTTTTAAAATTGAAATACAGAATGTTTCTTTTTTCTTTTTTTCCACCCAAGGACATTTTGTTTATTGCTTTTAGAGAGGGAAAAGGGGGGAGAGGATGGGAGAAAAATACACAACAGCATGAGAGAGAAGCATCAGTTGGTTGCCTCCCATACATGCCTGGAACTGGGATCGGTGTCAGGACCAGAAAGGGGATCATAAGCATCTGACCAGGAATCTCACAGCACTCTCCACTGGACCAGGGATCAGACTGGCAACCTTGGTATGTGCCCTGACAAGGAATCCAACTGCAACCTTTTTTTTGCCGGATGATGCTCCAACCACCTGAACCACACCAGCCAGGGCCAGAGTGTTTTTGCAAAGCAGGAAACAGTGCTGTCCTAGGAGGTCCCTGAAGCACCTCTGAAAAGAACTAGGCAGTGCAGTCACAGGAACACATTCAAGGCCCAAACCAGGGACCTGCTTAAGGACAGTTCATATCTTTGTGATATAAATCTAGCTTTATTCTTTAATGCTCAATTACCTTCATAATAGACTATATTAAGCACATACTTGTTAATCACTATTCTTAAAATGTATCAATAATTGAACAAATTTAAAAACAAAAAAAGGCCAAAAGAAAAGTAGGTACAAAAGTGAAAACCTATTCTTATTTTAAATTGCATTAAGCCCACTTTTTCTCCTAACTCAGACCTTCTTGAGATGTAAGATAGTCAAATGCCACTGACAAAACTCCCTTTGCATCTGTCATGACGAGGCTGAAGTTCCTTGCGAGGAACATATCTTGAAAGGAAGACTGAAGCTGAAGTTCCCAACAGAGCTTCCTGTCAGAGCTTGATAGAGCCAGATCCTGTTTGCTTACTGCACAGACTTAAGCCCTGGTAGAAGTCAATTTTGCAGTCAAATTTTATATGTACATCTGCAGTTGGCCAGAAAAACATACTCCATGTGCTTTTAACAAGTTAACCTGTTCTTTCTACCCAAAGAACTACCCATAAACAAATTTTCTCTGTATGTTGCAGATCCCACAGTTTGTCATTTTTGTGAGTCATTTTAATAACCTTGTCTAAATTTGCATAGGCAGGTAAATGTAGTTGCAAAAATGCTGTAAATGTATTGTCTTTCAAAGACAAAGAGACTTTTCCTTGTGGGAAAAAGAATTGTTAAATCAACTCATGGCTTGCCATGTGCTCTACTGGGACAATCTGGGAAACAAGTGTGTTTCACTGTCATGTCTCCTAGCAAGGGACCTTTATTGATTCGTAGTTTTGGGTGTGAATTTCTTGGTACTGTGTTTGTTTGGTGGTTATCTCAATTCAATATATGTTTTCACAGAAGCCTCTCCTTTGTCTCATCTTCAGGTATACTCCTTAAATAGCACTCTTTACATTTTCTGAGAACTTGTCATATTTCCTATGTTTCCATTATACAGAAGTCGATAATGAGTTTTCTACTCCATCTGAACATCTTCACTTATTCATTTTTCTCAAAGTTTTTCAATAACTATAGTTTCAATAACTCAAACATAAGTTACAAGACCATACTGTTAGAAAAATTGTATAAAAGGAAAAATAACTTGATGGTGCTTGTTCAACAATGGAATGTGATTTTTGTAATAAGTCCAGCTCTTAGTTCCAGGCATATAATCTTCAAAATAAACACTACCAGAAAGGTTATCATAGTCTTACTCTGGGGTATAATGTTGCATGATACATAATGGTACATGCATACATAGCTAGGGTCAAATCCCAGCCCCATTCTTACTTGCTTTGTGATTTTGGGCATGTCTCTTCAAGCTGTCAAATATGTTTCTTCATTTGTCTAATGAAGATAAGAATATGTATCTTGCAAAGTAATTGTCACAATCCAAAATGATGAATGTAACTCACTGAACAGTGTTTTGCAAATTTTATAAGTTTTCTTTTAGCAAAATGGTTAGGCCATGGCCTTTTAACAAGTTTATGTATATAAAGTTTGTAGCAATTAGGATAGTAAGTAGACCACAGTAATAAGATATATAGATGGTACTTACTAGTCTGATTGATATGGAGAACAATGTTTTAAATGGGCACAGCTTCCTGTGCCCAGATTTTAACTCCATTCCAAGCATTCCTAATTTGGTGCCTCATTCTCTTCAGCCTCCCCCGTCTCTCACTTGGAACTAGTTATGGATCTTTGCCATGCTGGAACTCTCATGTATCTGTCATAGGTCTGAGGAACCCCAACCCCTGAATCCTTCTATGGAATGAACCCTGGGTTGATGTGTGCGGTTCTACCCCAATCTTCTGGGGCCCTGGGACAACAGATCTATCTAAACGGTGCTGGTGCCTAGAGTGGCGAGAATGCCCTGTGTTTCTCTTCCTGGCCTGGGCTGCATGAATTCTTTTCTCCTTCTGGGCAGTTCAGATTTCACACGGCTTCTCTTCAGTCTCATTCTCCCACTGTCCTCATTCTCATGCCACCCTTCGGAAGGGTCCACCTATAATATTTCAGTGTAAGTAGTTTTTTCAGATAAGATAAAAATAACACGAGCTCACTACAGCCAATTAAGCAATGCCAAGATCTACAGAGAAATGCTGACAATGTCTCACTCCCCTCACTTTGCCGTCTCCCATCCGTCAATGTAATCCCACATAAATATGTTACCATTGGAGGGTGTTTGCAACCACAGTGTCATCCATCCTTTTTCAGTCATGTGGTCCCTTTCCTGGGTTTACAAAATTATTTGAACAAAAGTCAGTCCATCTGAATCTGCAATTACATTTTTATATTTAACAAATACATTAAGGGTATCTCTTCATTTCCATGAATAATAATTGCTCTTCTAATGTTTTAATTTATTTTTAAAATTTAAATATTAAATTTATTTCAAAATTAATTTTACATGTGGTCAGAGATTGGGCCCCATCTTTATATTTTTCTTGGGTGTCCAACTGCTTGACAGCTCCCCAGTGTTGTGACTCACCATTTATACTTAATCCACTTTAGAATTCTCTGTTCTGCTTCACTGATTTATTTTTATCTTTCCATGCCCAAAACACAGTTTTATTACAAAATGTTTTACAGTAAACATTTTTAATATTTAGAAAAGCTAGTATTTTTAAAAAAATATTTTTCCCACTCATTATTCTTTTTCTTAATTTTATTACCATTTCATCGACTATACATTTTTCACCTGAATATTTAAATGTTATCACACTAAAATTGTGTTGGAACATTAAATTAGGATTAAATTAGTGAAAAATCATATAAAACATTCTGATTCAGAGAAAAGTCTATTTCTACAATTGTTCAGGTTTGCTTGCAATAATATTTTATAATTTCCTTCACATAGATGCTGTACTTAAAAAAAAATAATTACTCCTAAGCCCTGGCCGGATAGCTCAGTTAATTGGATCATCATCCATCCCGATGTGCCAAGACCGTGGGTTTGATCCTTGGTCAGGGTATATGCAAGAACCAACCAAAGAGTGCATACGTAAGTGGAATAACAAATTGATGTTTCCCTCCCTGTATATCTCTCTCTCTCTCTCTCCCCGCTACTCCCTCTCCCTGAAATTAATCACTAAAAATTATTTTTTCATTTTATAATTTTTAAAATTGTCACTAGGATATTAACTTTTAGCCCTATTTTCTAACCTGTTATTGGGAATTAATTATGGATCCTTGCATATTTTTGATATCTACTCAACTTATCAAATTCTATTTTAAATTCTACTACTATAGTATTTGCTGGATTTTGGGGATACATATTATAAATTATGTAAATTAATATACTTTTATTCCTCTAATATTTAAAACTTTTCCACTTTTTAGTTCCAATTGCATTAACTAAACTATCCAAAGTAATTTTCACAATCATAATTGTTGGCACAAACATTCTTGTCTTGTTCTTGACCTCTGTTATGATTTTAACACTTCACCATTCACTATCATGGTAGGTGTTGGTAAATATGTTATTAATGTTTATATCAAAGCTAAATCATTTCCTCCTATTTCTATTAAATTTAGAGTTTTTATATGTATTGGCTGTTAAACTTTATTGGACTTTGTATGATCATATGAGTTTTTTTTACTAAATAGATAATCTGATTTTGATCATTCCTTCTGGACTGTACCTTATTTAACCACCATTCATTATGTTTTTGTCTGATTCTTTGTTTACTTTTAATTATATGAAGATGAAATTCATGTAACATGAAATAGATCACTTTTAAGGCAATTTACTTGCATTTTAGTACTTTTACAACATTATGTGTCACCTTTATCTAGTTCTGAAACATTTTTGTCACCCAAAAGGTAACCCATTAAGCACTTACTCTCCATCCTCATTCTCCCCTCCTCCCACCTACTGACAACCACCAGTCTGCTTTCTGCCTCTCTTCCCTTTCCCTACTCTGTATATTTCACGTGAATAGAATCTTAGGATCTGTGGTGTTCTGTGGTGATATGTGGGGATCTCTTTTACTTAGCATAATGTGTCTAAGTTCAAACCAACTGTAACATGTATCAGGACTTCATTATATTTTATGGCTGAACAATATTCTATTGTGTACCACAAATTGTTTACCTATTCACCGTTTGATGGATTTTGACCTTTCAGCTATTATGAACAGTGTTACTATCATGTGCATGAGTATGTATTTATTTAAGTCTCTATATTCATATTTCTTGGGTATATACTGAGTGGATTTTCTGGGTTGTATTTTTTTTTTATATTTAACTTTTTGAGGAATTGTCAAATTGTTTTCCATTGTACCTGAACCCAATTCTACTTTTCACTAGCAATGTATGACGGTTCTAATTTATCTAGCCATTGTAAGCTATACTCTCCAATCTTAAAGTTGAAGCATTAAATACTCTCCCTATAAGTTATCATGGAAAGAATGCACTGAGTTACCTTCTGCTCATGCCTGAGTAGTTCTCCCTCTGCCTACTGCCCTCTTTTACAGGAAAAAAGTGTTTTCTCTTCCACCAGGCTAGACTAAAGCTAAAAGAAGAGAGGATATCTCCAACTACATGTGGGTACAGATGGGAGGCAGTGTCACCCATTAGTGTCTTTAGAAATTCTGATTTATTCTTTCTCATCAGGAAAGAGTAATTTTCTTGCTAGACTCATTTCCATTTTGGACAGAAAGTTAGTGCAAAATTTATTTTCTTCAAATTCTTACCCTTTGAGTTTTCTCACTTCTAATTCACTCTCCATCTTGTTTCTTAAAAGGATTCATACAATACCTTTCTCTTGTTGTAGAATCCACATCTTAAAATACAGTTCAACAGAATATGTATGCAGATTTAAGTGCAATAACTTCTTAATTTTCTTAAATCAGTTAAGAAAACACTAAGTAGTTCATGCTGCTAATTCTTTTATTTTAAAGCAATGCTGCATTTCTAATTTGTAATTCAGATTGAGATTGCTGTCTTCCCACTCCCTCACCCTCCAAACTGGTGGTAATGGAAGAACCATTTATTGTAACATATGCCACCAGGTAAAGTCCATATTTGGACGACTGTATGCTACTGAAGTTCCAAAGAAGGCTAGAATTAAAACAGAGTGTTTATAAACTGATGAACATTGTACAATGTTACCTTGGGGTGTATGTGACTTAAAATTCCCTTCCACTGTAAGATTTTAGTGATATTTATGACAATATGCATACATTTTTGTCTTTCTCCTTTCAGTTAATTGAAATCTTCAAATAGAATTTCACATAGTTAAAGCCAGTTTTGTAAAAACAGGCCTAACCAAATAATGCTTTGTTGAATTATAATAAGGAGCTCTTCCAAACATCATAATTCAATTAGTTGAAATCTAAGTTATGATACTTATAGTATTAGGTAAAACTTATATATAATAATAAAGGTTGGAGCAATGTAAAATTCTAAATAGTATAAAAGATGAGCTTTAGATGAACTATTTAATGAAGTCCAAAAAGGTAAATCCCAACCTATTATCAGACATGAAGACAAATAAATGAAGGGAAACGGAATGATTAAATGCTTTCATCTGGAAATTTGATTTCAATATTCAGAAACTCTACAATTCTGCTAATTCATCACAGTCTTTGTTTATTACTAATAAATTAGTGTGCTGATGGAAAGAATTCATTACCCTATCTGCACACTTCACTAGTTGCAGGTCATTTATTTTTGTGTTATCTGGTGAGACTAAAACAGCTGTAATTACATTGTTAAACATTGATTAATAAGCAACTCTCATCACTAATAAAAGAAACATGTAAAATGTGTATTCTTTCAAGTATTAAGTTTAAAGTTTTACTGTCCTCTTGGGAATAAGGAATTTCAGAATGCCATTAATATCTTCCTGAGCTCTCGGTTTGCTTCTGCAGCTGCTTCCAGTCACACCAATGAAACCTGATTACCAAAAAGAATTCAGTTACACTAAAGAAGCTCACAAAGTTATAATCTGGTGTATTCATATCTACTCTTTTCACAAACTAAAATTAATTCATTAAAATTGACATTCAAAATATGATTTTCAGTTATTTTTCTTTAATGTTAACAGTCTACTCAATCAAAACTATGTATTTATTTCCTCTATTTTGATTTTACAATTAAATACACATCTATTTTGGTTGGGAATTCAAGTATTTTGTAGATTGGCAGTACTTCAGCCAGAAGCATATTAAAGAACTCTGTAGTTACTGTTTATTAAGTATAGTATAATCAGGTTGCTTTAAGTGTTACCAGGACATTATTACATGCCAGATATTTTGATTATCATTAATGGCACATAAGTAGACTCTGTCTGACACATGAGCAAATTATACAATTTCCTTTCTAACAATACCAATAGCACATAAAATGGTATTTTAGAAAATGGTTTTCTAGTAGGTGTTTTAAGCATAACCCAATAGAATGCATGACTTCTTAATAAAGTTCCTTTTGTGCTGTCAAAAATTCATCTTGAAATTTGAGGTGCCATGTAGTCTCTTCTACCTTTGTGACTGAACTGATGACTGCTATGAATTTTTTCACACTCATATGTCAGGACCTTAAAGTGGTAGCTGTCATTTTCAGGCAGGGTGGTAGTGTGGCAAGAGCTGGGGGTGGGGCTTACAGGTTCAAATCCCATCTCTGTCAATAAATAACAGTAATTCAGAGAAGTTACCTGAACTCTCTTATTGTGAGAATGAAAGGAGATAATTTCAAACAGTGGCTAGCACAGTACGGGTGACTTATGGTAGACAAGTGTAAAATGTTATTTTCCCTCTTTCCATTGCATTAAAGATTTTAAGCAGACTAGTCAGTCATTGAACTGCTGAGATTTTTAAGTCTTCGAGGACGGTGTTTCTGTTCCCCAAATATCTCAACTAACACCTGGCCTCTTATACCAAAAATCTATCAATTATAACATTAGGCTTCTATCAGTTGTGCACATTTATCTGAATTCAAATATTGGAATTAAAATGTTTGGAGTGAAAATATTTCCAAAGATGAGTATTGAAATAGAAAAATACTACAAATAAATAAAGAAGATAGGTAGAGATGGTAGGGAAAGGCTCTGGATAAGGACAGAGTCAGGGCAAAAGGAAGACTAACTGAGGCACTGAGTGACTGGGTAAGGAGGTCAAGACAAGCAGGAACAGGTCCAGGTCATGCGTGCAAAGGAATAACCCTACTTACTCCACAGGGGAAGATGTTATCATCCAACTAGCAAGTCAGTGCTGCAAACAGGAATCATGTACTTTAGGGTGCTCTTGAGTACACATACCCGAAGCCAACAAGAGCATTTATTGGGAGGATTTTTGGAGTTTATGTAATTGTTGAGAAGCTGGAAGTCTAGGTTAGGGGAATAAATTGAATTAAAGGCTTTCCAGTAGATAAAGTACAAAAAAGTACTCGAAGTGTTTTTAGCAGGAATAGCCTGGCTAGGCAGTTACTGCCTCTGTTAAGGACATGAGCAGAGCTTTCTTTCTTTTATTCTTCTCTTTTTAGAATAAATCCTAACTCCCTAGTTAATATTGCTTCCTTCCTCCAAATTTAAAATCTTGGTAGGATATATCTCCATTGGTAGGATATATCAACAATCGTAGGTCCAGAAACTTGTCTTTGTGGGCAGAGGGCTGCTAGAGGAAAGGTATGCCCCTCTGGCTTTCATAGTTGGTAACAGGAGGAGCGTTTTCCCTACTTCACCACAGAGGCCATAACAATGGTGAATTCCTTCAACAAAGAAAAGGAGATTGGATGCTATCAAACAAATAAACAAAACAGGAGTGGCTGTGATACTAGCATTGAATGTGAGTCTTCCAAACAGTGAGAGAAAAAAACAAAAATCTCTGTGGTCGGGTGGGGGATTCATCTCATTGCTGCTTGAAAAAAAAATGCAGGGTCTGAGCAACTCGCTGAAGGAAAACATTTATTTTCTTCCTGGAGGATGTGCTAAAGATATCTGTTTGCCACTTCTCTATCCCTCTGTGCTTGGGAAGGCTGACTTTTATGGCCGTATCAACTGGTTTCCCTCATCTTCTGTTTGGGTTTAGAAACTGGGAGAAAAGGACACATATTAGAGATTAGGAGGACAATAAGTTTGAGATATTTATTTTCCTCACTCCCTCCCTCTCAGTCTTTATTCTGGTTGGCTATACCTATTTTTTCTCTTAAAGACATAGCTCCTGCCCTGTCCTTTTCCTACAGTTACATGATCACCTGGGTTCTAGCAAATATTCCCTCTCCTTGCTTACTGAGGCCTGGGCCTTCTTTTCACTATTATGAGCCCTTGGATGCTATGCCACTTTTAATTGCTTTCCTTCAACTGTGGTGAAGCCTTTGTAAAATGGTTTCTTCTATGGATCATCTTCACAGATACTCCTTTTGAGTATGTGTTTGGTTTCCTGCCATAACCTGACAATACAGGTGAGCTGTATTGTCATTACAGCTCATTACCTGTGAATGGTCTTACTGCTGTTCCATGAATGTATTTGTTAGTATTTGGGTGAGAAAACAATATGTAAAATCTTGGGCATAATACATACTTTCACTATTTTTATTCCATTTCTATAAAAATAGGATGAATTAGAAAGCTCTGGCCAAGATGGAGGCATAGGTAGAAACACTTTTCTTCCTTGCACAACCAGAAGAAGGATAACAACCAATTTAAAAACAATAAACCACCAGAACTGCCAGAAAATCAAACTGCATGGAACTCCAACAACCAAGCAGTTAAAGAAACATTCATCCAGACCTGTAGGAAGGGCGGGCAGCCTGCGCATGCAGAGAGGACCTGTGGCAAGGTGGCAGACCTTGAGGCCCAGGAAGGGCTGGCTCACCAGGACTAAAGAGTGAAAACATCTAGTGGTAAAATACTGTGAGGGTTGCAAAGGCTGGAGAAATTCCCAGTCTCACAGGAGAGTTCCTTGGAAAGTGGGGCTAGAGCAGAGCACGTGAGCAGCACTGTTCCCTCTCTGACCCCTCCCCCACAGACAGCACCACAGCACAGCAATGTGTGTTGCCCCACCCTGGTGAATACCTAAGGCTCTGCTCCTTACAACATAACATGTGCTGAGACAAAGAAATATCACCCAAATGAAAGAACAGATCAACACTCCAGAAAAAGAGCTAAGCAATGAAGAGATAGCCTATTTGATGAAGAGTTGAAAACACTGGTAATCAGGATGCTCACAGAATTGATTAAGCTAGGTTGCAAAATGAAGGAAGAAATGAAGGCTATACAAAGTGAAATAAAGCAAAATATGCAGGGAACCAACAGTGAAGGGAAAGAAACTGGGATTCAAATAAATAATTTGGAACAAAAGGGAGAAGTAAATATGCAACTGGAACAGAATGAAGAAACAAGAATTCAAAAAAATCAGGAGAGGCTTAGAAACCTCTGGGGCAACTTTAAGCACTCCAACATCTGAATCATAGGGCTGTCAGAAGGAGAAGAGGAAAAGCAAGAAATTGAAAACTTATTTGAACAAATAATGAAGGAAAACTTCCCTAATATGGTGAAGGAAATATACCTTCAGTAAGTCCAGGAAGCCCAGAGAGTTCCAAAGAAATTGGACCCTAGGATCAACACACCAAGGTACATCATAATTAAGTTACCCAAAATTAAAGATAAGGAGAGAATCTTAAAAGCAACAAGAGAAAAGGAGAGAGTTACCTACAAAGGAGTGCCCTTAAGACTATCCGCTGATTTCTCCAAAGAAATCTTGCAGGCAAAAAGGGGCTGGAAAGAAGGATTTGAAGTCATGAAAGACAAGGACCTACATCCAAGATTACTCTATCCAGCAAAGCTTTCATTTAGAATGGAAGGGCAGATAAAGTGCTTCCCATATAAGATCAAGTTAAAGGAGTTCATCATCACCAAACCCATATTATATGAAATGTTAAAGGGACTTATCTAAGGAATAGAAGATCAAAAACTATGAATAATAAAGTGACAACAAAATCATAACTATGAACAACAGAACCTAAAAAAACAAAAACTAAGCAAACAACTAGAAGAGGAACAGAATCACAAAAATGATCACATTGAGAGCTATCAGTGGGGAAGGAGCGGGGAGTGGAGGGAAAGGTAAAATGAATGAGAAACATAAATGGTAGGCACAAAATAGACAGGGGCATGTGAGAATAGTATAGGAAATAGAGAAGCCAAGGAACTTATATGTACAACACATGGATTTGAACTAAAGTTGGGGGGAATGTTGAAGGGTGGGTACATGGCAAAGGGGGGATAAAGGGCAGAAAGAATTGGGAAAACTGTAATAGCATAATCAATAAAATATACTTAAAGAATTAGGATGAATCAATATCAATATCAACTAAAAAAATCACCTTGATCTTATCTTGTAATGGGTTTATTTCAAGTTGAGATCTATCCTCATCTTCAACAATATTATAGAATAAATTATGAGTCATTGTTCTCTTTACCAATCCCTCTTTTTGTATGACATCTTGATTCTGAAAATAAAATGTATTCAAACTCAAGTTTAAGAGCAAATTTATAATTTGGTATATTCATATCTACTCTTTTCGTGAACCTTTAAATATGACATCAATTAAGAATAAATTCATATACTCTATCATTTGGATTCAACTTTTCAAAAATACCACAAAAACCTTATGCAAAAAGGATGTTTTTGACTACTTGTATCTCTTTTCTCACTTTCCATTCCCATAAAATACACTGAAATCTAACCCCTGGGAAACCAACAATAATCTCCAAAATTCCAAATTAATTTGAATTTAACTTCTTGACTGCATGGGATTTCTCATTATTTATTGGACATTTTTCCTCCCTTGGCTTTCATGAAAGCACCTTCTCTGTTTTCTTACTTGCTTTACCATCCCTACAGTGCTTTTGTGGCACATCTTTCTCCAAGTTTTCAACTGTTTCTCAAGGAAAACCTTTCTTCCTCTCCCTTCCCCTTCCCTTTTATTCTCCTTCTTCTCATCTTTTTCTTTCTGCTTTTTAGTTCCCTCCTTTTATCTCCTATAAGTGATTTAGTTAAGTATAAAGCTTTAGCTTTCACCTACACCAGAGATTGCAAACTTAAGGTTCATCGGAGTTTGCTAATATATGTTGAGGATTTTAGCATCTATGTTCATCAGGGATATTGGCCTATATATTTTTTTTTACACAATAAAAATGATTAGGGGCTAACAGGTAATACAAATGAGTGAGGCAGATGGATATGTGTATGTGCCTCCTTAATGACTAGAGGAGGAATAAAGAAACAGCCTTTGCTTGGTAAGTGGGAAATTTGTCATGTGGTCCAGGGCTCTCTGAACTTGTAGAATTAGTATCCAAATGCTTAGATCTTAGTTCAGAAACATATGTTAACATCATGCATATCAAACAAAGCACTTGTGTAGACCAGATTTGGTTAAAGGTGGAATAATTTTTTGACATTCAATCCCAACCTTCATTTTCACAAATCTAAACCTCATTTTGTGTCTTCTGTAAATCTTTACTTATCCTCTTGAAAATATGTTTCCATGTTGTAATCACTACATTTATTCACAGATTTTTCTCTCTTTATTTGTGATTTTCAAAAAAGTCACCAGTATTGAGACCAACTACCCAAGATAGAAACCTTGAAACCATCCTTGTTTTATTCTTAATCTCCCAATGTTGGCTGACACTAGATCCTTTATATTTTAAATAAGTTCTCTTTTGTCAATTATTACTGTGCCTATGGTATATTTTCATGATTTCTATATCATTTAGAGGTCTCCTTAAAATATACATATGTATTAGAGAAGTTTAAATATATATGTATTTAATATTCCACATATATTAAATATAAATATTTAGATATTGAAATATATATATTTAAACTTCCATCGCCTCTCTACTGCCTCAAATTTGTTTCTTAAATTTCCTGGAGATGGTGCTTTCTCAGATTATTCATGGAAGGTTTTAGAAGTCCCAAACTAACCATGTCTGGGTTTGCTGTAATATCCATTTTACTCATTTGTAAGTGGATCAAACCATTCCAAAAATATTACAAACAAAAGAGGAGAATGCAAAATTCTCACTAATTTTCACAGTAAGGTATGAGACTTTAAAATGTTTTTCTGCTTGCAGTGGAATGCAGCTACAGACGGTGCTGACAGACCTTTGGGTTTACAAATTCACTGTCATCTCTCTGTATTATTATTATGGCAATAAGTTTGAAAAGCATTATTTTCAGGACAAATGTTCATGGCATACAAGGCCTTAATAATTTGGTCCAAATTCATCTTTTCTGTCCCATCTGCATCTCTCACCCTCACTCGCACTGTGCCCACATCGCTGAATTTTTTGTGGTTTCCCAAACATACCAGACCTTTTGCAAAGCTCTCTCCCCTAGGTAGAGTAATTTTTTTCAAGTCTCAGGTCAAATGTTAGCTTTTTATAAAAGCTTCCCTGTTCTGAGGTCTTTTCACATGCATTGCCTTTTAATTAGTTACTAAATTTGTCTATTTCACTACACTGTGAATTTCTGGAAAGCAGAGATCCTCTTTTTAATTCAAAGTGCCTAGCAGAGTGCATGTTAATTATTGAAAGAATGAATGATGAACCTTGTTGAATACATTAATGTGTATGTGTGTGTCAAACTGCAAGTATCTCTTATAACTGCTATTGAGTGATTAGACTCATATTGGGCCAGATTGTGAACCATGTCAACAGTGACACTAGAAATTAAAAATAATTCAAGCAAGTGCTTCCTGGTTGTAGTTACTAATGCTGTTCAATAACTATTATTTAAAAACCTTATATATTAATTAGGAAAACACTTAGCTATGTATTTCTTTGGCTTGGAAATTGTTGGTTTGCTCATCTAGACACCCTGTTCTCCTCTCTATCCAGTTTTCTGTGTGAGAAAAATAAACAACTTGGCTTGCCATGGGCCCCTTGTGCCAGAGGCTACTAATTTGGTCTGGCCTTTGGAGATCCCGGTAGATCTGAGGGAGGGAAGAGAATGAACTCAAGTGTTTATTCTCTTGGTACTCTGCATTGGCTCAGCAACTGGTGTCTCTATTGTCGGTTCTGCCACGGTGCAGCAATCCACTGTCACTGCTAAGCTCACATGGCTGCACAGTGCTTTGTGCTTCCTCTAGACCCTGGCTCTGCAAATAGCCTCATATTAGAGTAATTTGTTGAAGTATCCTGGTTTTATTGTAACATCTATTTCTTGTTGGAAATATGAGGATAAAATTCTCTTCTATTCCCATAATTACTTATTGTGAGTGGATGGCTTTTGTGTGTGATTTTTTTAGTACTTTATACAACAATGAGTTTTGTTCATCCCTGGGCAATTGTGTGTGTGTGTTTGTAATACTAACTTAAATAAGAACAATAAAATTTTCACAAAATATACATTTATTATAGAACAATATTTTAAAATTATATAGATTGAAATTGAATTGAATTAACATTTTGAGAATATTTTCAAGTAAGTGGAATTATTTATTCAAAAGCATAAGTGAAATTAAGATGCATTAGAGTATTTCTCACAATACATAAAAAATTTCATGAAAATTTGGTCCTTTAAACAAATAAAACTTAATTTTCAACTTTCTGTGGAAAACAATTAAAAACAATAGTAATGAAGATGGTAAAATTATAAATAATTTAAAAATATTTTACATATCTTTTAAAAGGTAAGAATTAAATATATAACCAATAGTTATATAAAGTACTAATTATTTTTTAAGAAAATTAAAAGCATTCTCATCATAGATTCTTAGTGTATTGTTTTGATTCCTAAATAAATTATGGTTATTACTCCAAATTATTAAAATATAAGTATATATTGGAATTTGCTAAAACACTGTACTCATGGTTTCTATTGTGAGGCTAACTTTAAGTGAAAATATTAAGATCCTATTGATATTTTATTAAATATTTCTCCTCCAGGTGATGCCCAAATACACTTGTTTCTTCTATAGTGTGTTTTACAATGAAGAGCATTGCAGTGAAGTTTTCACACATAGACCTTAAAGATTCAATCCTTCATATTTAAAGGAAACTTTAAAATACATTTTAATAAGGAACATACTCTGAAGTGAAAATATACCTTCAGCCCCTCTCTTTTGTATGAAAAGTTGTTCTTACACTTCTCATTTCTTGAACCTATCCCTTTCATTTTTTACATGTCAAATCATTTTACAAATTGTAGTCTTTCCTTCCCACCTTTTTAAAAAAGTTTCCGAAATGATTGACCACATTTCACAGTCTCAAAGTTGGTGACTCTGGCTTGTTATTTCCCTGTTAAGTATGGCTCATGTGTAGAATTGATTGAACTTTTCATGAAGTCAGATATGTGTGTGTGTCTCTCTGTGTGACACTTTCATATATTATATAGTTTTTGACTGCACTAGTGCTCATGAGTTTTGGGTAACATATCAGCTTCCTAACAGTAACAAAGTCCTGGAAAACACTAACCCATGATCTGACATTCTGATGAATGTGATCTCGAAGCCCATCTACAAGAAGAAACACAGGTAACTATAAATCATTTGGTACAGTGTGAGTACAGATATGAAATAATAGAAAACTTTAAGAACCAACATATTGAATCAGTCACAACCAGAGAAATCTCATTGGCTCCAGGCCCCGAATTCTGCCAGTCTCCCAGACCTGATGTTAATTCTTTTCCGCCTAAACCATTTTTTACCATGCTCTCTTTGCCAGTACTCTCCTCAGTTCTCTTGACTCCTCTGTTCCAAATTCCATTACAGGACTGAGTCCACTTGTACATACCTAGTACACCTTCATATCCCCCCAGTTCTGAGACCATCTGACATATGAAAGAATTACTGCACGTCTTAAGACATCAATCAAAAGACATTCAGCCATATTATTGGCTCTTCTAGCCTCAGGCTCTGAGCCAGAGACTTCTGAATAAAACTTGCTCTTATCCCTAGGGATCAGTTCCCAGAGCAGGGCTAATTAATAATTTAGTTTCTTTTACCCTGTCTTCTTTTGTACTCCTTTCTAGAAGTACAAAAGTGTTGCTTCTAAATGCCCACCTATTAAATAGGCCCTTATTTCTCACCTACAGACCTATTTCTGAATAGTAACTCTTTTTTTCTTCCCAAATTTCCTGGGCCATCAACCAGATTATAGTTGTTCTCTGCCTTCCTGCTGGGATCTAACACCTGCTCTTACAACCACCCTTCTGACTTTTGTCTGAGTCCAAATTGAGTTTATGACATTCTTTGTGCATTGTTCGTGGCTCATACTGCCTCCTACACACCTTCCCCTTTCAAGTACACTTTGTAGTTAGTCTCACAGTGAATCTAACTACTGAATTCTAAACATAATGTTCACACCTGTTTTGCTCTGGTGGGTTCAGATTAAGGCCTAACTGGCTTCATCCTTTCCACTCTATTGTTTGCCTGTTTGGAGCTCCACATCTCATAACGTAGTCCGGTGCACAGCATGTGGCTACATCATATGTTTTCCTTGCTCCCTCTGTCAATTCCACAGCACATTCTTTGTTATTCTCAGCTTCCTGAGAAATTTATTCTCTGGCCAGCTTGCTTATCACTGCTCTGAGATTGTCTTAGATTTAACATCATTATCTACTTCAATTTCACCCTAAGTAGCAATATCTGTGAAACCACAGGTTTTATGTGCTTTGTGTTTTTTAATGCATATTAAAAGGCATAACTATCAAAAAATGGTCAGATGACTGCCAATGTGATCAACTACAGATTTATTGTTGCAGTTCAGACAGACTTTAGGGTAATTTCTGTATCCATTAGAGGTTTTTTTGCACTTTTTCATTTCCTTCCAGCTTCTAAGAACACTTCTGTCCCTCCACATCCCTGCCACTCCCTTATCCCTCCCTCACCAATTCTTACCTTTCCTCTCTGAGCAAATAAGGGACATGGCTATTCTTACTTTTGTTAAGAGAGCCATGTCTTTATTTTCTCTTAAATTTTCCCACAGTTAGCTTTTTTCTATTTTTCTTTTATCCAACAGAAAAGATTGTGTGTCCATCATTCTCAAATACAACTTTTTTAACATTCTTCACTTTTCATAATTACATTTATTGATGTATTCATCTTCTCTTAATTTTCAATCATTTCATCTTGGCCACCAGAAAAACTGAAATATTTCCTTTCTTGGTTCCTCAAGTAACAGTGGAAAATTGTATCTGTCAAAGTAGTAACCCATGCCCATCATTCTTTTGACATTGTTTCTGTAACTGCTGGCTCTAATACGTGGCTAAGAGATGAATAGCACGTATGTTCAGGAATCTTAGGAAATGGCTAGAAAAGATAGGCATCCAAGATCTGGGAGATTTACTGACCTCAACCATGGGAATAGGACAGCCTGAACCAGGTTGACTAAACCAGGATGATGCACATCGGACCATCGTTTGCCTTATCGGAACAGGCAGTGCTGGTCTGCACGTAGAGAACTTTGCAATCTGCTCCCTTGATCTCTTTGTTCTGCCCCCCTCTCCTTCCTTATAAAAACCTCTGCCTCCACTGAGATGTAGAAATGGGCTTTGAGGCACGAGTCCCCCATCTTCTAGATGGCTGATGCGCGCAAATAAGCCACTTTACATCAGCACCTGCCTCTCAAGTATTGGCTTCCATAGGGGCAGGCAGCCACACCTTCATTGGGTTACACTCACAGCCCTTGAGCTGCTGCGGACTCTCCTTTAATACCCTTCACTGATGAGAGGGACTACAGTTTTTACTCAGTCTCCTAATATTTTACCTCTCAGTTGCTTGTTTTTTTTTTCTTAACGTATTATAGCCTGCACACACAGAAGTATATATACTTATTTAAAAAAAAAAATATACAATGAGTATCCATGTGCCCTCCAGGTTAAGAAATAGATTATGACTGAAATGATTGAATGGGCTTCTGGCAATTGCCATTCTCCATTCCATCCTAGAAGTAATTATCCTAAATTTTGTGATAATCATTCTCTTTATTCTTTTATGTGTATGTATCCCCAATTCATACATTGTTTATATTAATGCAACATTTGTCACAGTTATTTCCATATAGGCAAATGCCTGTGGGGTCAGCCAGCAGAGCCTCTCCCCCTCCCGTGACTGAGGGCTGGTCAAAGGGCTGCGGGCCAGAAGGAACATGTACTGTTTTGGAAATGGATTGTTAACTCTCTCTTATCTCCATTTGGGAGTAGCTTCTTGTCTTGTGCTGCTTCTTGACTTTTTCTTTCTACACATACACATGGGGCAAAGTCACGAATAGGACGCGTGCCTCCTTTGTCTGGCACCCCTTATAACAAGCCTAAGACTGGAGGAGGTGCAGTATTTGTTGCACGGATCCACCACCATCAGTGCGCTCCCCTGTGAGTAATAAGCAGCATGCCCTCATCTGCCAATCCTCTGGGCAGTTTTTTCAAAATATCATGAGCACTTAAGAAGCTTCCCAGTTTGAAGCTCCTGCATTATAATTGATGTCATGAACCAGATATTCCAGAAAATACCCTTGTAGACTAGACCGCAGGTGATAACATGCTGGATGGGGGAGGCCAGAGGGAATCCTGGAAATAGCTTGGGATGGGAGAGGAACCCCAGAATGGTGCACTAGCATTGGGGTACACCCTAACGCTCCCATGGGCCTTGCAGGGGACCTGCGTGGGGGAAAAAGAAGCAGTAGCTGAAGCAAAGTGTGGCAGTTAGTATGCTTTTGTTAGAAAGATAAGGAGGTAAGGTTCTAAGGCTAGTCCTAGTCCCTTCTTGAAAATTTTCCTTTGCTTTAGATTTTGTTTTTGTTTCCATTTTGGAAAGGAGAGGTGTAGATGACATTGTAGACTAATTAGAGTTGTTTTGAAAAAGGCCTAGTAAAGGGGGTAAGATCTATGAAATGTATTAATGAATTTGCCAATCTAAGAAATGCTAATTACTTATGTTTAACTTGGAGAAGAATTATATGGCTTTAGTAATAAAAAGGTGTAAATTATGGCAATATGTCTTGAAGGAAATAGAACTAAAAGTAGATTGTTCTATTTTCTGGATGAGTTGAAAGGGACTAGGAGAGTTACGGAAGGATTGTGTAGAGGGAAGAAGCAAAAAGATAAGCAAATGAAAACATCTTGTGCTTTCTCTTCCCAAATTAGTAAGTCAGATTATGTGTATAGTTTTTATTGTGTTCAGTCTTCATGTGTATGGTCTCATGTGATATGTGTTCAACTGTGTATTAGATGTGGTGTGTTTTCTGCCTCTTGATGGAGTAACTAGGGTATAATATTTTATTGACCTAAAGAAAGTAAACACTTATATAAGCAGGACTCTGTGGTCTGGGTAAATTATTTGATGTGAAAACCAGTTTCAAGTTTAATTTATGTCCTTTAAATGTATTACCATAAAAATGTGCTGTTTTAAAAAAGTTTATGTTATAATCTTTTGGTTAAGTTTGTTTGACAGCCTTCCCAAAACTCAAATTTTAAGAGGCTTTAAATGGGAAATGACTTCAGGTTATTCTAATGGGCCCCTGGAAGACCTCAAGTATTTGTTCTCCTTCTTTTATAAAAGAGAAGTTTTGGAACTAGTTAGGCCTACTTAATACACTTAAAGTACATGGGAAGATTTGCCAAATAAAGAAATAATAAGTATGTTCTATTTGTGTACACATTTTTATTAAAGTAGATGTTCTGGAGATTGCATTAGTTATGATATACTTTCATCTGTAATTTTAGTTATCTTAAAACGTTGTTGTAGGAAAGCAAATTCCTTTGTCAATTGCATTATACTCAACTCTGTAACCACGTCATTTTAAGTCCTGTCATTTATAAACAGTGATTGTTTTGCTCTAATGCATTTACAAAAATATGTTATGTCTTGGGAGGGGTTCATGGAGGGGGCTCTGACTTGTTTTGGATTGCATATTTCTGAGAATGGATTTTCGGATCATACCTTTGAACTGAGTGAAGATTGTAGGAGCTCTGTGAAATGATTGGATTTATAGAGGAGCTTGCAGATGATCAAGATAAATAAAAATTAATTATGGGACATAATAAACTGAAGATAATGTGGCTTCTTTAACTTTTTGCTGAAAATATTACTAAGTTTTACTTATTTATTCTTCAGACATAAGAAAACTTTCTGTTTCTTAAAGCAATTTGGTAAAGTATACTTTCATAAGCAATACTGAGGAATTTATATTTTTTTCTCCCTACCTGATCCTCTAGAATTTGGAAGCTCCTAATAAGTGAGTATTGTTTTTTTTCCCCATAGCATTATGTTTGTTTGCATAAATCTAATAGGAATCTGATTTTTTCATAATGGGAGGCATAAAGCCAGTTTCCAATTGTAATTTTATGAACTAAGTCTTTGTCTGGAATGTTATGATAAAAGAAGTCATGCCTGGACTCTGCATGCCATCAGAAAGCTGTAAGGCATTAAGATTGACTTTGAAGCCACTAAAATCCCCTTGGAGAAATGGCCTGGTACCTTACTGGTCACAGGTTCATGGCAGTCTTTCCAGGTAAGGATCAAAGGTTACTTACCTAAAAAATGGCATGGTGAGAACGCCTAGACATCTTAGAGACCTCAAGAACTTGAGAAACTTGCCCAGATCTGCAGGTACTGCAAGCAGAGCCTGATGGCAGTTGTGTGGCTTGGCTTCCCAGCCCTGAAGGGCTAATTAAAGCTCAATCTAGGAATTCCTTGTAACATTACAGCAAAGTAAATTTAAGAAAGCATATATGATCAATTGTTATTCCTGTTGTGTTTATGCAAATAATCAGGCCAAATTGAAACTGGACTTCATATAGTAAATGAATTGGTCTTGATTTGGCTCTTTGAGAAAAGCATGATTTTAGGGGAAAAATGATGTCTCAGTAAAACCTATTACACACAATTATGGAAAGATGACTCAAATTCAGTGAATTGTCTGTAAAATTTTATTTCTCACCTAGGAACAAGACTGGATCCTGAATTTTTCCAGTTTTCTTTCAAACTAACATTTCATTTTTCCTTGATTATTTGATTTGGAATTATTGAGAACTACTGATGCAGTGTCAACCATACAGAATTTACCTGAGCACCTGGTGTCACCAGAGACATTTAAACTACAGATAAAGAGGATCTATCAGATTGTCACTGCATAATTTTATTACAGCAAAAGCCTTGCATTTGGAAGTCTTCCCATTTGACACTCTTGCAGACTCAGAAACCGGCTTATGGTTTGCTCTGTTCATTAACTGTCGTGTTCTTTCTGTTTTCATAGAATGTATACCATGACCCTGTTTACCTGCTTTCTCTGTCAAATTATTGGGGGTCATCTGGTTAGGTTCTTCAGAAACCCTTTCCCTAGTGGGCAGGAATGCCATCCTTTCTGAACAACTGCTCAGGCTGCTGTGTTTGCACAGAGTTTTTGACTGTGGCCTCTGCCAGCCTGCCATAGTAGATTCACCCTGCGAACCAGACATGCTGGAACTGACTGCAAGACTGGAAGGCTTTTGACCCCCTCTTCAGTCAGATGTGTGAAAAGGTATTTTCCATCATGAGAAAACAGGTTAACCATACCAAGCCATGGCTTTCTTATGCAATTTGGGACTGTGTAGGGTGGCTGTCAGCATTACAGGTAGAGGTGCAACAACCTGTACCCATAGGCATTGAACACAGAAATGGGTGATGCAGACCCTGACTCATGGGGTCTGAAACATTGTGGATGGGGGAAAGACATTCGCATGGACTACCGAGTCTTGTGGAGGAAAAGGGACAGCATGGCCTTTTCTATCAAGGGGAGCCAAAAGCTGCAGCCTCTGCCAAGACTAGCCTTTTTCTTTTCTCGGCACATTACTTGATGGTCCTCGTTTACTATGCACAGGTTGGCTTTAGGTGGTTACCTTTTATAGAAACAAAGGAGCTGATGCTGCTAATCACATCACAGAGGGATATTTGCAAATGAAAAGGGAAAAGTAGTTGAACCAGTTACACTCCAACACTCGATAATGGGGAGTTTTAGCACGTATTTTAGAAAGTTACAGTAAGCACTTGCTGTCTCAATTCAGGGTGAGGGAGTTTTAGTAAAAACAAGTCTCAAAGCGGCCACATTGCAGGCCTGATCCCCCACGGGAGAACTTCTCTGTGGGCATGTGTCCTGTGCATCTCTGAGTGGGATCTGGGCCCACACCACGCAGAATGGTCTCCTACAATGGGACTGCAGATGAAACTGTTCAGCTCATGGGGTTGATGCCAGTAGCCCTATGCGAGAATATTATGGTAATGACTGCTACAAACTGCTGAGGACAGTCTACTAATGGGATGCATCCTGTCCCATGGGAAGACCTATGGGCCTGCAGTCAATATGGTTGGTCTTAACTTCCATTGAATTGAACTGGGCATTGCACTAGGGGAAAACCATATAGCCCAGGATGAGTATTGAAGACTCTTCCATGTGTCCCTCCAAATGGGAACTCATTTGAGACATGCTGTCAAGTTGAGCATTCTTATTGGTGGTTCTACCCCTTAGTCATTTTTGTACTCCTTGCAGGTAGTATTTTAACCCATGAATTGATTAAGCCCCTGGCAAATTACATTGCAATAGTCCTTAATCACACCAAGCACACTATAGCCCTTATTTCTGATGAAGTCACTCAAATGAGGAAAGTTGTTCTACAGAATAAAATGGCATTATATCTCATCACTGCTGCCCAGGTGGGCACCTGTACCACTCTGCACACAGAGTGTTGTGTATATATTCCTGATAATGCCAACAATGTATCCCAAACATTAACTGCCATAGGAGCTAAAACATTTATTGGCCACAGCTCTGACCCCTTTAAAACTTGGAACTCTTGAGGTTCTTGGTGGCATTCCTTCCTCCTGGATCTCTTTGTTTTCTGTCTTGGTGAGTTCAGCCTTCAGGCATAGCCTTTACTGTACCTGTTGTATATGGATGAAATGTGCCAACATGCTCACCACACAGGTCCCTCAGAGGAAGAATTAACATAAAAGATGTGAGGTGGAAGAGCAATGTTGGGGTGGAACGTCAGGTAAATGGACATAGTTCTTTCCCCTTCCATGACTGAGAGCTGGTCAGATGGTGCTTGCTTGAAGGAATGCATAGTGTTTTGCAAATGATTGTGTAACTCCCTCCTTATCTCCTCTTGGGAACAGCATCTTGTCCTATGACTACTTCTTGACTTTTTTTTCTGCACGTACACATTGGGATGATGTAGTTTAGAGTTACACATAGGACTCATGCCTCCTTTGTTTGGGACCCTTTATAATGAGCCTCAGACTGGAGAGGCGTGGTTTCTCTTGCATTGACTTGCCACCATCAGTGCGCTCCCCTGTAATGTGAGTAATAAGCGGTGTATCCACATCTGCTAGTCCACTGGGTGGTTTGTTTGGAATATCACCAACACTGAAGCAGCCCCGCAGTTTGGAGTTCCTGCATTACAATACCCTTCTGGTGTAGTTTCAGAGCCCCTGAGCTTACATCTGCCATAGAATTTATCACATTTACTTTCTGCCAATCCCCTGGACTATGAGCTCTGTACATTTTATTTCTTTATTCTCAGAACTTAATCAGTACTCGGAATATAGTAAGCACTCAACAAATATGAGTTAAATAAATTAATAAAAGAAGAAATTGGGGGCACAACCTCATTGTAGGTTCAGAGTTCCTATATTTTCATATTTAACATTTAAGTAGATGAATACATTTTTAGTGGAAAAATGTTCAATCACAAGGATTATAACAAAAAGCATGTTCTAGTTAAGTTGCTTTTATAATCCCACTTCTGTCACTAATCGACTGCCACCTTGGGCCATTACTTAACCTCTTGGTCTTCTGTTACCTAATCTATAAAATGAGGTTGGAATAAATGTCTCCAAGGTCTTTTCCAGCTGTGAAATTCTGTGATTGTCATCAATGATTGTATAAATAAAAATTAAATTAACAAGAACTCCTAATTCTTAAGCATTATCATTAAATTGAGATTTTGCTTTTTCAGAGAGCAATTATTTCACATACACAGCGGGAAAAGAAAGTGTTCACATATCTTCCTTTCTAGGCACAATTCAACTTCATCAACACAGTCCTTTATACATAATGTGAATAGTGTTTTTCTTAGTCAAATATGGGATCTTCTCTTCCTTTGTAGTGTTATAGAGAAATCTCTTTTTTATTTAATTGATGAACTCACTCCTTAGCTTAGAATAGATGTGTCACTTGTCTTATACTAGTCTAATAAAATATACTAGGCTCCCCCCCAAAATGGAATTAGGCACTCTAGACTGTAGTTGTTAGGGGACCAGTTTGGGAGAAATTCTTAGATCTTCAACTACTGACCTTGGCCTTTCATGTGTTTCTGGACTTTTTCAAAGCCATTTCCACCTGCTAACCTATGTCCATCATTCTTTATCCTTTGGTCTTTCCTCCCCACTGCTCTCTGTCTTTTCTCTTATTCCTAAACTTCATGGAGAGATTTTGGGGTAATATACCCTGCCTAATTGTCCACAAAAGACTCCTTTCCATAAATCTGTTTCTGGAGGGAAACTCTTCATCCACTATGTTACTGCTACAAGGTCAAAATATGGATACATGATAATGTAATTACAGTTAATGAAAATAACATATATAAAGAGTAATGCATGGTCATTATAAATTTCTAAGCAGCTGTTTATGATATATAGTAAATATTACACATACAAAGTGTATATTTTGGTAAGTTGTAAATCTATCAATGGGATCAAGATCATGAAAATAATGTTAACCCTTTTTAATTCCTGTTTTCTACCCTTCCCATACTCTTCTCACCCTTTCCTTCCCAGATCTTAAGTGCCACTCATTTGCTTTCTGATACTATTTATTACCTGTGTTTTCTAGATCTTAATTGATGTTTTTCTACCAGTTGACCATTCGTTCGAGATGCTGACTTTGCTTTTCTTATTGTTTCCCATGTTTTCTTCAGCACATATTCCTTTATGTAAATGAATTCTTTTATGTAAATTTCCCCAAAAGTTGTTTGATTTCTGCTTTTATGTTTATGAATGTTATAATTATCTTTTCAAATTAAGATCTCTTTAGAGTGTTGATTAAAATTGTATTACAACTTAAAAGTAGTTTGAAAGAATTTCAAATTTGTGTATTTTGTAACCTTATCTCAAAATAGTGTATGACTTTTCATTTATTAAAATATTCTTAATGGCTCTCAGGAAGTTTGTAGTTTATTTCATATGGATCTCAAATATTTCTTATTAATTTTCTTACTAAGTACCTTATATTTAATACTAGTATATATGTTTTTAAATGATACTTTAATAATTTAATACTAGTTTACAGGAGTTAGGTCATTTTTTTTGTTTTTTGTACAGTCACTTTATTGATTTTTCTTGTTAATTTTAGTAGTGTTTCTCTAGATTCTTTTGATTTTCCTTGTTACAAAATCACATTATTCATAATAACCATAATTTTATTTCTTTCTTCATATTTTTCCTATTCTTTAACTTTTATTTTTGATTATATTGTATTGGTTAGAATTTCCAAGGACAATTAAAAATATAACATTTTCTATCTGATTTTATTAGTGTTTTATATTTAGCATACAGTTAGCCATGTTTTAGCTTTTTTTATTTTGAAGTTTAAAGCCAGTAGTAAGGTTTGCTCAAAATTTTCTCAATTCTTCCATGCTTAATTTGATAGTCATTCCCTCAATGTTATGTAAGGATAATAATAATAACATTTCAAAATGTTAAATATTTGCTAGTTTACTGTTACCTTTGGAAATTGATTTTTGGTTTTTAATTAAAAATATAAGGTGGTCAGAGAAATCAATTGATGCAAACATTCAATGAACTCACATTTATTGAACTGTATTAATAAGCAGAGTTATGAGCACCTACTCTGCCCTACAACTCTTTTTAACAGATGTTTGAGAACTATAAAAAGCATTTCTGGAGCTTTGAGTATGCCATCTTTGTCAAGTCACTTTACCTTTCTGCGTCAGTAGGTCATGGAATATTACATATCTACTTAAAGTGTTTGTGGGGGATGCTTGGCTGGCAGTCAAGACCTTTGTAAATTTGAACAAATTATTTCCTTTTCCCAGTTTTTTTTTTACCTCATTGATTTGTAAATGGCTTACGATAGCTTATCCTTTCTATTTTTGCACTCAAACACCCTATAAATTTACAACAATCTTTATTACCAATAAAGTATACATATGTAAAAAAATATATCTATATGTAATATAAACTCAAGAGTCAATGTAGTACAGTGGAAATATTGGAAATTTTGGCTCAGACTATTCTATATCAAAATAGTGCTACTTTACTATCTATGAGACATTAGGTAAATTATTTTAACTCTACAAGTTTGAGTTTCATTGCTGTCAATAGGAATTACTAAAATACATATGTGTTATGATTGTGATAAGAACTATATAACAAAGAGTCTTGTAAGATGGGGGTCTGTATCTGTTAGAATACCAACAGGAAGCAGATGACACACATAATTCTAGAATAATATATTTATAGAGATACTAATGATAAAAGTATAGGTACATGGTAACTATAAAGGATATCCCAATAATTTGGGGCATATTAGCCCCAAATAATAATAGATTATTATTACATGTAGGCCCAGGGATAATAGGGGAGGAAGCACTTTTGGGAACCTTGAGGGACATAGGTATTTAATCTTGGCTTTGAGGAAAGCAGTGACCATGGGCAAGGGACACAGTCAGTCTAAGACAGAAATAAACTTCAATCAGAAAGGTATAGGTTTGGTTAATTGACTAATCAAATCTGGGTTCTAGAATTTTAGCTCTAATAGGGCCTGTGTTTTCTAGGTATCTTCATATAAACCTATCCAGAGGAGTCTTTTCATGTTGAACTTAAAGAAGGTATCAAACTCATTTTTCCAGAGTAATTAAGTCCATAAACCAAAGGAAGGTTTTATACAATTTACACTATAGTCAGGTAAGCTCTATAATAGGCATGAGAGGTTCTAATATTTCCAAATTCCCCTCACATAAGACTTGTAATATTTACTTAACAATGTGATATGGTCCAATCTGGGTTCTGATCTTTCTGTATCATTCCTCATGCCCAAATCTGCCTGATCTAGCAACAGGCTCCTTAATACAAGATTCTCAGGCTTTTCCTGTTTTTCTTCCTCAATGTTTAATCTTTAAGCACTGGATCTTTATCAATTGATTTCTACAACAAGCTGTGCTTCACTTCAATATGTTCTGAAAACTGCTCTCTGAGAGTAATTTCCAGCTAGCTACTCTTTGCTCTTCTATTTTGAGAGTCCTATCTACTGGCAGATGCTTTCTCTTTGTAGAATTAGTATTCAGTTCTTTACTTTTTTGATGACAGAGGGTTTGTTTGTAGGAGACACTTCCTGCTTAGCATCAGAACTGAACCTGCTGTTGCAGGGAAACATGGATGTCTTGATACTTCTGTGGGTAGCAATAGCCCAAGGCACTGTTCTTTAATTACTTCATGGCCTACTTGTCAGGAAATTAACAGGGGTAGATGGTATGATGACAAGAATGCTGTGATAGAAATTTCAACCCTGGGCCATAGAGTTGTTTGTCCATTTCTAGCCATGCCATTTGAAAAAAATTATTAAATTTTTGATCCTCATATTTCTTTTTTTCTCATTTGTAGGAATGAAATAATGCACTACTATACTTAACTCACTAATTGTTATGAGGCTCAAATGAAATAATGTATGTGATGTGATTTACAAGCTATAAACTGGAAAGGATTATTACTATCTGGGAAAATGAATATTCTTGAGGCTTTGGAAACAGAACAGTATGTTATGTAAATTAGTATTGACTTTGTGTTCATATTTTCCCACCTGACTAGCCAAACGAAAAAAGACATTTATTTTTCATGGAAATCTCAAGGGATATTAACCAATCTTCCTTCAGTATATTTACTATAATTCTAAGAATTAATAGGGATACTTAGAGTAGTCACAGATACAAGACTGCACAAATCAAATCATAATCATGTTTATTTTACACTGGTAAAATTTCCAAGAGTAAAGTGTACCTTTGCTATTCGTGACTTACTTGAATAGTTATAAAACTTCAAAATTATCATATTGACTTGAAGAAAAAAATTGCTTAACCTTCATTAAAGGCAATAACTATTATGAATCAGCCTATTGCATGGTTCTTTGGATCGTTAAATGTTTATGTGAGTTAAAATATTATTAGGGGATGTTATTTTGCTTAGATTTCTTCTTTGATAAACCAAATCATAATAATTACATTATCACTGCTTAATTATATATCTTTATTATTAGTAATTAGATTCTGTACTATTTTTCAATATGCAGCAAAGAGAATTTGAGAAAGGAAAGATATGAAATCAATACTTTAAAATCCAAACATTTCCTTGATGTATAAAGGACATGTGGGCAAAGCCACAGGCAAGGGGAGAAGGGTCGAGGGTGGGAGGTGGGGATGGCTGGAGTGTGGGGAGAGTGGTGGAGGGAAAATGGAGACAACTGCACTTGGACAACAATAAAATAAAAAATAATAAAATAAAATACAAACATGTCTTCCTTTGATTTGGATTTTTTAAAATTTTTTATTTATTTATTTTTAGAGAAAGGGGATGGGAAGGAGAAAGAGAGGGAGAGAAACAATCAATGTGTGGTTGCCTCTTGCACACCCCCTACATGGGACCTGGTCTGCAACCCAGACATGTGCCCTGACTGGAAATTGAACCTGCAACCCTTTGGTTCACAGGCCAGCAATCAATCCACTGAGCCACACTAGCCAGGGCTGATTTAGAATTTCAAAGTAATTATCTCACTTCATTTTCTCTATTTCAATATATTTTGAAAATATTTGTAAACATTTGAGTGTTACCCACAATATTCATAATTTTTTTGGTGTTTTATTTTTGCCATCTGCTACTTTGAAGTATTTAATGGCATTCATTGAGTGGTTACTATGTGTCTGACAGTTGACACTAGGTGGGGTAGGAAGTCATAAAAGGTGATTTCTCTTATGGAGATTACCTTTCAAGAAAGACATACCCAAATAATTGAACAAGAAAGTTTCATATGGTGATAAGCACTATAATAATCAAACTGGAATACAGGCTCAGGAGTGACTGAGGTAGAGACGGGAGGGAGAGCTGCTTTAAATGGGATGGCCAAGGAAGATCTCTTTCCGGAGGTAACATTTGAGCTGGAACTGCATTATTAGAAAGGACCTGAAATTTTTCAAACTAGGGCAAGGACATTGTAAATAGAATATGGAAAAGCCCTGATAAAAGAAGGAGCTTAGCAAAGAAAGTGGTTGGAGTGTGGTGAGTGGTTAGATAGGTAGGGAGAAAGAAATCAGATCAAATAATATGATTTAGGCTAAAACAACAAGTTTAGATTTTATTTTAATCACAATGAAAAGCTATTAGAGAGATTTAAACAGAAGAGTGACATTATTTTATTTATATTTTTAAAGTTTGCCCTAACTAGCATATGGAAATGAGTCATGTGAAAGCCAATGATGGGAGCGAAGGAACAGGTTAGGAGGCTGTTCCAGTATTCAGGTGAGACAGGATGGTAGTGAACAAGGTGGTCAGTGTTCCATGGAAATGGTCAGATTTGGGCTACATGTGAGAAATATAGCCCTTTTTTGCCCTTTGGCATTGAAATACAAAGCTGGAGAACATGCAAACATGCAAGAAAACTTGAAAATGTGTAATCAATTAGTTTGTGGAATCATTTTTTTCTTTCATGTTTGTGGTGTGATCATCTGGGTGCCATTGACAGTGAGTGAGGAAATCTAGAAGAAGCAGCAGTTCAGAGGTAGGGCAGACTTGCAGCTGAGGTTGAATTAAGATTTCTGTTCTGAATTTGTTAATTTTTGAGATGCCTATTGGGCATCCAAATACAGATACTGAGTAGCCAGTCATTTAGGTATATTATTCTAAAAAATGGATTAGTCATCCTAGAGGAAGAGACCATTAACTTGGGTCATTTAATCATTAGAAAAAGGATTAAAATTTTTGAGCAACCATTATATGCTAAAATCTTTATATATGATAACTTAGAAATTTTTCACAATACTGTGAAGTGCTCATTATTTCTCTAAATTTTAAAGGAGAGAGAAAACTGTCTCTTAGAAAACTTGCATTGTAATGAAACCTGTAGATTTAAATTCAGATCTATTAGACTACAAACTTCATTATCTTTTCAGTGAACCTGATGACTTCCAGATATTATTATTATTGTTAGTTGCACTCCTACCTCCTAATTAACAGAAACTTGAAAATACTAAATAAAAACATGTGGGTGTGTTAGCATAATGAAAAGCTACTTTTGCTGCCATATCCCCAAACCACCTGATTGAACATTTTCAAGTTTCCTTGCATGTTCTCCAGCTTTGAATTTTAATGCCAATTGTATAACATAGTAATTAGTAAGTCTTCTATTCATCAAAAATAGAACTAACTTATGAACATTTAACTTTAGTTTGAATTATAGAATGTAATGTTGAAAATGACTTTAGAAGACATCTGTCTTATCATCTAACAGTTTAGAAATTTATTATGTTTTTTTTTTTACTTCAAAAACTTTTAATTAAACTTATTAGGGTAACATTGGTTAATAAAACTGTATAGGTTTATTTTTTTTAAGATTTTATTTATTTATTTTCAGAGAGAAGAGAAAGGAAGGAGAAAGGTCGATGAACAAGAGAAACATCAATTCGTTGCCTCTTGCACTCCCCCAACTGGGGACCTGGCCTACAATCCAGGCCATGCCCTGACAGGGAATCAAACTGGTGACCTTCTAATATGCAGGCCAGCACTCCGTCTACTGAGCTGTATCAGCTAGGTCACACAAATCTGTGATATACAATCTGTATCACTGCATTGTGTTCTTGGGGAAGGACAAGTGAGTAAAAACGAAGAAGTTGAACTACAAATTTGTAACATTGTTTTCAATCTTCGAGTCTAGTTTTAATCATTAGATAGCAAAATTTATTAGAATGAGCTTCATGTCAGCCCCAATTACAATTTTAATTAATGAATAATTTACTTAACATTTAACTTTACTACTAATCTAGAAGCCTTATGTGTGAATGGCAGGACACTGTTTTGTTTTGTCTTGCGTGTTGTTTTCCCCCACCACAATCTTTCCTGCACTGGTAGAGTCCATGGCATGTTTTAAGTGTCCAATTAGTATGTACTGAATTTGTTAGTGAAGAAAATAATAAAGCTGTATATTGATGCTGTCTATCTTCTACTTAATGGCCAATTTTCCAGACATTATCTTTTAATACTCAATAAATGCCTTGTATATGTGACCATATGGACCCCAACAGACCTGTCCACTGCCTAATCCTAGGAACCTTTGAATGTAGTCTGTTTTGGAAAAATGATTTTTATAGATATAATTGCATTAAAGGTAAAGGTAAAATCATCCTGGATTATCCAAGTGGGTGCTAAATCAAATGACAAGTGTCCTTGTAATCCTTATAAGAAATACTCAGAAGAGAACTGAAGAGAGTAGAGATAAAGAGAAACAAGAACAGTGGGCCAGAGCTGTGCAGCCACCAGCCCAAGTATGGGTGGAGCCACCAGAAGCTGGAAGAGACAAGCAAGGGTTCTCCCATACAGCTTTCCAAAGGAGTACAGCACCTTGATTTTGGACCTCTGGCCTCCAGAACTGTAAGTGAATAAATTTCTCTTGTTGTAAGTCATCAAATTTGTGGTACTTATTTGCGGTACTTATTTTAGCAATCTCAGAAGATGCTACAATACAGTGACCAAGCAACAAGTTGGAGTTTGGAAGGATCTGGGTTCTAATCTTTGCTTCATTTTTTCTTAAACTGGTTCTGTGATCTAGAGCAAGTGACACAGACTAGTGAACATCAGTTTCCTCATCTAGAAGAGGAGTTACAACACTAGCTTATGCTATTACCAAGTGTCAAAGAAATAAAGTAGAAAACTATACAAATAGAAGTGTTTTATGTCTCTTCATAATGCGCTCTAAAATAGAAATCTCTTTGGGACTTCTATCTTTCCTTGATATGGCATAATTTCCAAATTCTTCATAAAAATGGTTTTCTTCTTATGGAAGGGTGAATTTGACTGTTCTAAATATAGAAAATTTTTCCATTGTCCATAATCAGAATATAAGAGATAAGTCAAATAAAATTAAGAGAGGAGAGAGAGGGAGAAGAAGAAGAGGAAAGAGAAGAAGAAGAAGAAGAAGAAGAAGAAGAAGAAGAAAATAACAATAACAACAACAACAAGAGAAACAAGAAGGAGATGAGAAGAAAAAAGAGGAGAAGGAAAGGAGAGAAAAGCAGAGGAGAAAAGAGAAGGGGAAAATGAGAGGGGCAAGGAAAATTCATTAAAGAAAGAAGTCTGAAATTTGAGGTAATGTTATTAAACTATATCAGAAAATAAGCACAAATTTTGCTTTTATTCATAGGGTAGAGGTTGTAAAAAAAAACAGTGGGAGCAACCAAAAGTTAATCAATAATAAAAATTAAAATGAGTTTTATTATATTTATATAAAATATTATTTGGAGCTAAAACAAATCAGTTCCTTCTCTATGTACCAATGTGAACCAGATTTTAAAAATATAATATTTAGTAAAAAATAGCAAGTTGCAGAATAATGCAAAGAGTATACTCTTATTTATTTGAAGATATAAACATATGGAGCAATATAGAACCATGCTATATATTGTTTGTGAATACCTGCATATGTAATAGGAAAAATTTAAACATGGATAGGACTAATTCACACCAAATTTTGGATAATAGCTACCAGTGGGAGAGAGATGAGAGAATGAGATTAACACATATTGCAAATGGGCTTGAGAAATAACTATTATGTGTACTTAAGAAGAAAATTAAAGAGAGAAAGGAGAAGAGGAAGGCAGGGCATGAGGGAGAGAGGCAGAGAGGGAGGAGGAAGGAAGGGCAGAAAGAAAGAAGGAGATATATGCAGCAAATACAGCAAGCTGATACCTATTAAATCAATGTGTTGAGTTCTTGAACTTATATTTTTTAGTTTTTCAAATCATTGGAATATTTATCATAAATTTAACAGAATAGTATTAGAATACATACTTTTTAGGGTTAAATATCTTTACTCAAATGCTTATATTATTACATAGATGGCAAAACCAGTATTAGGGGAAAAACCCCTTAAATGACCATAATTCCATAAATAAAATTGTTTTATTTATTCTTATTTTTTGGAAATATAACTTACTTTTAATTCTTTCTAGTAAGTGGGATTAGTTTTGTGCTTTTCCTGTGCCCAACAGGGAAAGTCTTTGAAGTCTAAGTACTTTATTTATTACCACGATTTAAAAAAGAGTTGATCCAGGAAGGAAGATGACAGATCTTCTGGTTTATACCTTTCATTAATCTGGTAAATGATACTATTCATTTACCTAATGGAAGGGTCTTAGGCTTTGGTTGAACAAGAGGCAAATGGATATAGTGAGACAGGCAAGTAGTATTTCTGAAATACAATGCATTTTAAGGAACCTAAACAAATTAATAATTAAATATAAGCCCTTAATTTTGTTTCAAAATCTATATAGTTGACACTGTGATCATCTTCTACTCTTGATGATGCAGGACGTTCTTCTCAAATTTATGATATTCCTTACTATGAGTTTGATGGTGTTTCTCCAATGCCTGCTTCATTTCCTCTGACTCCATTGCTCTAACTTGATTTTGTTTCTATAAATGAATTATATGCTGCACCAATGTACCTTTCCTTTTAGGATACTGCTCTCTTTAGAAATGTTGTAAAGTGATCCAACATAGTTCGGAGGCAACATAACAGGTATTTTAAATTTTATAACATCTGCTTACCAAAAACAGTTATCTAAAAGCAGTTCAACTGTGTCACAACAATTGTCCCTGTCAACAGAACAGAGCATACTTCCTCATCATTTGCATATTTTCTGCTAGAGTTTTACGTGCTGCCCCTGCTGGGAGGCAGTGAGGAAGGAGGTGGGGAGGGCTTGGAAAAGAAAGGGTTCTCTGCAGGAGATGGATTTATTTTAAAACTAACACAGAAGTTCATGGATTATTCTGACTTTGTTACTTGGGATATGAAATTTAAATTTATCATGCTGCTCTAATCCATTAACAGATTTAAACCAGTCCAGTCTGGTTTTTTTTTTTTTAAGTTTTATATGGGTTGTATATAAACTTGATGTCAAAGTTGTTGCAATTTTTAAAAAATGCTATGCTTTTTCTATTTTATGTAATGATTCATACGTCTATATTTTATTGTGAAAATACTAAATACTATTGGTAAAGCGGTTTTAAAGTGATTTAAACTGTACATGTATACGTTGTTACTATAATATATTTCACTTCCATCCTATATTACTTTATGTTTGTGAGAAAACCTAAAAGAAGCTGTTGGCATGAACATCTAAAGACATGCATGATGAAAGTTTTTCTAGTTTTTCCCCTTAGTTTTTTTTTTTTCCTGAGCTTTTCATTGTAGATAAAATGTTATTAACTCTTATGTTTAGGATTTCACCTTAAACCAGACTTAGAGATTATATGTATATACACACTTATATAATATATATATTATATATACACTTATATAATAATTATACAAATAATATATAAATTATATATATATGTATATATAATTTTTCAGATTTACTTGCCTGGTAAATATGGTTGATAAAAGGTATCCTGGCAGTCCATGACATAACAGGCTGTGGGGATGGTCATTAATCTTCTAATACTTTCTGCTGTCCTCCTTGCTTTGTAAAATGTTTGCCATAGAGCAAAAACACTTTTGCTTCCCACTAAGCAATGCCATGCAGCCAGATCTCAACAAAGCCTCATCTGCCTTTCAAATTGTTTCAGCCTCAGCTGTATTATTGGCTGGGGTTCTGAACCTTGAAAGGGAGACACTATTTGTTTAACTGTTTTTCACAATACAAACAAGCTTAGAGAATGCAACTCCTTTGGTCCCTTTTTGTCTCCTGATGGTAATGCAGTGTTACTTCTCAGTGACTGCAGGATTACTTTGCAAACAGATGTTAGGCTTTTAAAATGTTTGTAAGCATTTCTTTAAACACTGTACCTTAATAACATACCGTGTTTACAATTATCTGAAAAAGAAAATATCTAATTTGTTGTATTAAAAGTAGTATGTCAACAACCTGTAAAATGAGTTCCATATTAAGCCACAAATGTGAGTCGCTGCTAGTTAAAATTGAATAAGTTACTTAAGGAAACTAATTTCTGACCAGCTTTTAAAGTATCCTTTAAAGTAATATTGGTTAATGAACATCTTTAATTTCAAGATTAAATTTGTAGGGTAGTCTTCTTTGAAAAAGGAAGGCATATCTAATACCAAAATTTTATTCTTAGACCTGATAGAAATTGTGCTATGTAAAACTTTATTTATACTATTCTGAATCTATTACAAAAAATGATTATTTTATAAAAGAGAAAATAGTGGGATTGATCTAATTCAATGCTTCAGTTACTTTATATGGGATGTATATATTATAAGAAATAATTCTTCATAATATTACCTATTTAGAAAGAAGATCAACTTGAAGCACATTACCATTTTCTTGATTTAAAAAAATCTTTTCATTTGAGCACATCACCACCTAAAACTGGTGGTAATATAAGAAGGAAGATTTACATGTGTGAATGTATCCCTTTGCAAAATGTTACATTTCTGTTATTTGATTTAGGATCCAAGCGCCCAGAAGAAAAGCATGTATAGGGCAACCATCCTTGAAAAAAGGAGTTATAAAATTTTAATATTGCCTTGGCTGGTGTAGCTCAGTGGATTGAGTGTGGGCTGTGAAACAAAGAGTCACCGGTTCGATTCCCAGTCAGGGCACATGCCTGGGTTGCAGGCCAGGTCCCAGTGGGGGCCACCTGAAGGCAACCACACACTGATGTTTCTCTCCCTCTAAAAAAACAAACAAACAAAAATTTAATATCTATTTATCCATCTATCATAACCAATTATAAATATTAAATAATATCAATCCTCAGAAAGAATAACCAAAGACATTGAAAATCATGTGCAAATCAGCTTGGCTTTAAGACTCACGTAGCACACACTGACCTGTGGTTTTCAAAGTGTTATCTCTCAATGAGCACTGTCAGCATTACCTGGGAACTTATTAAAATTCAAATTCTTCAGCCCCATCCTAGGCCTAATGAATCAAAAACTCTATGCACAACTGAGTATACAGATGTTATAGTATAAAGTTATATACCTGAAATTTATATAATGTAGTTAACCAATGTTATTCTAATACATTCAATTTAAAAGAAAACTCTGGGCCAGGGTACCAATAAACTGAATTTTAAGCAGCCACCATGTAATTCTGATATATTCTAATGTGCAATAACCACTGCTTCATGCAGCACACTAGGTTGGCTGAAATGGATTCTGAGCCTCAAACAATGTAGGCTTCCAAAACTGAATCCAGGGGGTTCAAGCAAACCTTTGGTCACTGATAAAATAAAGACAGAAATCTCTTCCTTCTTTATCCATCCTTTATTTCTCAAGCAGACATGATCTGTGGATGTCATATGAAGAAAATATTTAATGTTTTGAGACAAGATGTTATTTTGAAATAAGAGGAAGTTTGGCTTAAAAACACCACAGTACACTTTGTCCAGATCAATTTAGTAGTGCTTGTGGGGAATTTTATTATAGAATCAGACCTGTGTCATTGGTTTTCTTTCTGTTTGTTTTTATTTTTTAAATATCACTTTTAAAAATACACACCCAAGGATATGCTTACTTTAGAGAGAGAAGAAAGGAGAGACAGAGAGAAAAAAAAGCAATGTGAGAGAGAAACATTGATTGGTTGTCTCCCTTACATGCTCTGACCAGGGATCGAACCCACAATCTAGATATATGCCTTGACCAGGGATCAAACCTGTAATCTTTTCTACCAGATGACACTCCAACCCACTGAGCCACCGGCCAGGGCTTGTTTTAGATATAGTTTAAACAGAGTGCTCATAGCAAAATATTACCACCATAAAGATGCATCAGGCTTTCTCAGCCTCTGCACTCTGTTTATTCTAGTAAAAGAGCTATGACATAAGCAGCATATCAACTTTTAAACACAATTCTAGTGACTTTGTTGGGATATCATGGAAGTACAGTTAGCCAATGGTATACTTTGAGAACATTTACTCATTGTTATATATATATATATGTTTCTGGTAGACACAATCTATAATGTAATATAGTAATAAGTATCTTCAAACATCAGTAATGTTCTTTAACTCTGTAATTATTCTACTAATAAGCAAATGTTACTATTAATTGCCATCCAACAAAATATGTTATTTACAAACCTTGGGAGGGCAAAATACTTAAGTTCTTTGTATCTCAGTTTTCCCATCAATGAATTGAGGATAAACTTATCCCTAAAATTTATTCCCTAAATTGGGGTAACCTTGAGCCATATATGAGATTAAAAAATGTGCAGCACTGAAAATAATTCCTGGCAAATAACAACTACTCACTTAATATTAGCTAATGTTACTACTATTTTTATTTAACATTTTATAATTAATTTCTGAAATTAGGAATTTTTTCAAAAGATACTATTTTGGTGATTATTTTGCAATATATATAGATAAATATCAAATCATGCTATATACCTATAACAAATATAAAGTGGTTACATGTCAATTGTAGCTCAATAAAAAATTACAAAATAAAAGAAAAAATACTCCACTGTGGTGTGATTCTGAGTGTTATAATAAGTCCCATTGGAATAGACTTTGTATTTTAAAAAGCCTTAAACGCTAAAATTTATTTATATGTTGTAAAACAATTGCATTGGACATTGGCACCACTAGATATGAATTTGCTTTGTTTTCTATCTAAAGTTGTCCCCATAGATGTTGAAAAGGAGCTAGGAGTACTGCACGGACAGTCATTTCTCAAGAGACACAATCCGCACACCTACAGTATGTTTTTGGAATGTTCTGTAAGTCACCCTTTGAAAGTACTATAATAAAGTGCATGTCAGGAATGGGAATGAGTCCATTCTCACCATCTGTTCCTAATTTTTTTGAGCTGAAGTCTCTGTATTATTAAACCACTGTGCAAAATGTTAAGACGACATTAGAATCGAAGTTAATTCCAGAGGAGTTCAGAGAACTTGGGGTTATTTGCAAAGATATCAGTAGTTGCATTACACTGATGAGTAAAATGAAGCCAGCCTTTTTTTTCAGGTAACCCTGAACTGCATTTTCTAACCTTCTCCCAGGTGTAAAGTTCTTCAAAATATATTGTTCACCAAATTGTATACGTATATTTAATTTTTATATAAACATGTGCAGTTTTGTACCCTGCTTTCTTTACCCTCATTTTAACTAATAAGAATTTTAATATATCCTCTAGCCATCAAATTACAAAACTTTAAGAGTACACACAATCAAGTGAAATAATTTTGTTAACTTTCTTAAGACCTCAAAATTTCAGACTGTGTTCTCCTCAAATGGTAAGTGATTTGACTTACTTTCCTCAGGAAATGTAGTTAAAAAAGTTTACATTACTTTTTTGTGGCATCCTTAGCAACTTCCAGAAACTTCTACAAAATCTGCCTGTATTAAGATCTGAGCCCCAGGAATATACAGGTTTCCAATAGGATTTGAAAAGCTGTAAAGTCTGCTCAGCTCTAAAATATCTTCATCCGAAGTCTTGCCAGTACAGTAGAAACTCCCCCCATCAATCACTACTATGTATTAGGATTAAAGATATGCTAAAATAGAACTGTACTCTGTTTTAGAAACAGTCAACATGTATTCAGCATCTACACTGGGACAAGCATTGGAGTGGCTGGGTTTATGTGAATGTCAGTGCTTCAGCATGTGAAGAGGTCTGCACTGTCTTTGCCCAATCAAGTGGGTCAAATGGGCATGCAAGCATGTGGAGGATGCCCTGTTCAATTTTGTAGGAGATAAAGGCCCAATTGATTAATTTATGCATAAGAAGTTCTTAGAAACATTTCACTGCTGATTGGGTGGCAACAGTCTGTCTCGAAAAAGTCTCCCTGGGAGATTAGGCTAATTACTTGATCCCGTTCTTTTATGAGCTCATTTCACATTGGTTCCTAAAGAATATTGATGTCTTAGCCCCCTCTGACTAAGGTCATGCTTCTCTCTTATTTTAACTTGATTCATTTCCCATGGACTGAACTCTGAGCAGTTTTCCACTCATGATCTCCTTCAATTTTCTGATGTGTCTCCTGGGATGAGTTGAATCTCTTCTGATATGTTCACTCTCATTGCCTTGCACTGACACTGCTGCTCTGCCTCCACACGGCTGTCAGAGAACTGTTTTCTCTCACAGCCGTCTGCTCCCCAATCTTCTTAGGAGCTTGGCTCAGAACTGGATTAATTATCTGTACCCACGTCCAAGGTCAGCCTCCATGAAGCTTCCACTTTGCCTGAGATTCTGCACCATTTTTCTTTCCTGCTTACTCTGATACCATTTCCATTCTGGCAAAATATCTCTCTTTGCTGTCTCACCACCTTACAGCCCCCGTATTTTTTACTCCCAGGCTGGAGTCAGACACTGACCATATGTATTCCTATAGTCATGGTTATGGGACCACCCGTATCCACTTGGTAGAGTGTTTTTGCAATTTATGCTTTCTCCATTTATCTGGTTGGAAGGAGAAATAACTCTCTAAAGTTCATCTTCCATGAACCTTCTGCAACTAGTTCTAGCAGTTACAGCAGTTGTCTGCTCACCTTTACCTCTGTCCTTTCTACTGCACTTATCCAGAGACCAGCACAGCTGCTGGTTCCCAGCCCTAGCAGAAAATAAATGCTCAGATGTCTTCAGAATGATTTTCATCTCAAAAGTGTGTGGGATTTACTTCTTTCTGTTGTACAGGTACCCAAATCTAGCATTAGCTCATATGAAGGAATATTATTCCTGATTTTTATTTTTCATAGACTATAGTAAGGAGGAAAAAGTCATTACAATAAGGCTTTTTATTCTTTTTGCCTTCATTAATAGGAATGGCATTGTAATAAAGCAATCACTATTGTGTGTACTTTGTTAAGCAATAGAGTGATGGGAGAAGACAGGAATTTATTATCTAACCTGTTCTTAGTCCAAAGATATAGAGGTCTTTGTTGGAAAAGTACTTGCAAAAAGGATCTTGCCAGGCAAACATTTGACTTAAAAAAAAAAAAAAAAGACAGGGAAAGGAAAAGACAGTAGGAGGGAGGGAAGGAGAGAGAGAGAGAGAGAGAGCAAGAATGAAAGTGATATAAAAAAGAGAGAAATGATGTGAAGGTGATCAAGTTGAAAACTTCCTAAGGAAGTCCACTATCTGGTAGTCCTGGCCTCTCTGTTAGCCCCTCATGACCAACATGCTTGGGCCAAATTATGGAAACTGGGACTGGTGACCTAGGTAGCTTTGTCTGCAAAGCTGTTTAGAGTAGACACATTCCATGTATCTTAGTGTTTTTGCTATTTTTTTCCCACAGACACAAATGCGCACCCATTGATTAGTTCCTGTGGCATTATTACACAGCTTACTAGAGTTCGTAAAGACTGTCTAGACTGAGGGCCAATGTTCAGTGAACACTTACCATGAGCCTTTTGTAAGCATGATTTTTATGTGATTTACACAACAACCCTTATAGAATAGGTATTTTCCTCCTCTTTTAATGAAGAAGGAACTTAGTATACAGAGTTTAAATAATTTGTCTAAAGTCACACTTAGGCTGTGGAAGAATATGTTCTCATATCTTTTATTAAAAAAAATGAAACTCAGTCACCAACTTACACCATACACAAAAATAAATTCAGGGTGGAAAAAGGCTTAAATATAAGTTGTGACACCATAAATATCCTAGAGGAAAACATTGACAGGAAAATCTCAGACATTCCACGCAGCAAGATCTTCACTAATATGACCCCTAAAGCAACAGACATAAAAGAAAGAATAAAAAAAATGGGATCTCATCAAAATAAAAAGTTTCTACATGGCTAAAGAAAACAGCATCAAAGTGAAAAGAGAACCAACCATATAGGAAAATATATTTGTTAATGATACCTTGGACAAGGTTTTGCTCTCCAAAATATATAAAGAACTCACATGATTCCACTCCAGAAAGACAAAAAACCCAATTAAAAATGGGCAAAAGACTTGAACAGACACTTCTCCAATGAGGACACAAAGGGTCCAGAGACATATGAAAAGGTGCTCAGCATCACGAGCCATTGGAGAGATGCAAATTAAAACCACAATGAGATACCACTTCACACTGGTCAGAATGGCCATCATAAAAAAAAAAATCAATAAACAAGTGTTGGAGAGGATGTGGAGTAAAGGGAACCCTAGTGCACTGTTGGTGGGAATGCAGACTGGTGCAGCCACTGTGGAAAACAGTATGGAATCTCCTCAGAAAACTAAAAATGGAACTGCCTTTTGACCTAGCAATTCCACAGCTGGGATTATACCCTAAGAGCCCTGAAACACTAATCCAAAAGAATCTGTGCACCCCAGTGTTCATAGCAGCACAATTTACAATAGCCAAGTGCTGGAAGCAACCTAGGTGCCCACTGGCAAATGAATGGACCAAAAAACTATGGTACATTTACACAATGGAATTCTACTCAGCAGAAAGAAGGAGCTCCTACCCTTTTTGACAGCATGGATGGAACTGGAGAGCATTATGCTAAGTGAAATAAGCCAGGTGGTGAGGGACAAATACCATATGATCTCACCTTTAACTGGAACATAAGCAACAAAAGAAAAAATCAAACAAAACATAACCAGAGACATTGAAATTAAGAACAATCTAACAATAGCCAGAGGGGAGTGGGCAGTGGGAAGAAGGGTTTTCAGGAACTACTATAAAGGACACACAGACAAAACCAAGAGGGAGGGTGGAAGCAAGGAAGGGAGGTGGGCTTGGCTTGGTTGGTGGGGAGTGGTGGGGAGAAAATGCAGACAACGGTAGTAACAAAACAACAATAAAATTATTTATAGGAAAAAGTCACGATGCTCTTAGTGACTAGACTAGTAGCTCTCATTTTTTGTCATGACAGCACAGTTTTGAATATTAGAATTTTTGACAGTGTGCTTGAAATGATTAAAAGACTCAGTAGAACACTAAACAGGTTGGCAATAACTCCAGCGCAGTTACTACCACAGCATAACAATGCCTTCATAGTGTATATAAAAGGAACCACTGTTCCCTAGCACAAGCCACAGTTAAAGCTGTACTGTTTACTGTCTATCTAAACAAATGCTGCTATATACTCACCAGGGAGAGTTCTCACATGTCACGCTTAACCTGAGCTTGTTCTCTGTCATTCACTTGACATCTGATTCTACTTAAATGTTACACAGAGCATCTCGTACCCACCTCTGAAGCGTTATGAAGGACTCTCTTCCACTCCTTAGACTTTTTAACATTATATATATTGTTTTAGCAAAAATTAAATTGTATATCTTGATCAAAATATACCGGTGCATTGGAACCTCAAAGTATACTTCATTCAAGTGGCAGACAGGTTAAATGAAATGGATTAGCAGGGAGAATCATAGAAGACTGGACAGAAACAACAACCTTGGATCTGAACCATGAAAAATCGGTAGGGAGTTTACCACATTAGGGAGAGAGGAAAGGCGTGCTATATAAAAAAGCAGCTTTGACAGAGGGCCAGTGGATTCAATACACATGCACTGTTTGGAAATTTTGAGTAGATTATATTGTGTGGAGCTAAAAATGTGAGTCAGTAGCAGAAGAGACTGAAAGGGTAGGTAACAGATAGGTCATAAGTATGGTGACAATTAAACCTTCTGATATTACAGCATTTTGAAAGTAAAAAGGATGCTATAAATAATGACAACAAAATAATGGTTGAACATTGGGAGTTTCCCAACAAGAGGATAAATGGTCACGCTAGTCATAAAGAGCCTTGAATATTATATTAAGGAAGTAACTGAGATATTTAGTGACAGAAACTTTTAAAAATTATTCTGGCATTACAGTGGAAAGAAGTAGCCTTGCAAAGAATTGAGAGTGACAGACCTATTATAAGGCATCTTCAATGACGCAGGTGAGTACTGGGAACTCTGTTTCTGTCTCCACGTCCTTCATGGAACTTTCTTTGATCTCCATGTTGGTTTCTTTTAAGGGAACACTACATCTTCTTCATTCAAGTTCTGAACCAATGAAAAATTGGATAATAAATACTCAGATGGGAGCCAAAATATTACTGTTGATAAAGACTGGCTTGAAGAATGTGGCTTATATCTGTTGACAAGTTGCAAACCACAGGCAGCTCCGGGCTGGGGCAAGATTCCTCTACCACCTGGGGCAGAACCTGATCCTGGGAGAGCAGCCAGCTCCAGACAGCAGGCCACTCCCACAAGGGAAGAGGGGAAATGTTAAACTCCAATGTTCCAAGATGAGAAAAACCGATGTAGTTTCCTGGGATGGGAGTACTAAAGAGGCAAGGATTGAACAGAGTGTTCCAATAATTTTATTTACTGTCACATGAAAGGAAATATTTAGGGGTGGAAAAAATTATTGTGTCTTAACACTCTTTATCTTGAAATGTTCTTTCTGGACTCATTTTTTTTGCCATACATTGTCCAATTAGTTATTAGATATATTTTAGACATTTATATGTTGACTACATTGTCCAATAGTGATATCTACCATAGTCTTACACATTTGTATATATGCTTATGTGTTACCCCCAACAAAGTAGAAACCCTCTTACACAGTCTCTATTGAGCATAACTGTTGGATTAACAGGCACTCCCGGGCCCTCCTCAAACCACACTGACTGCAGCCCAAGGCATAGTGACAATTCTTTACTTGCGGGCCACTGGTGAACCTGAGCACTTCTGTTCTCATGAGATAATCGTATGCTTACCAGTAGTCAGTTAAACGTGTTCTCAAACCTTCTTATAACAGTTATAAATAAGACTGGAATTATATGATACAATTACATATTACAGAAGTTACTATATAAGTGTGATAAGAGTTGGATCTATGAAAACTAATGGAAGTGGTTTGGAAAGACTCAATATATAGTAACAAAAAACAAATACCTTTAAATTCATGTGCAAGTGATTACAGATTAGAAAACAAAAAACAAAAAATAAAGGATTTTGTACACAGATCTTCAGAAAAATCTGTAAGTTCTCATTTTACTTCAAAGAAACAAAGACTAAGAATTATAAGTGATATATTATGGCCCAATCAGTAGAGCTATATATTTTAAAAAGTTTTTACATCAAAAAGTTGGTGAATATGCGGTCATTTATATATTTTAAGTTAAAATAAAATGTTTAATCTATGTATTATCTTTCTGTATAACCCCTTATTTATTATACTTTACTACTCTACATTGAGGCCCATTGACAGCAAAAACCCTCTTGAATAATCTGTATCCTCACTGAGCAAATCTTCTGGTTTTAATTAATACTGTTGGAGGTAGTGGTGATGGAAATGGTGGTGGTGGCAGTGGTTCAGACTAAGTTTGAGGAACAAGAATGAATCTTAGAAACTGTATCATTCAATGCACTGACAACAGATGAGTAAGCTGAGACTCAGAGAAGTGATTTAGTCACTGTCACACACATAGATGATTGTTGATGTTCAATAAAAGATGGATCATTGGATGTTTTCATCCTTAGTTTGTTTCACAATTCAAATACATTTAGAAATATTATTTGAAATAGAAATATTTTTCCATGTCTTCTTTACCCTTTCCCTAACAGTTAACTGAATGGTCACTCTTTCCGTAATTCTGAGCTCTCCTAGCCCTCATGTAGTCCTTGTGTTCATTTTCACCCTGATGACAATTTCCCTACATTTCTTGTTCAATTATCATCAGGGATTAAATTTAAAATGATATTGTTCTGGCAAAATGCAGCTTATCTTTGAAAGACAGATGCCAGTTTTCAAACAGGAAAACATGGGATCTCATATGTGTTTTAAATGCACATGCATGTTTACATATCCCATTTGGCATTCACTTGCACTGTTTATTTGGTGGGGGGAAAGTAATGCACTGTATGTATCACTCTGGAGAGGTGACAGATTACATAGGAAGAGAGTTTATGCTCTACGCCAAGGCATTGGTGGGAATATGGTCCAAAATCTGCTGTGCCTGAAATTGTCACATGGAATAACTGTGGGAGTCTTTCACAGTCTACACAGTCTTTCATCCCGAGTAGTTAGAGAATCTTCTCAAGTTAAATATGGAGACTTTGATATACTTGAATGTTGCCATAATATGAAAAAAAAAATGCTATTGTATTTTAGTACTTCATTTAAAAGATACTTCATTAAGATATTATTTTCCTAAAGTTCTTTCCTGATAAGTCCTTTAAAAAAAAGGTAGAGAACTATTTAAAAGTGCATGATAATATGTAGGAGAAGATTAAAATTAAAGGTGTAAAATTTTATATGTAGGACACATGTGTGTATAACCATGTAAAACATATACATAATGTAAAACATATAAAAGCATGTAGAAACATACAAACACTGGAATTGGATAAGCCAGAGTAACAAGATAATATTCTTTGAGTGAGTCTATCAGTGATTTTCCTTCCCTCTGTCTTCTACATTTTCTTTGTTTTTTTAAATATTGTTTTTATATTTAAAAAATATGTAAACATTTTTTATTATCCTAGGTGGAAAAAATGCCAGCTTAGGCTATTTTCCCAAGTAAGAACAGAGTGCTCTGGCAAACTTTATAGCTTTAGCCTGTCAGACTAACTTTGACATTAAGGACTAAGATTAACCAGTGTTCCTGCTTGTGACCTATTATGTTCCTGTGTTAATTGTAGATATTCTCCGTTCCAGGTTTGTGGAGTGGTGTTTCTGCTCAGGTTCTGTCACTAACTAATCCTGTGGCCATATAACTCACAGAGGCTCAGTTGTTCATTTACAGGGTCGTGTAAGTACACTAGATTACCTAATGCCCATTTCAGTGCCAACACTATACAATTATATTTTGGGGCAATGATTACTATGAATATTCAAACAGTATCAGCATATGTCTCCAAATATTACTCATTGGATGATTAACTTTCAGTTTGAACATCTCCAGTGAGAGGAAAATTTGAGTTTGCTTGTAATATTTATTAGGTGCTCAAACTCTCATAGCATTGTTAATGGAAAACTTTGTAATTTCAAAATTTTTCCTTACTTTTAGCTTCAGAAATATGACCACACATATTTTATATTGTGGCATTCATTTCTGTTTCCTGGAGTTATGAAATTAGTTGGCTATTTCTAACTCATAAGTATAAAATATTTTAAAACTGTTATTGTATGTTTTCTCCCCTGTAACTTTTTCCTTATCAAAGATGTGTATGTGTGTGTGTGTGTGTGTGTGTGTGTGTGTGTGTGTAATGTTAATTTACCCACTGTTTTCTGGGTACTTACTGGCTAGGTTTTTAATGTTTACTTTAAACTATCTCACACAAAGTGGAATAAAAAGGTGGAAATATTTTCTTCTGTGTAGGAATTGCCTACAGTGAATATTTACAGTAGGTCTTAACAGGGGTCTTTTCTAGCCTCCAGAACCATGACTCCTTCCTAGTTGACAGAGCTGATGATAATTAATCCAAGGTATGAGATGTTTCAATGAGAATTTCTCTGTTGGGAATTTGAGACCTCCCAGAATGTTAGGAACCCCTGGACTGAAGCACTTCCAGGCAAAATCCTGAAGGATTTCTAGATTCCTGAAGCAAAAAAGTCCAGAGAACTTCTCAGAGTTCTGCTCTTCTTCAGCACTCCTTTGGTTCTGGATTCTACTTCTGCATCCTGCTGTTAAATTCTCCTCCCCTTCTTATTCTTTAGATTGAAGATTCAGCCTTCAGTTATGTGCCACTTTTATATCCAGAAAAAGCAGACTGGAGAGGGGAAGGGGGGAAAAGGATGAGTGTCATATCATGAATGGTAGTTGAGGAGAAAATTTCAAGTAGAAAAAAGTGGCCAACAATGAAGACATTGTCAAGGAGAAACCTAGGGAAGCTGTGCAGATTTTGGCAACTGGTAAATCACTGTTGAATTTTGAAAATGAAGTTCCAAGGAACAAAAGTTATGCTGTGAAAATATAATGGGCGATGTTAGCAGGGAGAAAATAAAAGCTTTTTTTTTTTCAGATACATGACCTAAATAAAAACAGGTTTAGCTCAATGAGTTAACAATAGAGTTTTTCTATCCACTAAGTTGCAGGCAGATGGCCATGTTGAGGAAGCTGAAGAAGCAACAAGTACTAAATTATTTATGAACTGTATTTCTTCAGAACTAGAAGACCATGGAACTAATAACTCAACAAAAAACAGTTTTTGGAAAAGAAGAAGTGAATGAAGAGGGATGGTGGAGGCTGTCAGTTATTTTCAGGTAATGAAAGCAAGTAAATGCAGAGGCAACTTCTAAGAATATGTTGGTACCTTCATTAGGAAACAAATCTGCTACATAAATTGAGTGGCCAAATGCAAAACACAACTGAGGGGCCTCCAGTTCAGAAATTAAGTATTTCAGGATGGCAACACCAGAACTTTAAGTGAATTTTAGGCTCTTCTGAGTTAATATAACCCAAATTGTGTTGATTGATTGATTGATTGATTGGTTGATTGATTGATTAATAGAAACCAGGATTAGGGTAAGGAGACTAAAATATAATATACAGAATATAAGTAAGCTTAATAATATCACAAATGAATAACAGTATACTGAAGGTGTGGAGAAAATAATATATCTTCATAACTTTGCAAAATAATATTTTACCATCTAATCTAAGGACAGAAACAAAAATAACTTTATACCACTGTCATATTTAAGTAGGAAAATGGGTATCAAATTGGATTGAGCAAATAAGTAGAAATTGTGGGTAATAAGTGACAGGTTTTTTGTTGTGGAAGAAAGGAGTTATAAATAAAGAAGAACAGGAAGCTAGACGTTATTGAAGTGAAATTGGAAATATTAAAATAGACTCATGATTTAATGTAGATATGTAAATAGACAAATAGATATATAATATTATAGAGATAAAATATAAATGTTTCTATGTTAGTGTGAATACATACACATATTCCCTAACTCTGTCTGCTTAAAAGGTCTGGAAACAATGAAAACCAATCAGCAACTAGCACACCCTGTGCATGGATGTTGGTATTGTGATGCCACTCTCCGACAAATGGAAACAGGACTCCTTGGAGAAATGGCATATTTCAGCGCAGGAAATGCACATGATAAGACAGGAATGTGTTGGTTCTAGAAAGTGAAAGGAGTGCTCGAAGTGCTATTGGGACATGTTTGAATGACTAAATCTCACACAAATAGAACAAGAAAAAAATAACATTAGTAATGGATTATAAAACATAAAGCAAAACAAATATTCATGGGCTCACAATGATAGATATTTAAATAAATAACAGAGAGAAGGGATATCTTCCTTATATTATAATTCAAATTTAAAATTATAGAAAGAATAAAGGAAAAAAAATGCCATTTGGTAAAGACTGCAGTTGTAACTGTTTTAGGCAAGAATTATCAATGGATACTAAAATTAGTGTGTGAAAGTGTGATGATAAATAAAGTATTTACAGAATCTAAACTATCTTCCCATAAGACAGTCATTAAATGTGAAGGGGAAATGGTAGCTTTACAGTGGAGAGACAGCAGAGTCCATCTCAGTGACCAGTGCAGGGATGGCAGGTACCGACAACTCGAGCTTCCTGGTATGATGCACTGAGAGGGACACAGCATCACTTCTGTGATGTACTTGGCAAAAAATGCTTATAACCTGAACCATCGGAAAACCGACACTGAGGGATATTGTACAAGATAATTGGCCAGTACACTTTAAAGAGATTCAAAATCATGAAAAGTAAAAACCAAGGAATTGTCTCAGATTAAAGCTGTCTAAATAAAGCAAATGGCATCTAAATAAATGTAATGTGTGTTCCTGATTGGATCCTGGACTAGAAAAAGAATGTAAATGAAAGAACTGATGAAATTTTTGTGAGGTCACGAGATTAGTATTACTATTGTATAAATGGTTATTTCCTGGTTTTGATCATTTTATTGTATTATATGAAGATGTTAGCATTTAGAGAAGATAAGTGAAAGATACAAGCTTTTGTATTAGTTTAAAAATCTTTTTGTAAATCAGAAATTATTTCAAGATGAGAAGTGCAATGTAAATTTAATTAATGGCACAGACAGAATATGTTTTGTTCATAATAGATTGATATCTGAAAAAGAAACAGACTACAAATGAGTATGCACATACCATTGTGTACATGAATATTTTAATGAGTTGTGTAGTATCTACTAGAAAGAATGTACAACAAAATAGTGAGAAAAATTAACTTTAGAAAGTTGGATCACATGTAAATTTTTTCTTTTTTTTAACTTTTTTATTTCACTCACTTTCTTCTTTTTCTTCCTTTCTCTTCCTTCCTTCCCTCTTCTCTTCCTCTTTGCTTCCTCCCTCCTTTTCTTGCTCTCTTTCCCTTCCTTTTTTCCTAACTCCCTCCCTCCCTCCCTCACAGCCTTCATTCTTATCCCCTCCCTCTTCATTTCTTCATTTCTTTTTTTTGTCTTTTTGCTTTTCTGTTCTTTTCAAATGTTCTACAATTACCATATATTGCTTTTGTAATTAAGAAATCACAGCATAATAATTAAAAAGTAACAAATTAAAACATGTTGCATAGGGAAAATTAAACTTTTTACTGTATTTTTATTTTAATACCTGAAAATAGAATTTGTTAAAATAATCCTTTTTATATGCGGTCTTATTTTTTTTTCTGTTGTTCTCTTTGTCTTTATCTTAATAAAGTCACAGATGGCTAATAAATACTTGGATCAAAGCCAGGTAAAGGTGGCCCTATGCTGATTGATTCCTCTGACATGTCTTAGTCTATGCTAACAGACAATACTTATCATCTCTGCTTTTCTTCTCATTGTATTACTAAATTTCCTAAGTTCATTTTGCACAAAGCACATGTATAATAGCAATATAGCAAGGAATTCCTTTTCAGCTGAACAAAAAGTTCATGTTATCTTTTTATATAAATAACAGATATTCATAAAGTAATTAAAATATTATCTGAGAACTCCATGGCTTTAGAATTTGGTTGCTTTAGACTTCAAATATAGTTCTTAAAGAGCAATGATCCTTAAAAGGCCAGAGTCTGGAACCCATTTATGTAATTTCAAGTCCTACCTACAAGATCAAATACCTTCATATCCTTAAACAAGTAACTTAACCTGTCTGAGTTTCAGTTCTCTCAATTGTAAGGTGAAATAATAATATGTCCTTTATCTTAGGATCATTGTTAATAGAAGATTATTGATTGAAGTTAAGTCACATAGAATAAGTCCCTGGCACATAGTAAGTGTACAGTAAGTATGAGCTAATATTATTTCTATTAAACCAACTGAGAATCTGTTTGACTGTGACCTCCAAATGATAGAGTGACTCTATCTCTACATCAATCAAACACATTTTGTGCTGTAATTTTTGCCATCATTTTACATTGGAATGAGAACCACATGTGCAGAATATCTTCATTATAAAATGTCTTGACTAACCTAACAGACCTTCCTTAAAAAATGAAATACCTTATATTTGTTTGAAATGTATAGTTGAGAGTCTTTTGATAAATTATCTGATTTAAATTTAAACTCCCCACCCTAAATAATTGAGCTCCTAGCATATAGGAGTGATCACCTGAGTTTTATACATTCGAACTCCAAGTTGCAGTTAATTAACTTAATTGATTTTTTATTATAATTTGATCCCTTAAGTCCCATTTTGGTTGCAATTTTTTGTAGTGTTCCAAGCTAACCAGTGAAGCACACAAAAAATAGTACAACATTCCAGCTGTGACTTATATCCTTGTACAACAAGAGATAAAACAAAATTTATACTTAACAGTTAATAAGTTACCTGAAAAAATGGAAAAAAACTGATAGGGAAACGTGTTGGCTGGTGTTGAAGATAAGTCAAGAGGAAGAAGCACTCCAGGAAAAAAAGAGAAGATAGAAGAAATCCAAGAAATAAGAAAGAGGCAAGGGAATACAAAATATTTGGAAGAAAATTTGAAAAAAGAGAACCCAACAGGTGAGGACAGAGAGAAACAATTCTCAGTCAATAACACTAATAAATGAGGGAAGTGCATGGGGTGCCAAGACTTAGCTCATACAGAGAGGGAACAAAGAGGAAATACCTCTTTATAAACATATGGGAATACTAGACTAAAAAAGCCAAATATCTGAACTAAAATAAGAAAAAAGTGAATCCACACTGACTTGAAATTAATTACAGAACCAGTGCAAAAGTAGTAGGTCAAGGCTGATACCCCAGTGCCTGAATAATTGGGGTTGTAGGAGGTTCTGCAAGGCCTCTGCACTTTATGAAGACATGAAAGGATAGGCAGTATGGCCTTGGAGCAGCTAAAAACTCAGCATTTCTTCAGTGACCTTCTCTTCCTGAAAAGCAGTAAGGGAGTTTCCCATCACTATCTCTGAAGGGGGAATATCACCGAGGAGAAATTGAAGTCTCAAGCCTAACTTAGATATCCATACGAAGTGATAATGCACGACTGCATAGTTTGGGAACTACATGACAAAAATTCAACATAAAAGTTGCTCCAGGATCACTGAAGTCCTTGAATTCACCCGAATAAACAAGCCAAAAATATCTCTGAAATGACAGTTCCACAGCATCTCTAGGGCTTCCAAAAGAAATTAATTAATTAATTAGAAAATAGAGTTTTTACTAAACAAAAATTATTCATGCATGGTATAATAAAGCAACATGAGAAGTGGCAGACACACTGAAGAGAATATTAAAGTACAAATATTAAAAATGATTGAAAAGAAAAATAATGAAACCGTAAGAAAATAAAAGCAAAATGAAAGGACCTGAATTCAGAGTGAAAAAGACCTGCGATTGACTGAATTTACCACTAAGTAATTGAACGGCAGGTGTTTATTTCTCCGAGCTTTCATTTTTTCATGGAATTATTGATATGGCTATCATGTGGTGCTTGAATAGAGACTGAATGAGCAAACTCATGTAAAGTTCCTAGGAAAATTAGAAGTGTTCAATAAACATCAGTGTTTATTTTACTACCCATTTATGAAGGAGTGAGAAGTTAAAGTGTGGTCTGCTTTTTATTTGCAATTCTAAATATCAACATTTATTTAGTGAATTTAAATTTTAAAATATAACTTTCCTAATAGTAGCATTGCAAGAAATTCATATAGAGTAGTTCTCTATTTCAGTGTCTTTGGTTATATTTTGCTTGTTTATTTGTTTTGTTGATTCGGTTCCTGTTAAAAGTGAGATCATGGTATGGTAAAGGTGAGATATGGTATTTGTCTTTTACTGCCTGGCTTATTTCACTTAGCATAATGCTTTCCAGTCCCATCCATGCTGTCACAAAGGGTAGGAGGTCCTTCTTTCTTTCTACTGCATAGAATTCCATTGTTTCAATCCAAAGATGCTGAAAGAGAGAACAGGCTGACAGTGATCAGTGGGGAGAGGGGAAGAAATTTCAGGGGACAAGGGGAAGAGTTTGCAGGAATAAGTATAAAGGACACATGGACAAAAACAAGGGAAGGTAGAAATGAGAGGGAGGTGGGGAGGGCTGGGGTGGGAGTAAAAGGTAGAAAACTGTACTTGAACAATTAAAATAAAAAAAAAGAATAGTTCATCTATCAAGATATACAGTTAACTAACTGTGATCACATACAAATTTTCTGTCCACCTATATATGCAATACCTTCTCCAGGGAGGTGTGAGATAGAGTCCCGATGCTTTCCTCAAATATGGGCTTCTTTAGGGGAGAAGACACAAGAACAGCACAATCAATTTTTCCAGATACAGCTTTTAATTATTTTTGTGGAGCTTGAAATATATCCTCTTGAGATGTTGATTAGAATTTCATTATATACAAAATAATTTTGAAAAGACTGATACCTTCATAAAATCTCATTTTTCATCCAGAAATCTGGTATGACTCCCTCCTTTTATTTATCTTTCAAAATATTTTTGTTCATCACTGAAATTTTGTGATATTTTCATAACTATTACTTATACAATTAACTTTTATATAAAATTTTATATAGTGGTTTCTACAGTGGCTGACATCTCAGATACTATTACATATCCAAGAAAACTTTTGATTTCCTTATATTTATATTTCGCAGCTAACATATAGCATTATTTTTCTTTTAAGTGTTTTTAAGTTGATTTGTTTGTACTCTTAAGGTAGCTAATGTCATGTTCTAGGAGCTTTCTTTTACACATAGTTTCTACTATTATTCATTATACTGATAAGCATTTTCAAATAATGTGGTATGTTAAGGAGAGAGTATAGGCCTTCTTGTCCTGTACATATTGAAGTACTATTCTACATTTAATTTTCAAAAGATGACACTTTTTCTGGTGTCTTTTTGTCATTTTTAGATGATAATTTCCTCTCCTTTAAGGTAGTATTTTATGAACAAAATACCTATTTTGGAACCCTGCTTTTCTTCCTGTATATATCTTAATTCATTATGAAGTAAAATTTTTTAAATAAGCTTTTGAAAAGCGTGTTCCTCTATTTTTAGACAACCTCAAAAGGGCAATTGATCCACAGTGTACGTGCATGAGTTATGTGTTACCTTGTTGGGTCTGACTGTGAAGGCCCGATCTAGCATCCTGGGAGTGGTATGTTCTTGGCGGCTTGAGTGAGGCAACAGCAGAACTGCACTGTTAGCTCCTGAAGACCAGGGCATTTTCTGTGATGAACACAACTCAGGGCCTTATAGAAATATGCATGATTAGGTAAAGCCACAACAGAAACATGGAACATAATCAATTTTACTAAAATACTTTTTTTTCTGAGGAATCAATACCTTTATATTTAAACAATGGATATTTATTGAAGTAAAATAGTAAATTGTCTTTTGCTATTAATGGGCCTTACTGGAAAATTTTAAAATTATCTAGCCCACTTGACCTGTTAATCTGTTTTTACTGCTTCATTTTTTCAGGCAAATACCTTTTGATTTTTTTTTTTTTTTTTTTTTTTTTTTTTTTTTTTTTTTTTTTTTTTTTTTTTTTTTTTTTTTTTTTTTTTTTTTTTTTTTAGTTTTTGCTTTATGTATTTTGAGACTATGAGAGCTGGCAGGATCTCAGGTTTGCAGAATGCTTTCCATTTTGATATTCCCCTTTAATCATTCATTTTATCTTTTCATGTATAGTCATTATTTTATTTTTGTCATTTTGACATGATTATTATTTGTTTGTAGTCAATGATTTTCTAAGACTGTTTGCTTGATTTCCAGTACTTTGATCAACCTTCTACTGCTACCTGTTCAATTTACTGCTTTAGGTACACACTCTTCAGCAATACTCTCAGAAAGAACTTGTATAAGGGTAAGATTCTCTTTCTCTCTGAAGATGTGTTTATTTCTCCTTTGGTCTGAAGCAAAAGCTCATCTAGGTATTCAGTTCCAATTTCAACATTTTAAAGATATGGCTTCAGCCTTTATTGTTTTTGATAAGTAATTATGCTCTCAATATAATTGTTCTTTACATGCACTCAGCCTCTTGTTTTTATTCTATGGAAGCTTTAACAGATGTTTGGATTTGAATTTATTTTTATTTATTGTGTACTTTTCTTACTGTGTTTTGGTAACTTGAGGATTTTGACATAGAAATTCTCAGGCATTAGTTTTGTAATATCATCTCTTATTTCCCCCATTTTTTGACATATTATTGATATATAACATATGCAAGTTTAAGTATATGATGTGATGATTTGATATACACATATATTGTGAAATAAATAACAAAATAATGCTACTGGACACCTCCATCTTCTTATATTATTAACATTTTTGTGCTGATAACATTTAGGATTTACTCTCTTAACAACTTTCATGTATACAATATATAGTACTGTTGTAAACTAAAGTCACTGTATATGAGATCCCTAGGACTAATTTACAGCTGGAAGTTCATACCTTTTAATCCACATTTCCCCATTTTCCCCATTCCCAGAGCCTGACAGCCAACACTGTACTCTGTATTTCCACAAGTTTGGCTTATTTATTTATTTATTTATTTATTTTTGTATTCTTCCTTTAAAAATTGTTGTTTTACCGCAGTTTTCCCAGTTTTTCTCCCTTTGCTGTTTACTTGGCGATATTATTTTGTCCGGTCTCAGTGTACAGCATAGTGGTCAGACAGACGAGTTTAGCTTTTTCAGATTCTGTATGTAAGTGAGAGTGCACAGTATTTGTCTTTCTCTGTCTCACTTATTTCATTAGCCAAAGGCAGGATTTTTTCTAGATCACTGTCTCTCTGTTCAGTCTGCTAATCTTTGCCTCATTAAGGTTTTTAATTTGGTGATCGTATTCTTCTGGATCATATTTCCCCTTTGATTGTCTGCCTAATAGTCGTACAATTACCTTGATTTCTATAAAGAAGCATTGATTATATGTTTTTCCTAAAAAATTATTTTTAGTAAGTGTGACTCCTCTGAGTTACTCTTCTTTGAAGTTCCTGTACCATTTCATGTACCCAGTAAGTGTTTTATACTAGTTTATCCTTTCAGAAATCTTTCTAGGACCATTCTGCTCTGGTGTGAAATGGGACTTATCAGAGGTTGGGAGACTGACTTTCAAGCTCAAACGAAGGGGGAGATTAAAGTTCCCATATATTGTAGTTTTACTTTGTCTGTTTCGAGCTCCATTACCAGACATCTGTGGAGAGAGACCCAATGCTACAGACGTTGCAGCAGGAAGCTTCTCTCTGTATCAAAGACCACCCTTTTGTGTTTATTGCGGTGGCCATCTACCCGGGCAGCTAAATTAGGAGCACTTCCAAGGATGTACTGCGAGCAAGTGCTGTGGGAGCCAGACATGTAAGGCAAACAGAGTTGGGCCCAAGTCTCAAGCAGAAGTGAGACTTGGTGGGATCTCACATTGTCTTACTGTCCTGATACAAAATTAGGTCTTCCACCTGTTGGGCTAGTGAGTAAATATTCCACCCCCTCATATCCTCTGGAAAAGGAGAAATACCAGTTAAGTGTTCCAGATTCAGCCTTTACAAAGGCAAATCATCTCTTAAAATTCCTTTCAGATGTAGAAATAAACCAGAGTAAAATATTTCAGACATATTTTTGACACAAGCTAAATGTAAGCCTAGAATAATTTGTTAAATGTCACAGGAGAGGAAAAGAATTAGTCAGAATAAATAGCTGCCTTTAAGCTTAACTGTAGTATTTTCTTGTATCTGTGCTTTAAAAATCACCCCTGTTAGCTAGCAGAACACATTAAATCAAAAGGAGTTAACGTTGTGGTTAATGTCTTGTTCTTTATGATCTGCATGGGCCTAGATATTACAGAACATATTTTACATATGTAATTCTGCTCTGGGACTACTTTAAAAACCTACGTACAATATGCTGAATTAATAATGCTTATAAGTGCAATATATATGGGGAGAGTTTGAAAAACTCTGGATGAAAGCTGACATATATTTATGAGGTGCCAGATGTTTGCCTTTAAAAGTAATTTTTACTAACCCACACTACTGAGGTTTGTATTGAAGTGGTCTCTTTGTGGTTGTATATTATTTAAAATATGTTCTGTGAGACCTAGGCACAATGGGGTGAGTAAAATAATAAGTACCCGTCTAAATTTTATGTACTTTTAAAAAATTAGACCATTGGGGTACATTCTTAATGCAGGTGCAGTGGATTAGATGGAAAACAATAAAAAGAGTTATACATTTCATATACTTTTGCAGGTGTTGAAAATCCACATATTATTGTTATTTTAATATTTTCTTTTCTATTTATTATGGAGGTAATCATGATATCATACACTTATATGTAACATTCTTCTAAGGTGTTCAAACACATTACAGTCATTAATTATTTTACATTTATTAACTTCCCTGAAGGGAAACAGGGACAAGTATTATCACCCCATTTTATAGATGAGGTAACTGGTTACCAAATGACCACTCTCTAAATGTTTCCAAAATCATTTTAAACAGTTTGTCAGGGATTTTTTTTCCTGTAGACTTCCACTGTGTTTGACCCCAGGTCCAGGCCCATTGCAGGTTCCCCTTCCTGGCTGCCTCTTGTCTTACTCTTGACCCACAGGGTGGTCATCTCTTACCACATCCCAGAGCCTGACCTACTCAAGGTTCCAGGAAGACCAGAACAGCTTTTCTGGTTTTAATCTAAAATTCACTTCCATAACTCCCAGAATTAACTTTTTCCTAAGATAGAAGTTTCCATTTCTCTTAAAGGAAATTCCATCCTCATCTACAAGAGTGTGTTTCACCTTATGGGCACAACACCAAATTATACAATAGTCAAGTTCATATATCTGGCTTATCTGACTTGAATAACATCGTGTATATGACAGAAACAGTCCCACCAGATGGTTCTGCATCTAATTCTATTTCTCCTCATCAGGGAGTTAGTATATACTAGTGTTTAATCTTACACCAGTCTCCTTGTTTCTGTGATATGTGATCCTTGGGTGAGTGATAACAGATCAGTCAGCAGCATTGAAAGTTCTAAGGCCCAATAATACACCGAGACCCTGTTTAAGTCTCATGTATTTGTCATTGTATTCATGCACTCAATTACTGATTCATTAAACATTTGTTTACATGTGTGTCTCTGTAAATGTATGGTTAGTGAGCTATACCATTACAACAGATTAGATAAGGTCATCTTATAGTTCAGACAAAGAGACAAATAAAAGCAATCTCCATAATTTCTCCTTTTAAAGAAGTGTTTCAGTTTCCACCTCCAGATTGGGTCTTTTCTACTTAGTGCCATCCAGAGGTACTGTTAATTTGGTGATCCAATAAGAAACGGACATCACTGGTTCCTTTGATCTCTCTCTGTTTCCCTTTTTTTCTTTTTGCCTCTCTCCTTGTCTCTCTGGAAAAGCTAAAAGGCATGCTTTTAGAAGTTTCTTCACCCATGCGATGATTCATAGCACCACTTGCTTCAACATATCCAGAGAAATAGCAACAAGACTTCAGGCAGCTGTTGAATCTGTGAATTTTTCTAAAGCAATGTAAATATTTTTCTGAAGGTCTGTCTCATCACTAAACCTAACATGAACAATAACCAAAGATTGTGTGAAAACATGGACTGAGCTCCTTTCACAGAAAGTCTCAGGAATATACTTGATGGGAACAGGGTCTTTAAGTGGTACTGTATTTCCCCTTACAAACAGAAAACCTCTCATTTGTGCACATTGATTACAAACTTATTTATAGTAAAACTTAGAATGTGAGGTAACTCCAGTTTTATTATGACAATGAATTAGAAATAGGAAAAATGTTGAAATATGGATAATCAGTGTTTGTATTAAGTGCTTATCTGGAGGTGAAAATTAGGATGTCCACTTAACCCATACTTAAAATTAAATGGCAAGTATATTTATATTGAAATTTTTTATGTAAATCATTTTATCAACATTTTGCATGTCAAAGAGAATAGTTTTGTCTTCTTATTCTTATATAAATTCATGAATTTATTGAATCTTAGGAATCAGAAGTAATTTAGAGGCCTTTTCATTTTAATTCCCATTGAACACTGAAACCCCTTTATCCCCATAATGGACAGAGTTTTGTTCTTCATTGAACACATAAAAAATGGAAAACTCACAGTTTTTGAGGCCGTTCATTTCACTGTGGGTTAGCCTTGCTTGCTGTCTTTCAGGAATTCTCCATTATACCTGAAATCCTGCCCTTTTAGTCTTCTGCATGTTGGCATATTTGGTGTTATCTCTTTAAATAATTGAAGAAAAAAATGTGTCCTCCACTGCCTCTTCTAACCTTACTTTATGGCATGAGAAGGACATGTTATTTCAAGCAGGAGGAACAACATGAACAAACATGCAGAGCATGTATTGTATGCATTAAGCTGAGAGCATCAGCTAGAGAATGGAATTCATGAGGAATGGTAAAAGAAAATAGAAAGGTTGGAAACAAAGACTGGGATCTGACTGTGGATAGTTGTAGGCAAGAGAATCTTTGCTATTTTTATTGGACAGGGTAATGATATGTTCAGAAAGCTGTTTCAGGAAGGTTGCTCAGGACATAACTAATCATGCAGTAGAGCATGAGTCCCATTTGTATATGAATGTTTGGTAATTTCTTCCCTCCATATGTTAGTTTTCCACCTTCCAGCTCTTTGTGTAATCCCTTTTCCTTGAAGGTAGGCTAGACTTAGTAACTAGATTCCAACCTAAAGAATACAGTGAAAGAGCTGGGATTTCACATTATGATTAGGTTACAAAAGATTGTTACTTCTATATTTAAAGGCAAGCATACTCTATTGCTTTCTCAGCTTCCATGATTCCATGAAACAAGATGGCACTTTGGAAAGGTCTTTATGCAAGGAACTGGTCATGCACCAATGAGAAGCTGAGACTCTCATTGTGACAGCTTGCAAAAACTGAACTTGGATGTAGATCTTTTCCTAGTTAAGTCTTGAGATGACAATGTCCCAGCTGATCCATGGATTGCAGCCTATTAGAGACCCTGAAGTAGAAGACTCAGCTCTGCCAGCCTGAATTCCTGACTGCAGAAACTTAGAACATAACTGAAGTGTTATTTTAAGCTGCTGACTTTTGTTGTAAGTTGTTGCACAGCAAAAGATAACTAATACAGAGATGTACATGTGATATCTTGAAAGCAGATGCCAGCCCTCAGGACAGCAGTAAATGCAGTCAGCTAAAGGAGCTTAACCTGACACACAGGTTGTGAGGATGCAAACATTGTGAACAATGAAGGGTATAGTGATACCTAGAAATAATGGGGAATTATGAATATTTAGATTATGGATTTTTCAGGGTTCTGGTATATGTACATTTGTAAAGTTCATTCATGTTCAATAATAAAACACAGAACTATATTGTCTGGACTGAGGTATTACTGGCAGTAAAATGGAATACTTCTTTGTCCCCAAAGAGCACACTTTATAAATTTTTATAAGCAGTTTTGTAGATGCAAAGCATGTGCAAGGCTAAAATATTCAAGTTACTTTTTTTAATTGGCAGAAGACCAGCCAAATGAAGGCACTAAATAGGACCTCAAAAATTAAAACAGGGGTTAGATCTTAAGTTTAATGTGTCCATGTTACCATTTTTTCAAATGAAAAACTCATTGTAAATACTTGAGTTTACAGAGCAGGTCTTTGGCACTGTAGCCAAAAGAATAAAAACTAAAATAAAAAACACAAACAAAATGAAGTACTGCCACACAAAATGAGACTACTTTATTTAATTAAGCTGAGTCCAAAAATTGATATTTTCCATATTGTGAAAATAACTCATTAATAAGTTTTTCTATGATTTGCATTTTTAAAGAAATATCAATTGGTAATGTGATGAGCTTTCCTCATTGGGAGAATTAGAAATGCTGAGGAAACATATATAAGAACAATTCCCTTAAGAAATTGGTTATCTGCCCTGGCTGGTGTGACTCAGTGAATTGAGTGCTGGCCTGACAACCAAGGGGTCACCTATTCAATTCCCAGGCAGGGGACAAGCCTGGCTTGAGAGTCAGGTCCCCGGTAGGGGGCATGTGAGAGGTAACCACACATTGATGTTTCTCTCCCTTTCTTTCTCTCTCCCTTTCCCTCTCTAAAAATAAGTAAGCAAGTAAATAAATAAATAAAATAAATTTGTGATCTAACAAGAAGAATTATAGGGCCAAGGTCCAGGAAGAGATAGACTCTAGACCCAATATTTGGGCCTGCTTTTCTCCTAGGTTTAAAAGAGTCTATAGATTCCATTAGAGGCAAACTGAGCAGAACTTTTGATAAATGAGCAATGTCAATGAATGGGAATTCAAATATATGCTGGTCAAAATAGAAGCCCTAGAAAACCCTTTTCATTGGAATCAGTATCTCCAAAGGGCTACAATGCAGAGGAAAAGGTAAACCAGAAATACAAAATATATATCCTGGCCTAAATAAGAACTGAAGCCCAAATTTGAACCATCTAAATCTCAATAATTTGATTAGATGATGACCAATTGCTGCTGATCTAAATCAAATATAAATCCTCAGAGAAGTTCATTTCCAGGTAAGATTAAGTATTTTAAAGCAATTCAAAAACAAGTAGAAAGTAGAAAAACTGGAAAAGATAGAAAATCTTTCATTTAAAGGCATTGGAGAATTCCAGAGTCAACAAAGACCAAAAAAGTGTAAAATTTCAGCAAGGGAATGGAAGAGCTCAAGAGCTACAGCTGTCCTTGCACACATTTGTTGGTTATGGGTTTGAGAGATAGGAACGAACACTGCCAGGTTGGACAGAGTGACCAGCAGAGATTTGGGGGGAGATTTTTGGAACTGCATTGACATAATTGGAAGTTTCAGAGAGCTGGTGTCCCTGTCAGTGTATTTCCTGATCTCCAAATCCACAGAGAGCTGGAAGCCACAGAACTAAGATAAAAGATCAAATGCCTTTAAAAAAATCAAAAGACTATGCTATGCTTTTGAATGAAAAAATTAATTATTGTGAATATGTCAATTTTTCTGAAGCTTATTTAAGGATTCAGTACAACCCCAACCAGAATCCTGAAGGGTATATATTTTTTAGAGGAAACTGGTAAACTGATTTAAAAAATTTGGAACTGCAAAGGACCAACTTTTGAAGAGGAAGTGTGAAATTGGAGAACCTACACTATCAGATATTAAAGCTCAAGCTCTATTATTAAGTTACAGGAATTAAGGCAGTCTGACATATGGACAGAAATATGGGGCAGTGGAATGAAACTGAGAGTCCAGATACATCCCACACATAAGTGGACACTACATAGGTGATGCCACAATGACAAGGGCCAAAGATGGTCTTTTCAATAAATTATCTTGTGCCAACTTTTTATTGATGTGGGAGAAAATTAAATCTGATACTTCACACTTACATTAAAAGCAATTCCTGGTAATTACAGATGTAAGCATGAAAAGTAAAGTGATAAAATTTCTAAGATATTATAAGGGGACCCTGGGAAAGAGAAAAACTTCTAATATTAGTTATAAAAGTGTTAATCATAAAAAAATAGACTGAGAAACCAGATTAAAGTAAAAAACTGCTCTGTTTATCAGAAGACAACTTTTGAAGAAAAAATACAAAGCACCCCCTCAAAAGGGTGAGATAATTGTAAACATTTATGACTTAGGGAAGGGTTATATCCAGGATTTGTAAGGGACTACTACAAATCAATAAGGAAAGCTCAAATCCATAGAGTCAGTAAGCAGCAGGACTCTGTGGCCAAAGAGTGCTCAACCACGTGAGTCAGCAGGAGACATAAGTAAAATGCACACTGGATTACTATGACTCCCACTGCAGAAGGGTTAACATTTAAAAACTTAAATAGCAAAATTGGATGAGTATGTGGGGTAGTGAGAACCATAACACTGATTTGGGGAGTATAACTTGGTACAATCACTTCAGAAAACAGTTTGTTATCATATGCCAACATTGAAGATATGTGTACTTTCTGAAAAAGAAATTCTAGGTGAAGGTTTATATTAATCATAAATAATGAAACCTCAACACCAACAGGCATTTCTAAAAATATTCATGACAAAAATCATAAGAGCCTTGAACTGAAACTATATAGTAATGAAGATGAGTTTGACAAATATAATGGAGAGCAAATGATGCCAGATGCAAAAGAACACGGACTGTTTTGTTGAATCGATAAGGAGCTCAAAAACAGAAAAAGTAAAATTTTGATGTTAGAAGTAGGAATAGTGGTTACTTTTTGGGACAAGGGAGGAGAGAATTAAAATAATTAGGAGGGGACTGCCAAGGGCCTTTTGTGTGATGGAGAATTAGTTATCTATTGCTGTATAATTAATTACTCCCAAACTTAGTATTTAAAATAACAACTATTTATTATATCAGTTTCTTTGTGTCAGGAATCAGGCTTCTCCTTACCTGAATGCTTTAATATCAGTGCTTTTGTGAGGGTGAATTGAAGTGTCAGCCGGGGCAGTTCTTTCAAACCTTGACTGAGCCTGAAGTGTCTGATTTCAAGAATCACTGATGTAGTTTTTGACAGGCCTCTGAAATCTACTTCCAAGCATATGGCATTAATAGGAAAATCAATAATTAAATTTATACTTGTTATCCAATAGCAATACAGATATGTAAAATAAATTGTTTCGTAGACAAAAGGTGTACTTTACACCTAAATGTACTGCTCACTCAATCCTTGATAAACTCAGCCTGGCTCAGCCAGTCAGCACTTCTGTCACTTTAACTGGGGGAGTCCAGAAGGAAATTGAGAATTGGTTAAGAAAAAATACTTAAAAAATAGTAACCGTTTTGTATAAGCAAAAAACACTAAATATGAAGATTTAAAAAAATACACCAATGATGTACATCAAACTTGATTTTTTTTCATTTTCACTGTTTATACTTAAATTTTTAAAATAAATTTAGTGAGGTGACATGGGTTAATAAGATCATATAGGGTTCAAATGTACATTTCTCTGAGATATGATCTGTATATTTTTAAAAAGTATATATTATATCATGAAATTTAAATCCTTAGATTTTAAGATTCCCACAATAATAACAATAAGGTCAGTTATTGACCTGTTCTCTTAACTCCAAACCAATCTTTGTGTATCACGCTGCTGGGGTAGGGACCTTGTACACCACATCGCTGGCTGCTCCGCACTAGGTTCCATCCATAGGGAGCATGGGGGAGCAGGGCCTGAAACAGGAAAGAAGGCTTGCTCTGTACTCTTTGATTTCTCGTCTTAACAGTATGGCCCAAGCAATAACCCTTCAACCTAGTAGGCCCAGCTGATTCCAGTGGCTAGTTTTGTGCCCAGGTGCAGACCGCTCAGAGTTGCCAGAGGCTCTGCCTGTGACTAAGCTTTCGGGATCCTCTGCCCACCTTCTCTCATTGTCCTCCATCCTCAGAGATGGCAGCTCTTTCCAGGAGCTCCTGTGTCTGTTTCATATCAATATTTCCCTTTCAGAATTCTAGTCCTCTAACATACACTTAAGCAGTTCTCTATATTAACTTCTTCTGTATTGAAATAACAGATATCACTTCTGTTTTTCTCTCCAGAACTCCGCTGATACAGTAGTCTACACAATACTGAATAATTATTACAAAAAAATATTTTGGCCATATCTGAGCCATACTGCAGTTTGTTAAAGAGAAATCTGGTTTTCCCCTGTTGACTTAAATGAAAATTATTTCATTGGTTTAAGAAGATGAATGTTGATTATCATTTAGGTTTACAGAAGTCTACATACAACAATTGGTATTCTAGACCGATGTAACTGCTTAACAAAATCACAAGAGGTCATGCCTGGAGATAGTAAGAATGAACTTTAGCTAAGATTATTAATACACATCCCGTTAAGAAGGCATATTGCCCAACCATGCATGACAAATTTTAAATAATCTATATATGCAATATAAATAAAATAGCAATCATTTTATTAACAATTACAGAAAGAGAATAAAAAGCCTACTAATTTAATTTCAGTGTGGAGCAAAACAATTAATAAAAATTATTCAAAATTACACAAATACAGCTTCTGGCCAAGATGGAGGCATAGGTAGTTGCACTGTGCCTCCTTGGGCAACCAAAACTAAGGACAACAAAAATTGAGAAACAAAAAGCAAACAGAACAGAGAGAAATGAACTGAACAGAAGTCTGACTATCGTACATCCAAACCGGTAAGGAGGGCGGAGTTGGAGGCCTACAGAGAGGGGTTGAGGGGTTCCGGCGGGAAGAAGCGCTGGCTGACAGATGCGGGCAAGCAGGGTGCAGGTGGCAGTTGGAGGACCCCAGAAGCGCAGGGGCAGCTGACGGACCCGGTGGCAGACCCTGGGCGTGGGAGGCAATGAGCAGACCCAGTGAGGCGCACAAAGCTGGCTGTCTGCAGCCACACATTCGCATGTGGACAAACTAAGTGAAAACAGGCAGCGACATAGACCATGCAACCCAGGGACCCAGCGCCGGGAAACAAAGCCTAAGAGCACCGACTGAAAAACACCAGTGGGAGCTGAGGCCAGGAGATTCTCTCAGCCTCACAGGAGGCTCCTCAGGGAAACCCACAGAGTCCGAGAAAGTACACAAGCCCACCTTCCTGGGATCCAGCACCAGAAGGGCCCAATTTGCTTGTGGGAAGCGGCAAAGGAGACTGAAGTCCTAGAGAGAGTGGAGCAGGCACCATTATTCCCTCTTGGACCCTTCCCCCACATAAATGTCACAACCCAGCGACTGGGGTGCCCCGCCCTGGTGAACACCTAAGGCTCTGATGCCCATACATAACAGCTGCAACCAGACCAAAGGAAAATAAAAAATAAAAAAAGATGGCTAAAACAATTAAAATCCCCAGATCCAATTTTTTTAAGTGACCAAGAGATAGCCAACCTATCAGATGGACAGTTCAAAGCACTGGTGATCAGGATGCTCACAGAATTGATTGACTTTGGTCATAAATTAGATGAACAGATGCAGGCTACAATAAGAGAAATGAAGGAAAACGCACAGGGAACCAATAGTGATGGGAAGAAAACTGGGATTCAAATCAATGGAGTGGACCAGAAGGAAGAAAGGAACAACCAAACAGAAAAAAATGAAGAAACAAAAATTCAAAAAAATGAGGAGAGGCTTATGGACCTCCAGGACATCTTTAAACATTCCAACATCCAAATTATAGGGGTAACAGAAGGGGAAGAGGAAAAACAACAGGTGGAAAAGTTATTTGAACAAATAATAAAGAAGAACTTCTCCAACCTGGCAAGGGAAATAGACTTCCAGGAAGTCCAGGAAGCTCGGAGAGTCCCAAAGAGGTTGGACCCAAGGAGGAACATGCCAAGGCACATCATAATTACATTAGCCAAGGTAAAAACGAAGGAGAACCTGGCTGGCGTAGCTCAGTGGATTGAGCGCGGGCTGCGAACCAGGCATCGCAGGCTCGAATCCCAGTCAGGGCACATGCCTAGGTTGCAGGCCATGTCCCACAGCAACCGCACATTGATGTTTCTCTCTCTCTCTCTCCCTATCCCTTCCCTCTCTAAAAATAAATAATTTTTTTTAAAAAAATGAAGGAGAAAATTCTAGAAGCAGCAAGAGATAAGGGGACAGTTACCTACAAAGGAGTTCCCATCAGAATGTCAGCTGATTTCTTGAAAGAGACCTTGCAGGCAAGAAGGGGCTGGAAAGAAGTATTCCAAGTCCTGAAAGGCAAGGACCTACATCCAAGATTGCTCTATCCAGCAAAGCTTTCATTTAGAATGGAAGGGGAGATAAAGTGCTTCTCAGGTAAGGCCAAGTTAAAGGAGTTCATCATCACCAAGCCCTTATTATATGAAATGTTAAAGGGACTTACCTAAGAAAAAGAAGATTAAAAATATGAACAGTAAGAAAAGACATCAAACTCACAGTTAATAACAACTATACCTAAAACAAAAGCAAACTAAGCAAACAACTAGAACAGGAACAGAACCACAGAAATGGAGATCACATGGAGGGTTAGCAACAGGGGAGTGGGAGGAGGAGAGAGGGGGAAAAGATATGGAGGATAAGTAACACATACAATAGGTAGAAAATAGGGGGAGGGTAAGAATAGTATGGGAAATGTAGATATTAAAGAACTTATGACACATGGACATGGACTAAAGGGGGGGGATGTGGGTGGGAGGGGGTGGGCAGGGTGGAGATAAGTGAAGGGAGAAAATGGGACAACTGTAAGCATAATCAATAAAAAAAATTTTAAAAATTACATAAATACTTGACAGCTGGCAACCTAATTATCACCTTTGGTTAGATATTTTTAAAACAATGCTAATAAAATTTTATTTCCATGGTATAAATGTGCATTTTTTAAAATAAATAGTTTTAGATAGTAATAATGACCATAACAGTGTATTGTATACATACTTCTGATAAGAAGGTGAATACTTGTGAAAAATATTTGTCATAGAGTTCCAGAGAGAACAGTTAGTGCACACTTAAATTTTTTAAAGAAATAAGTTCCTACCTATGTTTCAAAACTTCATATTTACAATTTTTTGGTGATTACTTTGAAAAAGGGCACAATAGTAATTTTGAAAATAAATAATTATTGAAAAGCATATGTGAAGAATTGAGGCACAGTTCTAAATTTTAAAGATTATTACTCAATTTGCATTAGGATGTTTGGAAACATTCTGACTTTTTTCAATAAAATAAAGCTACTTAATTATAAACATATCAAAATGCAAAAGTGACTATTTCAATATATGGCATATATGACATATAGTAGGGTGTAAGATAGTATTAAAACACAAAGCAAATGAATTGACAAAAATGAAAATAATAATTTTTGTATAGTATATGAATTTATGTGTATATTGATTTAATTTTCTTTCATTGAAAACTATTAATTTGTCAGAGTTTTCCTACTATTGGAAAAAGCACCTGCGAGTGAAAGCTTCTGCTTTGATTACTGCAGGTACAAGACTTTCTAATTGCCCAAATCATTATCCCTGTCTGGTCTTCTTAGAGGAGTACAGGTCATGATTTCAAGCCCATAAAGTCAGTGTTTTTGGCCATCTATTGGCCCAGACAAGAATTTAAATGTCCGTGTGGATACCATGAGCGCCTGGTCAGAATATGTAATTCCATGATGAGTAAAGACTATGTAATGCTTGGTATCTGGAGTTACTATCGACACTGACTCTAAAAAAATTTGCATTAAGTATCTGGAAATATATAATAGGAGTGTGTAGCTATCTTACTAAGGAGAAAACCATCAGTTGGTCTGTGATGCTAAGAAGTGACACTGGCACCAAGGTACATCCTATAATATGCTAAAAACAACTCTGTAACATTTTGTGTGGGCAATTTAAATAATGTTATTGGGGCTCTGTGAGCAAACCAATCTTCCCATGTCTTTCAAAAGGCAACATGATGGCTCAAGTGGTGGTATACTTATGACTAGATGAGCAAAATACGATTCCTTTAATTCAGACAATGTGCAAATGGGAACCTACTGTCATTACCCTCTGGAAATTTGACCACAGAATCTCTTTTTTTAAACAGCCAACTGCATTTGATCCAGGGCTACCAAGAGATACAACAGAGAAAGGAGAAAAGAATTTAAGGAGGGTGAACTGTGATTCATTATCTTTTAGACTAACAAAGCCAATATTTATATTAGCAATCATGTAGATTTGGCCTAAGATAAATGACTATCCCTGTCACCTCATCTATAGGAAAAATGACAGAATAATATACAGCATGATTCACTGGAAGGGAGGGAAGGAGTTAGTCCTATGTTTATGTTTCTAAGTTTGTGTTTCTCTGTATACTCCACCCGTGGGTACACCTGTCAGGTAGGCTTCTTGAACTAATGCTTCCCTGCCATAAAATACACACAGGAATCAATGGTTGTACTATAAACATTACTGTAAGTTCAATGTCTTATGGGCTGCCAAGGCACTAATGACAGTGTAAAATCTTGAGGCTACAAAAAAAGAGAAGTTCAAGTCCACAGTGAATTCACCAGGGTCTTCATATTGGTAAGGAACGAGATTTCTTCTTAATGTCATTGTTATTTCTACCTGTGGTAAGAAACTGTTTTTTCAATATCAAATATGTGAACTACCTAGCACACTTTGTAGAATTTTTGTTTTGTTTTGTTTTGTTTTCAAATAAACAGCTTCTTATAAATTTAAATCAGACTGGAGCCTGCATTTGCACTGTTCCTGAAATGCTAGGTCCACAAAGATGCTGCAAACTGATAGGAAACTGAGTACTTTCTCACAACATCAGTGAGTAGTGAAGATCCTGATTTAGACCCAGAAATGTAATCTGCATTAAATGTGCTGTTTTCTCTTTTCTCCCTTATGAAATTTTGAAGGCAAAGGTTGAAAATTACTGACTTATTGCCTCATGAATTCATCTGAGGTGGCGTACACTGAAATTGAAAGCACTATTACATGGGTAGCCTATTGTACATGGTGATAAGGAAGCTATTACTTAACTTGGCTGAAGACCTGTCAGGGATTGCTCTTGAAATGAGTCCTGTGCACACGTAGGCTCTGCCATAAGGAAAACAAACTCATTCTTTAAAACATGAGTGTCAAGTCATGATCCAGAAACCTCTGTGTGTCCTGCTATCTGCATCCTGTCAGAGAAATGTCAGGGCCATGTGAAAATTAAGCATTGGACATTATGGGGTATATAATAGAACTGTTAATTCTTATTGCTATAATTACTCAGCATTGATAGCTGATACTAATATAAGTCAGGATAGACTAGCAATGCAAATGGAAAACCTCAGTGTCTTTAAAAAACTGATGGTTTATCTTTTTTTTCATGTCATGTGTACATCATCAGTAAGCTGTATCTCCTCTCTCTGCCTTTTTCTCTCCCCTTCTCTATTTCACCTTGGAACTCATTACGTCAGCAGCTCCTTTCAAGGATACTGCCATGCTAATGAAGAGGAGAAAAAGCAAGGTAGCAGACAACATAATAGCTTTTAAAATGTTTGCTCAGAAGTGGCATGTGCCACTTCTATTTTTATTTAATTGGCCAAAGCACCAGTGATGACTCTGTTCTTGGGTCCATATGAGCACAGAATGGTCAAGGACTTAAGTTGTCTGACCTCCACTGAATGAGTCATTTTATCTTCCTTATTATTTAGTGTCTCTTCTGTGCCAGATATTTTTTCATAGTTAGCACTGATATAAGATACAAAGATTTATGCCTCTGTGCCCACTCACACACAAACTGATGAGACATTGTGATTTTCAACTGCATCAGCTGAACTTTCAGCTCAGTCTCGCTTGATCTTTGTAATTATATAGGTCAATGATACTCTTGTTGGCTATCCATGTTTCTCACTACCAGGACACCAGGTCTATTAGCCATCAGCACAGACCCCTGTAAGTCAGGACCTTTGGTTACCATTTTGGATTTATTTCCTGTTACGGCAATTATAAAAATCTTGACTCTGACAGCTAGTTGCTGTGATCTGATTTGCACTTTTCCGGAATCTTATCCTTTCTTTTTCTCCTAAAGAACTACTATGATTTCCCTACCAGCAACTCTGACTCACATAGGAAAGTTACACCTGAGCTTGTGAGTAATGACAGTGCCCTCACCACTTGGTCATCCCTTACTTCTATAGTGAAAGAAGTATCTTCTAAGTCCTCCTGGGGAGTACAGGCAGCCTATAGGGTTCACTGATAATACATAATAAATTCATTCTAGCATGCCAACCTCTATGAACCCCTTATTTCCTTCCTCAATATTCTGCCAAAACATCTTTGATATTCACATCTTATTTTTACCATGAGCCACTGATGTTTTTCAAGCCTCAAGAGCTATTGTGTCATTTGTTCTTTTATAAAACTGAATTATATTCCCAAGAATCTCAGATTTGTTTTTAGGTTGCTTGTTTGTTTGTTTGTGTTTAGAATTCCTGGACATATTCTGAAATGCTTAATTGTACATTACTTTAATTTTCTAATCAAAATGAAAGATGTTAATCCTGGTAGTTAAGGTTATATTGGAAAAATGCAGTGGGAAGTCTGGTCAATGCAAACCAGACCCTTTACTGAAGGTAAAAATGTTACATTTTCTACAGTGTGTGCTTTCTGGTTCTTAGCCTGGTGGCATGCTCTGGGTCCCAATTTAGCTTACATGGTATGCAGTATATGTCGTTGAACTTTTGTGTGCATAAGTACAAAATGCCTTTTAGCCATATCCATGCAAAAGGAGATTAGAAGCAACAGAACATGTATTCCAAGGAAAGGGCAGGAATGATGGCCAAAATAAATGGTGGGCCTTGAGTGCTTTATAACTTTGTTAATTGTAAAGATTGTCCACTATCTTTAAACATTACTATGATCCAGAGGATGGAGGGCAGACATTGTGGGTGTGCTTAGATGCCAAATGTAACTTTTGAAAAAGAAAATGTAGTTTCATAACCTACATCTCCCTGTAATTTCATGGTTGGTACATCTCATTATCTATTGGGTCTTGACAAATCCCCACTGGAGCCACAATGCTAATTTTACAAAAGCATAGACAAACCTAAATCTCTTCCTGATATGGCAATTTCCATGTCTTGGTTTGAAAGCCATGTCTGTAATAAAACTATCCTTTAATTTAAGCATTGGTGCATCCACAAAGGTGTTTATAACTATTTTCTTTCATCTGAGGGACAGAGATTCCCCCCAACAACACACACACTCACTCTGCCAAACACATGATATTATGACAGATCCAAAAGTTATTTTGGTTATTTTTTGGTTTGTTTTTAATAATGTACAACCAATATGACCTTATTCTAGGCACCTTTCTAACAATAGACATAAACATACTATGCTTTTGACAGCTCTTATTAAAGGCCAAGATACACTTAGTATTGTCACTCTAGGCTTCCATACCTTGATGAAACCTCGTCTTCTGATTTCCCAAATTTCGGAGGCAGTACAGCATAATTGTGTTTTTTTTAATCAAAATTGTTTTTTATTCCAAACTCTCCCACTGACTAGATGCATGATCTCCACTAAGTAATGTGTGTAGGGGACTGTTCTGCATGGCATGGGCCCAGCTCCCACTCAGAGATGCACAGGACCCAAGCCCACGGATAGGTTCTCCCATGGGGAATCAGGTCTGCAATGAGCCTAGGCCACTTTGAGTCTTGCTTTTTGCTAAAAACTCCCTCACCCTGAGTTGAGGACATTTGCTGCAAAGTAACTTCCTAAAATCCATGCTAACCCTTCCAAGGATGGGTGTAACTGGTTCAACGACTTTTGCCTTTTAATTTGCAAATATCCCTCTTCTGTGATGCGATTAGTGGCATCAGCTCCTTTGTTTTCTGTAAAAGGTAACCACCTAAAGTGAACCTGTGCATAGTAAATGAGGACCATCATGCAATGTGCAGAGAAAGATAATAAAGGCCAGTCATGTGGAGGCTGCAGCTTTTGCTCCCCTTGAGAGAAAAGCCACGCTGTCCCTTTTCCTCCACCGTACTCAGTAGTCCATGTGAATTTCATCCATAATGACTTGGACACTGTGGGCTGGTATCTGCATCAAATGTGACAATCTCAGCTTGTTTCTTTATCACTAAAATGTACATCTTAATAGTACCTATCCCACAGAAGAAGTAGTGAACATATTATTACTTTTTTTGTTATCATCATAATCAACGTATGTGTACACAAGGCTTACATTTTTTTCTGGGCTTCTTCCTTCCTTCCTTCCTTCCTTCCTTCCTTCCTTCCTTCCTTCCTTCCTTCCTTCCTTCCTTCCTTCCTTCCTTCCTTCCCTCCTTCCTTCCTTCCTTTTTTCCCTTTCTTTCTTTTTTGTTTTTTTTTTTTTTTTTGTAAATCCTCACCTGAGGACAAGTTTCCTTTGTGTATGTGTGTGTGTGTGTGTGAGAGACAGAGAAAGAGACATTGATATGAGAGAGAAGCTTTGATTGGTTGTCTCCCATACACAACCTGACCAGGGATAGAACCTGCAGCCTAAGCATGTGCCCTGACCAGAAATCAAACTGGTAAATCTTCTGTTTACAGAATTATGCTCTAACTAACTGAGCCCTGCAGCCAGGGCTGGGCATATTTCTTATATGACTATTTTTTTATTTACTTGTGAATGTTGGGCTAATGTTAAGAATGCATAAAAAAATTTAGTCTTTGGTAGGCTCTATTTAATTTTTTTAAAAGTTGATAAATGCAGAATGACTTACATGATATATGATTGGATAGTGAAGTGTGTTGTGATTGATTTGGGTAGTGTGACTTAAGTAATAATCAAAAAATGTTGTAAAGGTATCTAGCTTACATGGGGGATTATATATACTAGGGAGATTCACTATTATTAGTCTTAGTAAATAGTGATAAAAAGGAAACAAAGCGCCTAGCCATTAGAAGTTGATTGGGTGTTACATTAAAGGGAATTAAGGGCCAAAATATTTCTTTCTGATGTGATATAGAATATTATAACACTTACATGAACTGTGAATATATTAACTCATTCTACTTATTATATAATTAGTATTCTGGACAAAGAACATATGGAGTAAAGAAATCTGAATTGAATATGTACTCATATGAAAAATAGGTGAATTACTCTTCCAGTTAATACATTTAATTCCAAGCTATGCCTTTTAGTAGAAACACTTTTTAACATATGCTTGTTTGTTGTATGCTAGTGCAGTTTTTTGTTGGAATTCCTGATATTTTGATGAGCTTACCAGCTTTGCCAGTCACTTTACTAAAATTTAATGCATACAAGATTCTGCAGTAAGGAATTATTCTCTCAGGCACATTTCAGGGTAATTTTTAAAGGGGCTTATGCCTGATAAGTGATTTTTTACAATTTCACTTTGATTATATCACCTAAGAGGTATGGGAAAGAAATTTTTGAAAAATTTTAAGTACAACTTCACATGCAGCATTCCTATATAAATTGTTAGCAAAAAGCAAGGGCAAAGAGCATAACTATACATGAGGTAATCAAAGATAGCACACATTTTTCAACAAGAATGATCACTTAGAATATAATGCAGGAGAGTTTGATGAGTATAGTCCATGGCTGCAGCTTTAAACTAAAGAATAAGTTTAACAGGTAGAAATGCAGCAGAAAAATGGAAGTGCTTTGAGAACCTCCTCCATGGAGTGCACTGTTATGAATTTAAAATGGATTGCACATGATAATGACAGTTACCATATATATGTGTATGAGCTTACCAAATTTTAGCTCTTGTCTAAAAAGACAATTAGTATAAGATTTTGACAACACTTAGCTTTATATGCTCAAGGCTAGAGAATAGAGGATATTTCTTTCTGATATTTGCTAATAATTATCTGTCAAAATAGTGAGTGTTCAGTTGATTTCCATTCCTCAATAAAGTATATGATCCATAATAATGCTTGTATTTAAGAAGTAGACAAATCAATGATCAAATTTTGTATTCTTCATAGGCCAGTAATGTTGAATGTTCTGAAGTATGCAAAGATATATCTGATAAACATATAATCTAGTTGGTCAATTTCCTTAAAATTAACTTCAGTTTTGTCATCTGTGAAATGGGAAAAATTAATAATGCCTATCTATTAGGATGTCAAGCTATCAGAAATCTTGTATAGAATCTCTGGAAACTGTGCCAAACTCCTGGAGCAAATGCACACATGCATATGTGTAATGAGGGGGATGTTTGTTGAGAAACCAAGATCATAAATTCAAGTTCAACTGTTACAGATAAAGAAGTGTTTTACAAATTTGTGCTCTTATACTTCCCCGTGTAACATGGGTACACTATGTTTGCCACTTAGATTGTTGTGAAATTTTTGAAAGAATAAAGGTAATGAGATACATCTATCATAATTTAAAATTTATATTAAAGCAAATTATTAAGATAGTGTAGAATTGATACTAGAGCTGTTTGATTATAGGTAAACATTTATGGACATAGAAAAAATGTGAGAATATTGCTCCCATGTGACTTTCCTGAAGAAGCAGTTAGAAAATAAGATTCAGCTACCCAAGATCTCTTGATGAAGTTTTGTCATTGGTATTACTGATGACCATATAATATAGTTTGAAATTAAGGAATGCAGTGCCTTTATCTTTGTTCTTCTTTCTCAAGATGCTTTGGATATTGGGTTCAGTACAAGTTTTAAGATTATTTGTTCTACTTTTGTAAAAAAAAACCCATTGAAACTTTGATAGAGATTGCATTGAATCTGTAGGTTGCTGTGGGTAATATTGACATTTTAACAATATTGATTCCTCCAATCCATGAGCATGGAGTATTTTTTTATTTATTTGTGTATCCTTAAATTTCTGTCATTAATGTTTTGTATATAAAGGTCTTTCATCACCTTGGTTAAGTTAATTCCTAGGTTTTTTTTAAACCTCATCTGAGGATATGTTTATTGATTTTAGAGAGAAGAAGGGAGAGAGTGAGAGAGGAGAAAATGTAAGTGTGAAAGAGAAACATCTATTGGTTGCCTCTCATCCATGTGCTGACCAGGGACTGAACCTGCAACCTAGATAAGTGCCCTGACTGCAGATCAAATCTGTAACCTTTTTGGTATATAGGATTATGATCCAGCTGATGGAGCCACCCAACCAGAGTTAGGTTTTTTGGTTTTTTTGATGCAGTTGTAGATGAAATTGTTTTCTTTACATCTCTTTCTGATAGTTTGGTATTAGAAAATAGAAATCCAACAATTTTTGAGTATTGATTTTATATATTGCAACTTCACTGGATTAATTAGTTTTAAGAGTTTTTTTTCATATAGTCATTATGGCTTTATATATAATATTATATGAGCTGTAAATTGCAATAGCTTTACTTCTACTTTTCTAGTTTTGATGGCTTTTATTTCTTTTTTTCTTACCTAATTACCCTGGCTAGGACTTTCAATTCTATGTTGAATAGAAGTGGTGAGATTGCCGTCTGTATGTTCTCTTCAAGAAAATGGCTCTTCATTTGTTTGTCTATCTTACTGTTTAGTTTTAAGGGTTCTTTGTATATTCTAGATACCTGTCCTTTGCTGAATACATAGTAGGCAAATATTTGCTCCCCATCTATAGTAGCTTATTTTTTCATTCTTTTTCATAGAGTAAAATGTTTAAATTGATTCAGTCCAATGTATTAATTTTTCTTTTTATGAATCATGTTTTTGGTGTCTAAGAACACTTTCACCATAGATCACAAGATGTCCTATTGTTTTTTTAAAGTTTTATAGTCTTATATTTTGCATTAGAGTCAGTGATTCATTTTGAGTTAATTTTTCTATTAAGTGCAATGAGTTCTTTTGCCTATTGAAGTCCAAATGCATCATGTGTTGAAAATCTTATTTTTACTTCATTGAATTGTTTTCGAATCTTTACCAAAAGTTGGATGTTCTTGTGTGGGTAAATTTTTAGTTCTCTATTCCACTGACTTATGTGTCTATTGCTCTGCCAATATCACATAGTCTTGGTTGATTTAGCAAAATAACATATTTTAAAATTGGGTAGAGTGATTCCTCTTTATTCTTCTTTAACAAAATTGTTTTTAGTTATCTTCCTCCTTGCAGTTCCATATAAATTTTAGAACAATCTTGTCTACGTCTACAAATCATCTGGCTGCAATTTTGATTGGAATTACATTAAACTTAGGGAGAATTGACTTATTTATTATGTTCAAACTTCCAATCCATAAAGATGGCATGTCTCTCTATTTATTTAGATCTTCTTACAACAGCATTGTGTAGTTTTCAGCATGCAAGTCTTACATATGTTTTGTTAGCTTTATTCCTAAGTATTTCATGTTTTTGAGTAAGTATAAATAGTACCATATTTCTTAGTTGTGGTGCCCTCATGTTTATTAATAGTATATATAAGTACAGCTGCTGTTTTGTATCCTGAGATGCTGATACTTTGCAAAATTCACTTATTAATATTAGGAGTTACTTTCTTGTATTTTTTGGTAAATTCTTTGGAATATTTTATGTAGGCAATTATGTCATCTGCAATACAAGACAGTTTTATTTTTTTCCTTTCTTATCTGTACACATTTTATTTCTTATTCTAAACTTATTGCACTTGCTAGAACTCCCAGCACTTTGCTGGACATTATGGAAAAAGCAGATATCTTTGCCTTGATCTTGATCTCTGGAGGAAAGCTTTCAGTCTTTTAGTATAATGCTAGCTATGGGATTCTTGTAAATTCTTTTGATAAAGTCAAGGGAGTTGCCTTCTTTTATTTTTCTGATAGTTTTTGTGGTTAAAACTCTCAGAATTTTGAATTTTTGTCAAATGCTGTGTTTGTATTAATGTGATTATGACATTTTTCTTCTTTGGCCTGTGAATATGGTAGATTATATTGATCGATTTTAGAAAACTGAACAAGCCTTGTATCCATGGAATAAAATCCAGTTGGTTATGGTGTATAACTCTTAATAAACACATAACAAAAAAAACACATAACGTAAAAAAAGAAGAGGTGAGAATGGGCATCATTGTTTTTTCTTGTTATTATTAGAAAGGCTTTCAGCTTTTCCCCATTGAATATGATAGCTGTGAGCTTATAATTTATGGCCTTAATTATGTTGTGAATGTTACATCTATATTTGCTTTGTTGAGAGTTTTGTCATAAATAGATATTGATTTTTAATGAATGGGTTTTCTGCATCTATTGAGATAATCACATGATTTTATCTTCCATTTTGTTAATGTGGTAAGTCACACTGACTGATTTGCAGATGTTGAGCCATCTTTGCATCCCTGGATTAAATTCCACTTGATCAATAAAGATCATGACCTTTATTTTTTTAACTTTATTTTTATTGTTCACACTATTACACATGTTCTCATTGTTCCCCTCTTTGCACACCTCACCTCTCCTTCCCTCTGGCCATCACCAAACTATTGTCTATGTCTATGAATCACGCATATAAATTCTTTGGCTAACCCCCTCACCACCTTTCATTCAGCTCCCACCTCCCTGCTTTCCTCTGACAGCTGCAAGTTTGTTCCATGTATCCATGCCTTTGTTTCTATTTTGTTTGGAAGTTGATTTTGTTTATTAGATTCCAAATATAGATGAGATCATCTGATATTTGTCTTTTACTAACTGGCTTGTTTCACTTAGCATAATTATCTCTAGGTCCATCCATGCTGTCACAAAAATTTGGTTTGTCAATATTTGTAGAAGGACTTTTGGATTTAAAAGATATTTTTAAAAATTAACTTTTATGAGCTAATAAATATGCATTTATTTTGAAAATATGCAAATGCGCTTTTATTTAATTTGAGAAGGAAATAAAAAGTATTTTATTACATTTATTAAATTAAATCACTTATTCACTCTTGAATAAATGCTACTCATTGCTGTCACTAGAAGCATAAAACAACTCACCTATAAAACTATCTACTCTAGAAGTCTTTTCTTACCCAGTTGTTTTCTGTATTTTCTTCAGTTCTATTATGTATTCTTAAATATTTTACTCTTTAAAGTTTGTGTACTTTTTAAATCAGTAGTGACACTCCTTCAGTATAAAATAGTACTATCTTTACTTCTAAATTTATTTTTCTTTATTTACAGGCTATCCCAAAATAGATTATAGAGACTTCAATTAATTTTACCACAGAATTTATGAGTTATTTAATATCATTTCACTGTAATCATAAGATACCAGTGTACCGTTACTTATTATCATGGTCTGCTTTGCACTCAATCACAGGGTGCAAATAGTAAGTTGAAGAAGCTGAGTTTTAGAAATACAATATATACACAATTACTAATTATTGGTTCAAAGTTCTGCAAGTAATTAAACAGGACTATTTTAAAGGCAAACTAAACATAAAATGCCTATAAGGTTTAATAGTTGTGCCATATTTTTTGAAGTTCCTTTTAAGATTCCTGATTCTTAGAACAGTTTAGAAGAATGTAGGTAAATGAAGTGAAACACCATCTTTTTATTATTACTTTAATAAAGCTGAGTACTTTGTTATCTAAGGAAGTCAGAATGTATATTTTACTATGTTCTGCTCCATCAATATTTATTTATCCAACATATTTCTCAAAGGGAATTGAACCCTGTTAAAAAAACTGTCTTGCAAAGAAAAGTTTTGCAATGTTATTAGAATGCATAATATGATAATTTTACTCCCTGAATGTTGATGTGGATAGAATTATTATTATTGTCATAGTGAGTTTGATTGTTGACAATGTATGGATTATAATATATTCATTACTACTTTACATATTTATCACCACTCTTGTTTAATTACTACACACACACACTAGCCACTCACAAAAACTGTAGTGAAATCTCTTGAGTTAAGATAAATCACATATATATAACAGTTCACTGCAGTTCATAGCCTATCCTAGATATATAATAGACATTTGAAAACTATTTTTTAATTGCTTGATTTTTTTATTCAATTCTAAAGATTTTACTGGTAATTCTTGTCTTTTGACCATAGAAATAGAAATTAATATTTTCTATTTATCTCTCATCCTATTGTCACTCTCACAGTCATCTCAGCATCAGATGCATCTTATTCTTTGGTACCTCTCAGGATACCATTAATACATTCACAATAATGTTTACTCACCTCAGTCTATTACTTTCTGACATTGTCTTTTGATCTCTTCAACCTTGGTAACTATTATCACATTAAGCAACCTTTTACAATTATTAGTATTTAGAAAATAATAACCCAAGCAGCAATTAGATGTGTTGCCCTTCTGGTAGTCTATAATTTTCCTTTTTCCTATTAAGTAGTGGACTTATACTCTTCAGTGACATTCTTTTGATTCTCAAGCACTTACAATAAGTGTTTCCTTATTTCTTTTTTATAACCTCTGCCAACCGAGTTTCATTCTGTGACTCTGTCTCATGACTTTGCCCTAGCACATACCAAGTAATTACTACTCTTACATTTTTACCTTGTAACTACATTTTTCCTGCCATTTTAAATGTAATTTCAGTAGTGCCCTATACTCAAGTTAGGGCACTCTAGGTTTCTGAAGGTGATTTACTGAGATGAGACATATAATCAAAGTCCTAACTGCTGTTCACAGCACTTATTGCAATACATTGTACACTAATATTTTTGAACTTAAAAGCATCAGACATTTGAAAAGTTTATATTAAACAATAAATACATATTATTATGACTCTTTGGCTTATTTTTCCAGGGGCAAAATTCTATTAAAGTTCTACATTTGAATCTATAAATATAAGACTAACGAGATACAAAACCTTCAAATTATGCAGTGATAATTGACAAGGCTTTTGTTGTTGTTGTTGTTTTATGTATATATGATTAATTTTGTGAAAAAAAGGAACAAAACTCCACTATAAAGTGAAATATTTCCCATTGTCAATTAAGGTAAAATTTTCACACAATGCTAGGTATAGTACATTGTTCAAGGTTCCTGAGAAGTTTGTGCATAAATAATTCTGGCAATGAAATTGAATGTCAAGCAGTTCATACATTTCAGGGGACAATCTGGTCCCAAACTTTACTATTCAGAATGGCCAGCCACATATCTGGTTAACTGGTCTTGGCAGTGGGATGGGAATTTCATGAAATTATCTAGTGTTTATACCCTAAATAGGTATTCCTAAAATTCCAAGATTACCACCTCCTTGTGGTAATCTTCCAGGTCTTTCAAAGCTTATCTCTTATATAGTAAATGTCACCTTAGTTATTTTGGTTCATGAAAGAAACACACAAACACATACACTGTACTTAAAATTTAATTTTAAGTTCACTGAAAGTCTATTCATTATAATGCTAATCTAGTGAGGGTTTAGTTGTTCTTCAACTTTCAGATTTTCTGGAAATTCCATTTGAAACACTGAAAATAAAAAATATACCTATTTTCTTTTGTAAAATGGTAAATGGGATTGATCACTCAGCCTAAAACAGAAAGCACAAAGCAGAGATAGATATTTACTTTGATTTATAGCAATGTGTGTATTTCAGCTTAATGAAGATTTTACTCCTGGGGACATTTAGAGAATAAATTGGAGGTGTTTTGATATAGGAGGGCAAAGGGAATCTTGTTTTGCTCTGATTGATTTTCCTGCTTAATCTCATACTGTCTCAGGAAGTGGTACAGCAATGGTTGAATACTCTTTAAAAATGAGCTGAATTTTTGAATATGTTTTATGGAAATTAACACAAGGAAACTTGCTTTGATTGGATGATGGCACATTTGGTGTATTAGATATTGGCAGAATCAGTCACATGGGAAACGGGTACAACTGTTCAGCAAAACTTTGTTCCATCAGGCATCTTTTGTATTATGAATTTTTGTCATTTTGTGGGCCTAGAAAAAGAATCATGATTGATAACTTAAAACCTAAATAAACTGCAGAGACAGCACCAGAGCAGCAATGGCACAGGGCAGAGGAAAAGAGATTGAGTGACTGTCAATGGTCATAATTGTGTGCACAGCACCAGAGCCTCGGTGCACAGCACAGGGTCTAAGTGAAAGGTCTCCCTCCATGGGTCTTAGAATTTGATGTGATCACACTGACAACCAAAAGGGGTGACTTTATTTTTTTTCTTTGAAAAAGTTTTTTTTAATATTTTCCTATGTTAGTCAGTTGGTAGTCACATCTCCCTGAATGAAGAAAATGTATGAGCCATAGCTGAATGATTAGCTTCTAAAATAGAATTAAGTAAACTTTGAATTTTGATGTAAGTTTTATAGCCTTTTGTTACACAAAGTTAATATATGTTCATTTTAGAAAATTCAAACTAGCACAAAATAAAATTTAAAATTATACATAGCCATATTTTCCAGCCATAACCTCTATTAATATTTTGTTCATATAGTTTCAAATGATTATCAATTTGTCAATCACATGTCTATATTTAAGAATGTCAGACACAGATGGGGTCATAGCCTGTATTTTGGGTACATTGCCATTTTTTTAAACTAAATATATTACTAACAAATCCCCATTTTTGTAAAGATCCTTCTCTATGATCATCTGCGTGGTTATGGCAACTCAACCTGAGGATGCCCCAGAGTTTATCTGTGAGTCATATTTATAAAAATCACTTTATTTATCAGGGTTCAGAATAACACTGTCAGAAGCTATAAACATTTTGTTGAAAAGTGGAGAGATTTGCTCATTTTCTTTTCTTTATCTATTCTGCTTGCTGAAATCATTTAGATTTTCTGATTTTTGTATTCCATAACATTATATTTTATGTGTGGTTTGGTAGTCCTCATTTCAAAAGGAATTAGATATGTATCTTTCTTTTGAGTAACATCAGGTCTTTTTATAATGTCTTGATACTAGTTTTATTAGGGTATTATTTTTAAAAATGAATATTTATTTGTAATAGAGATACTTAGAAAAATGTGCTTTAATATATAAGGATCCTTGTTAGCTTAAGAAAACTTCTTCATGTTTTACTATTTATTAAGGGGATAGATTATTTATTTTTGTGGAGAGACTGCTTCGTATCATATAAAAATATTCATTTTACATCAATATACAGGAAGGCTTCCAATCATCACATTGCCAATTTATGGTGTGATTTTAAGAAAATTATTTAACTTCACTGAAACAATTTTATTTTATAAAATAATAAAGCCTATTTTTCAGGGTTTTGGAAATGGAGATAAAATCTATTTTTCAGAATTTTTAGGAAGTTCAGTGATATATTATTTATTATTGTATATACTTATATAAATTTCCCTAGTGTATGGTGCACACTCAAAGAGTTATAGATACTAACATAATCAGCAGTCTATTTGTCATGCTAATTATGATGAGGATGATCCTTCCATAGCTGTTTCTTCTCTTTTTCCTTCCTTTCTCCATATCTACCTCCATCCCTTCTTCCCTTTCTTTTCTTCTTATTTCTTTCTCATCATTCCCATTTTTTCTTCCTCTGTTTCATTTTAGCTCTCAACGACTATAGAAATAAGTTCTATTTCTTTAACAAAATGCTACCCAAATTCCCTGTAGAGGTGAAATCAAGTCATTACCGAGAAGTTCTATTTCCATACTGTACATTCCTTCTTTCTTCCCTGAAGGCTATCCCTGGTTCCTTACCTATAATATTTCTCACAACCTTATTTCCAAATTTGCTGTTAAGCGTTCATTGTGAAAATAGTTACATTCCTCTATTGCCATTTATTTAATGTATTTTCTCTATAGATAATGATTACATAACACCCTAAAATGTTGTTTTTAAAAATATGATATTCTGCCATGTTCCCAAAAAGTTATTTTGTATAATTGAAAAGCACTTTTTTTTCCCTTTTGGTTTGGGCTAAAAGACCATGGCTTAAAATATTTTCCCCAGTTAAGAGTCTGTTAAATGCCTCAATATAACTGTGAGTAAAGATTCCTATTTATAATAATAGGCACAGTTTTCTCAAGGTTCCTAGAAGTGAGCAGAAAGATGAAGCTGAGTAGGGCAAAATATTGGGTGTAATATGGAAATTATAGAAGTATATTAAAGAGAGAGGAGGAAAACTATATGAAGTAAAGCTCAGCCAGGATGGAAGAGGAGAGAGGTCACTCGGCTTGAAACTGGAAAACCTGGGTTCAATTCCCAGAATTGCCACTTTCTCATGTTGCAGTATTACAGAAGCACTTAACCTTGCTTAGCCTTTGTTTCATTACAAAAGTCACTTAGCCTTTTTAATCTTAGTTTCCTCATCTGTACGTTAAAGATAAATAATATCTATTTTGAATAACTGTTAGGATAATTAAAGTATTAGAGGTTAAAGTAGCTTGTATACTAGCACTGCTTTATATTTAAGGAAATAAGCATTTCTTTTTTTACAATGGCAAAAGGCAAAGGGTGCTTTAGAAATAGATATGCACAGTGGTGAGTACAGGGGCCATACTGAGATAAAATTAAAAATTATGCCCTCACGTGGAATCCATCTGAAAGGCAAAACAGGTGGTTGCATTGATTTACGCTCAGGGTGGGGAAAAGAAGATGAAGAAAAAAGGCTTACTACTTAGTGAGGGTATCAGACAGCTTTACTCATGTCATGTTATTAAATCCTTAAGACAACTTGGCAGTAAGTTTTATTGTCCTCATTTCACAGGAGATTAAATAGATGCAAAGTAAGTTTTCTAAGTAACTTGTTCAACAGCACACAGCAAATGAAGAGGAGAAGCTGGGAATCAATCAGACTAAGCCAGCACACCCAAAACGTGCTCCACCAGTCATACCACCACGCCAACACAACTAGTAAGAGGCACACAGACCTATATCAGCAGGTTGTGTTTCCTAGTTGTGTTTCCTTATTCTTTTCTGAGGACTTCTGTTATTCCATTAGATCAACAAGCGGACAAGAATAAAGGCTTTTGTCTGCTTTAGCATCAAATTCCCAAAGAGGATAGGTTCTCATTAATATAGAAGCCCCAATATTAACACTTTTGATGTGCCATTTTCAGGATAATATGCATTTTCTGACCATACAAGAGTACCATATAAGTTTAGAAAAAAGAAATGTCATATTTTTAATGATGGGGACACTGTCTCAAGAAAATTACCAAAAGGGTCTATATTTGGAAAATGATGGCAAAATCATTTCTTGAAATGTGAACAAATACTTTAGAATACCTTTTCCACAAATGGCAGCCTATATTCCCCTGCGGGGACAAATGAGAGACAATGAGGAACAAAAGGATAAGAGGGAAAGATAAAGTTATATATTAGAAATATGATAATTTGCATTAACACCTTCATAAGTAGGTAAACCCACCTTACTTCCTCCAGTTTAGACTGTAAAGGTTCCTTTGATTTAAAGTAGTTGCAGTTTTTTTTTTAAATATGTATAAAAGTTAATTTACATCACACTCTGGATTTGACTTATGAGCATAAAGCTTTCTGTTTGTCTGAAGCCGCTGAAGCCAAGACCTCTAAAGGAAGCACTGAACTCTATGAGAAGAGTATTTCAGCTTTATAAGTTCTCCAGCTGCTGGAAGCTTAACTATGTGGTACCATGTCCGAGAACGTGAAATGAACATCTGATATGAAAGCATTATGATGTGTGATTACTTTGCATGTGGTGTGTGATAAAGGTTAACAGATTCCTCTCTCCATTTGGTGTTTCGGCCTTGCACACATTTACAGGAAAAGTTGCCAAAAAGCTTTCCTCTTGTTTCTCTATTTCTAAATTTATTCCTGTTAAGAAGTGAATCTTTATGTGATCTACTCTAATGCAAAGATCGTGGTTATAGTACCTTTCCTAGGATTTGCAGGAAACATATGGAGAGCAGATTATTCAGGTTGTAAAAATTACCACTTCAGATTTGGTTCACTTGCCTTGTCATCCTTCCTGTCATCCAGTACTCTCTTTTCACCCGCCACGTAAACATCACTTTGGCACAAGATTTCACTTCTGAATTTGATGAGGTCTCCTGGGCTCTTTGTGTCTATAGGTGTGCACAAACATGCTGCAATATGTGGACTTCTGTTTTAATGTGAGACGAAAGGATAATTGGTTCTTTATTCTCTACTTGGCAAATATATACAAAGTCAATGCTCATTTACTTTAAATTGAACCTCAGTATCTTCAAAGTGAAAGAATTTGATGAGGAGTGGGGCAGATAAAAAATTGGCATGATGGCTGATGTTAACAAGCTTGAATTTGCCAACCAAGAAAATATATGTGCATAAAGAAGTATAAGGAAGTGTGAGGGAAAAGATAAATGTTGAAGGAAAAACATAAGGTCTTCTGGAAATTAAAGGATTGGGAAAAGTTCTGGCTGAGGAACCTAGAAGACTTGGTGGAAGAGAAAGACTTTGAAGAGAGTCTTTAAAGATGCATCAAAGACACTCTGGCTTTTGAGAAGTTTAAAATGGTGAGCTTGGTATCAAAAATATATAATTTTAGGCACAGAGGCAAGAAAGCACAGATCGATTTTGTTGAGTTGTAATTGTAAAGTGACTATATGTGAAGCTCAGTTGTAAGATGAGTGTTGGAAAATCATTTGGGGTATATTTTAGAATCCTTCAAATGCCTTGCATAGGAGATACTAATTTATTTCTTAGGAAATGATATTTTATTACAACAAAAATTAGGTGAGAGGTGTGATTTGGAGAACTATTCTTGTAATAATGTGAGATATAGATCAGACAGAGAAGTTAGGGGTGGGAAAACTGATTAGTAGGTCATGTCAATAGTAAGAAAACAATCCAAGTATATATATATAATTATGGAAGGAATCAACAGGAAGATATCAAAACAAAAGCATTAAGAGAAAACTTACATAATATCACAATGTATTAGATTCAAATACAATTGGAAGGAGAGAAAAATTTAAATAAAGATATGACTTAAGCTGGATACTTGGGGTAGGGTGAAAAATCTGAGTAGCAATAAGTTACTGGTATCTAAGATCCATTCAGTTTACATTCCAGATTGTATTTTCTCTACTTTAGGATGATGTGAAAATTGGGAAATGTAATTTTGATAATAAGGTAAATCAATATTTTACTGGGTTGAAAAGAAGGCACCAGGCAAGAGGGAGAGTCTGAAATACAATGAAGATAGAGAAGATTGATGGCACAGGGGGGCTAGGTGATGGTCAAAGTCCTGTGTGGATAGTTAGTCTTGGAAAACAAGAGGAATTTTATATTTTTTTCTAACTCAGTGAAAAAAGGAGGATAGAATGGGAGAAAATGTAAGGATATTTCAAATAACATAGCATAAATTTGAGGGACAGAGAGTTAAACCTAGATCAAAATATAGTCCAGGTGAGCTGGTTTTCTGGTCATGAAGGAACTGTAATTGCGGCTGGAAACAGAAGAGTATCTGTACAACAAAGACTCACTGAAGGTGTACAAGACTGCAAAATCATGTCCAAGGGCTTCCGGCTGCATATGCTTCATGAGGAAGTTCAAACCAGCTGGGGGAAATTCATCTCACTCAACCTGTCCGTAGTAACAATTTTGTTAGAGCTTAGGTGAAACTTGAATATCAATTACACTAAATAAATCATAACATGTTCTGAAAACATGACTGTATCCCTGTTTCTTAGGAGTTATTATTTTTCTATTTTTTTTAATTGTTTCTTTTAAAATTTATTTAGATGTGTGTGCTTTATCAATTCTTTGTTCAGGAATATGTGATATAGCACATATACTTTCCTAAATTTAAGTATAATTTTCTAATCTAGACTCTTATGTTCAAGTGTTGTCCATCTAAATTCCATTTCCACCAAATCCTAGCTACTAGACTGCCAGGGAGCAACAATAAAAAAATGTTAAAAAATAAAAATAAATAAACTCCATTTTCTTTTTAAAGTTGAGGTAATAATCAGCATTAGTTACCCTAAACTTTATCGAAGAGTACATAGGTATAGGGCTGATTTGCCATTAATTTTTTTGTTGAAGTAATAATGCACACTTTCATTTATATAGTGATTTTAATGGACAGAGAACTTTGGCCTACATCTGATTATAGTCTTATAAAAACCTTGTAGTAGGTATTATTTTATAGTCATTTTAATTTAGACAGAACTGAGTTATAGAAGGGTGAGGTAACTTCTCCAAGGTCCCCAGGATGGCTGCACTTGGAAAGTGGAAAGAAACAGCTTCAACATTGATCTTTATACTCTGTCCCAGGTTATGTCCTTAATTAATGAAGCTAAAATTTCGGGGACATATATAGTTAGAAATCATTATTAGACTTTATTTTACCTTTAATTTACTTAGTAGTTCATTACATTATTCTTAGTACTCACAGTTTGCTGGTTTGTCAGAATACAACTAACTGTGTAGAAGGATTATTGCTGTGTTCTTAAGGAATTGGTACACTGTTTAGGAAATCACACATATGTATGTTAATATTCTTAGTGAGAGGGTTATGTGAGGAGGAAGGTGCCTATACTTCAGATTCCTCTTTCCCTAGACTATTTTGCTCTTAAACATTGCTTACTTTCTGCACTAAGAAAAAAGTTTTAAATATTTTATTTATTTTACTTTATTTTAGAGAGAGAAGGGACAGAGAGAAACATCAATGTGTGGTTGCCTCTTGCATACCCCCACCAGGAGCCTGTCTTGCAAACCAGGCATGTGCCCTGACTGGAAGTCAAACTGGTGATCTGGTTCATAAGCCAGCACTCAATCTACTGAGCTACACCAGCCAGGGCAACAAAAGAAGTTATTATGCTTACATGGAACTGATTTCTGGTCTTAGAGCATCAAATAACAAAATTATTTTTTTTTTATTGAGCAAAAGTCATTAAACAATTTTTTAAACCTAAATTAGGGACAAATACAGCAAATATCTGTTCAGATAAATCTGTTACATTGAAAACATATTTATATGCTTTAGTATATATTAAATAAACCCAAAGTATACTTTTCTCTCTTTCTTTATACACCAATGCTAAAACTTCATTGGCAAAGAACAGACAATACCTAGCACGAATGTCATTTATCAAAGTTATAAGTGGTACGTAAGAAATTTGCTATCGATTCCTATAAATAAGAACTATTACTTTCTTATTCATTCCAAAATAGTTCATCCTTTTTTTTGTTCATATTTTCATGAAGTCCTAATGTTGCTCTGTATCCTTTTGGAAACATGGCAAGAATAACTAAGTTACTGTCTTTCAATAAATTAATCTTAACCATTTAATAGCCACTGAAATAAGATTTGGGCTTCAGTAAAACGTCATTATAGTTTGTTCAGTTTTTCTCCTTTAACATAGCTTAACTTTGGGGACTGTTGGTTTAGAGTAACAAAGATAAAAAAGGACATCCAAAATGATATTGATTTGTTAACATTCCCAAATTTGAAGGGAAAGGCACAGTCTCTCTTGAGCCAAAAATTGATTTGCTTTTCATGGATTCTACTTTGAGAGCACTTGGAGAAGAGAGAACTTTGCATATCTTACATATTGCATACACTAAACCTTCTGGTTATGTCTTGTATTGGATTCTATGTACCTTATTTCAATATCCAGATTGTACACAAAGGATAATTTAGATATAATTTAACTTTAACTTCTGACATTTATATAATCCTTTATACCATCTGACATCTAGGCCTTCTTTTATATTCCCTTTAGCATTATTCAAGAAATTGTACATCAATTGATCTTGACCAGGAATGGCCCTAAGCCAATAATATGCCTTTTGCTTAATAAAATTGCACTCAGAATAATTTAAAAGGTGTCTGCATTTAAAGGTGAATATAACACTGGCTGCTCCTTTCCTGTGCCAAGTTGCTGTCTAGTTCAAGGTGTTAAATAGCATAATGAGTTTGGTCTCTTCTAATGGTGAGAATAAAGACCCCAGAGAACTTGCATGGAGAGGGAGTTTTACAATGGGAGATGACAAGTTGTTCTGAATATGACTATTCCAAATGAGGCTAACTTTTCCAGTCTGTGTTCATTCTCTTAATTCATGAGGTGGTCAGAAAGTTCTGTCAGACAGAACTGTCAATAGTCTAAGATGCATTTCACACACCAGATCCAGAGATGTTAATATTTCTTGCTTTCTGATCCTGCCTGTGTGAACAATGCTCTGCTCGGAGTAAGTGATTTGATAAAATAGACTTTTATTCTCACAATGCCTATTCTGCATAAAAAGTATGAATTAAATCCTTCATAAATCCTAAATTATGGTTTTAGTTTGGATAAAATATGTGGTTTTGGTGGTTATGAATTTTTTGAGAGGAGAAAGTGGAGATTATAGGGTTTGGCTTAAGGTCTGAAAATAATTCCTGTGGACTTATGTGCATGGTAACACTAAAATAAAAAAATTCTCTTTGGGCTTTGATTTTTAAGATTTATTAACTCCTTTAAGAGAATTAATAGACTATAACAAATGTCATAAAGAAAATAACTACTATTTTGAAAGAATTTTTTTTTTACTTTTAGATATATCTCAATATATTGGAATATATTTTTTATATACTTAATAATCAGGCTTACTAATTTTTTACACAAAAAGACAAACTTTAGACCAAAAGTGAGGCCTAATGTAGAAAATTTTTATAAATAAATCACCTTGGTAAACCATAAAATGATGCATAATGTAAAGTCTTCTATTCCTATTTCAGACCTGAGATTGAACCTGCAACCTAGGTATGTGCCCTGACCAGGAATTAAACCCACAACCTTCTCATGCACTGGACAGTGCTCCAATTAGCTGAGTCACCTTGCCAGAGCAAAGCCTGACTAATTTTTTTATCGTGTTTTCAGAGACCACTCAATTCTGTTTATAAATAAGGGGTTTGATACATAAATAATGAATTAGCTATGTCCATTCATCAGTAATTCTCATAGCCCTTGAAAATACTTTGCAACTTAGTTCAAGTAATATAATTTGAGCTAAGTATAAAGTTACTATGTAATTCATATTTGACTTTGAGAAATAAAGGTAACTATTTTCATTTGAGTTAATTTTAGTGTATATGTCATAAATAATCTATATTCTGTCTGACAACATGAAAGAGTACATTTAAAATTATATAAATATGAAGAACATGAGGAGTGTTAACCGTAAACTCAGACACATTCACACTTTGCATGTTTTTCTAAGTTCATATATACATGCACACATGTAAATTTAATCACATATAAAAGCATATATTATTAATAAACTATGTAAAGATATGATAATAAAATTAAATTGAAATTGTAAGCAGCCTGCTTTTTAATAATCTAAATTATGTCTGCTTTTCTCATGTTTTATATGGTTTAAGAAAACATTAATTAGATCTTTGCCCATAGTTAATCATTTACTTGGATATTGCTTATTTTCAATTATTGATTATAGTAAATAACATTGCTGGGAATATATTCATTTATGAAGTTTTGAATGGATTAATGATATCTTTAAGATGAATTTTTAAAACTATACTTATTAGGTAAAACTACTAAATAAATACACTATTCATTGACATATAATTTTTCACCACTTAACACTCCCAACTGAAATGTGTAGAATAGCTACATTAGCATTCCCGCCACAGCATTGGTATTATAATATTTTAAAATAGTGTTAGACCTTAATTGCTTAAAATAAACACCATATTTTTGCTTAATTATTATAATGTTTTATTTGGTGTGATGAAATAATTTTTATACTTATTCACTATATTTTTGCTTTTGTTAGTTACCAGTTTAGATTTCTTTGCTTCTTTGAAAAATTGGTAGATTCATGTTTTTTTTCACTTATTTAGATCTTAATGTTTTAACCCTGAAAATACGCTGTGTGTTTCAAATATTTTCCAAGTATGCATCCTCCTTTCTTACTTCATTTAGAGGGCTATCATAAAATGGATGTTTACATTTGTAACATGAGTAGCAACAGTTTAATGCTCATTACTCCTAGATTTCAGGGCCACTTTTTTGAATTACCTCCTTTTGCCATTTTTATTTTTATTTCTTCAGGCATCTATATGTGGATGTATAAATAGTTTGATCATAATAAATTTCACCAATTGAATTCTTGACAAATGAAGAGTTTGCTAACTTATATCCCCTTCCACCTGTATCTCCAACTCCAATTAATTCTGTAAGCCCATCTTTAATTCCTCTATTGATTCTTATTTGATCTTTCGGTCATATCCTTAAGCTTATGTATAATAAATACTTCTTGATTCCCTTGTCACTTGTGAACAAACTTGTCAAAGACTCTGCCATTTCATTCTCTCCTTTTCTTTTATACTTTTCACTTTAATACCTGTTCCTTCCTTTGTCTGTAGGTTGGTTTAAAAATTGAAATAAAGAGACACTGTTCATGTGATTTGGACTAGAGAGAGAGAATTCACTGTTGCATCATATGGTCTTCTGCATTACACTTCCTTCTCCATGTTTTCAACATCACAAGTCCAGTGCCACTCAAAGAATTCTCCTCTTTTGTAAAGCCTAGTGGATGCCTAAAATGACACTGTTCTGGCTCTCCTTCATACTTGCATCATGCTTTTGTTTTTGAATTGTAGGTTTCTCTTGGAGTTGTTAATTGGCTTTCTTTTGTTTCAGGGGAAAATTAATAAATGTTTTTTTCCTTCATCACTCTAATAATGTTCATGTTTGTACTAATGCCATTTTATTTTTATTTTTACTATACTCAATCCATTATATTCTTTTTCTTCAGTACCAAAGCCTTTTTGTTTGTCTTGACCTAGCTTCTGTACAATCTATTTGTGGCTTTCATTACAATTTGTTTTTCCTGAAGTTTCTGATCACCTATTTTTCCCTCTGGTATTTTATACGTTTTTCATCTCTTATTTCTTCTAATGTTTCTATCATAGTGATTATTCAATAGGGCATCTTTCTTGCTAACCATGATCTTTTGGCCTGCTGTAGGTCTAGAGGGTTAGATCAACTTAACCTTGGATCTCTTAACAGCTTCTTGTCTATTATGCTTCTGTACTTAGTAAAGTATATCCTCAGAATAGTCCTACAAAAGATGAATAGAAAGTGAGAGTCTTCACATGTGAAATGCCTTTGTTCTGCCCTCATATATGATTGAATGAATAAAGAATTCTATTCTAAAATTGTGTTCATTCATCACACAATGCTTTAAAATTAGATGTATTTAAATAAATGAACATTTTCCTTTAAATATCTTCCACTGCTCTCATGGTTAGCAAATACTTTTACATTCTTGAACACATCAAAAGAGACTTCAATTTCTTGTTTTATTTTCAGATTTAATTTGTTATTCTAAAATATGGTACATAGTATAAGATTTGAATCTGTGTTGAATTTTTTTCTCTAATTATATACATTTCCGTATACCATTTGGTGAATAATCAACCTCTTCCCCTAAATTATCTGTGATATGTCCTTGGTCATATTCTATCAACTATCTATATTTAAATATCAACAATATCAATTATGCTAGACTTTTGATTCCTATACTGGTACTACATTATATAAATTCTTAAAACTTTGTGCTATGATTTAATATCTTAAAGATAAGTCTTATTTTATTATCCATTTTATTACTACTCACTTTTTCTGATTAAAGATATTTATGTGCTTGTCATTATATATCATTCCATATATATATAATACAGAAAAAATGAAGATTGATGTATTACTTTACCATGCACAAAATGTTGGGTCATATTTTGTCTATAGTTTCCATTTTTGGTATGTTTAAAGGCATAGCAGAAAAGGAACTCATCCATCGGTCTGTATACCATGACTGCATGGAATTTCCATGCAAAGATATACAGCATTTCTATAGATGGTTCAATACTGATGGACATTTCAATTGTAGCTCATTTTACCTATAAAATCAATACTGGTATAGATACCTACACACAAATCTTTGCACTTATCAAGTTATTTAATTTATACATATTTCCAAAAGTTGAATTTTACTTATAAATAACTAATATTTGTTTAAGATATTTGCATGTCTACTTATAAATAAAACACATGAACATCAATCAAGTGCCTACTGTATGGTCGACAGCTTTCAAGGTACTGAGGTTTCAGCTGTGTATTTATGGAGTTTACCCTTTAGTGGCTAGAAATGTACAGAAACATGCCTTTTAAAAGGTAAAATAAATTCACATTGTGATACAATAAGTAAAATAAAATGGTTGAATTGGATAGAAAGGCTGGACAGCACAATCTCCAAAGGAGTATTCAGGGAAGGACTTTGAGCTTTGAGGAGTTGCCAAAAGGCAAAAGGATTCATGGACACGGGCAACAGTATGGTGATTGCTGGGGGGTGGGGGGCAGGTAAAAGGGGACTAATTGGTGATGGAAAAAAAGACAAAATGATCAGATAAAAAAATAAGAATGCCTGATTCATACCTTAAGGAAGAATGCTCCAGGGAAAAGGCAAAAAAGTCCCAAAACAGTGTTGTTAGTTTTTTTTAAGTAAACTTTTAGATTGGTAATGCTAACACCATAAAATTGTTGAAAAAAATTTAGAATTCTCTGTTTTATGGAATATGTTTCAGTGGCATAGACATTATTTACTTGTTAAAGGTATGATAGGAAATCATTAGGATCTGGCTTTATCTGATTTAGTATTTCTTTGATACTTTTTCTGTTTCATGATTTTTTGTTATTTGTTAACTCTGAGGTTTTCTACTACTTTAGAAAACCATTTCAATATTTTTAAACAAATATTTGTTTTCAAGTTAATTTTCATTATGTATGGAGTATTCTCTTGTGATTTTTAATATACCCCATGTGATTGCTAGTTGCTTTGTAATTACTTTTGTCAAGAAATATTCTTTATTTCCTCTGAAAGTGTTTCCAGTTGCCTTGGGTTTTTGTTGTTTTTTTTTTTTTAGTTTTCATCTTTTTACAAAACATTGGACTAAACATGAATCATCAGTTCTTCTTTTTCTTTTTTCTTTTAAATTTTTTAACTTATTTCTTTGAATATTTTTGCCTTGTCATTCTTTAACATCTTAGATCAAACTTTTACTGAATAATTGCCTTCCCCATCAAAAAGTCTCTTTGACAACATCCCATAAGTTTTGATATCTAATTTGCAGCAAACTTTTCTTTTTCTTTTGACCCATTATTATTTAATAAGAGGATCAAATATTTTTGTTTGCATAGTTTTTATTTTTGCTTAACACATTGGAGTCACCAATTAACTTTTACTTGTTTCTAGTTTGATTGGCCTTGGAGTTTGTAGAAAATTCTCCCAGGTGCTAATAATAAGATTTTTTTAGCTAAAGTTTTCAAATTTTATGAAAATCTGCATTCTTTTATTTATATCTATAACTACATTAGTGAAAATTAAATAGAATTTTCTTATTAGCTATCAGCTTGATATAATATTGGTTCATTAATTTATTTGTTCATTTAAAAGGTATTTTTTGAGCCACTAACTTATATTAATGTTTGTCTTCAAAAATTACTATATATATATATATATATATATATAAGAGAAAGAAAGTCCTGGCTTTATGTAGCATAATAAATGTAATATAATACTAGAAATATAATGTATAATGAGAAAAGTACACATAACTAAAAAGTTACAAAATCATCCACAGTACTATTCCACTTAACCATGTTGGTGTATTTATTTTCAGTTTTTCTCACTTGGATTTAAAATTAAATATTTGAAAAAGATATTTTACTCCCCTTTTAAACATAACAAGTCAAATTCTCAAGACAATCACATTAGATTTTAAGGTCTTAAGGTGAGTTAAAAAAGAAACCGAAACCATTTGAACCAATGTCCCCAACCCTTTTGAAAACTGGAAATAAGCCAGGGTTTTTTTTTGTTGCATGCTTTCCATTAGCTGCTGCTTAACAGAACATTTCAGATGCCTCGGTTTGCATTGCTGTCTTGATTTTCCTTTTTTCAATTTCAACCGAGTGGCTCATAAATAAACATGTTCACGGCTCAGGTTGGGAGTGACAGTTTATTCCTACTATTTTGATTGTACAAGATATCTGCAGTTCTCTTCTCTAACTAAACATCCATGCATGCACTGTAAAATTAATCATAACATGGCAGGATGCCTAAGAATTTGGAACTGCTTCTCTCTTGATGATTCTCTGTCAAAGTGAAACTTTCATTTAGTAATAATTAACAAAGCCTATAAACCTAATTTGGGGAGATTTACCCTCCAACTGATGTATGTACTGCTTTTCTCATACATAAAATAATATGATAAGCTGTTTGTGATTCTCTTTGATTAGACAGTGAATCTCTTTCTTTGGTCATGGAATCATTATTGATGCTTTTAATAGAAACATGATTATTTTCACATATTTACTGATGACCTTGAAGTCTGTGTACACAGGCATTGCTGCGTCATTAAAGATTGGCACCCGACTGTGGTGATGCCCTTCTGTGAACCCCAGCTGCTCTGCACCTTGAGAGCAAGATTTGCCCTAATTGCAGGGGAAACGGGAGGTAGAGGGAAAGCTGTGTATATATCACTTACCCCCAATAAGAGGGGATGTCACACTTGTTCAAATGTTTACTTTCTTTTTTTTTTTCTTCTTCCAGCTGAGCCCTTTCAACTCACTGGAAAGAGGCTGGTACTTGAGATCTGAAGGTCACAAATTCTATTGCACTGGCAGTTTCCATGGATGTGGTTAGCAGATGACTATGATGCCTATATTCTTTGTATATAGGGTCACAGATCATTAAACATCACTTCTATTAACATCTGCTTCTGTCTTTCAACAATAATGTATGTGAGCCAGTGGACTGTCTTAACAGGGGGAAGGTAATAAATTCATTTGCCCTGCTTTACAGGCATGTTTGCACATATGCACATAAAAATATTAATGGCTGTGCATTATATGATCATCCCAAGAAATTTTTTTCTTTGTATGATATAAAATATAACTGAATGAGGAATTTTTAAAAGTAGAATTGCCTTTCTTGAGATCCTGTTGATTCTACCCTTCATAATAACTCTTTTCTCTTTCACTCCTCTCATGTTCTGTGGTGTACCCTTCATTTCAGTGCTAAAACATATAACCTTTGATCTAATCTCCATATCTTTAATATGGGATGACGTGTCTGTATCAGATTGGCTGGTCTAGAGCTCTTTTTTCTTCTCATCAACCTCTGGCTCAGAATCCATCAATGACCCCATTACTGACACAAAGAACTCAAATTCTTTAGCTTAATATTCAAAGCTCTTTATGATATGAACTCATCTTTCCTTCTAATTATATCTTTCTGCTATGCTACATATACTTTCTTCTTTAGTCAACTAAGTCACCCACATGACAGAGTGTTGTATAGTCAAAATTTATGGTGTAGATTTGAAAAAGTCTGTAGACTTAGCACTAGGTTTACCTCTTAGGATGCATTTCTGAAAATTATTAGCTTATGAGCCTTTTCTTTAATGGGAACAACCCCCATCTTTGCTGGCTAATGAACCAATGAAGGTAAAGTGTCTGCACAGAGCTCGAGGCGTGAGAGATGCCCTATAAAGGCAGCTGGTAGTAGTAGTAATAGTGGTGTCAAATTCTCCCAGTTACTAACTTCCTATCATTTTCACTGCTGAAGTTCAATCATTCATTGAAGTTACAACAGTATTCCTTCTTGTCTTATGAGTTTTTCATGTTTATTATCCACTTAGTGTGATTTTCTGTCCCAACTTCTACAATCTAATTATCTACATCATTAATTTGTGTTTTAAACTCTGTTTTATACTCATATCAAGATTAAAAGCTGCTAGAAGAGAAATTCCTTAGGTTATATCTGTCAGTTCTTTGCTACAATGGCAATTTCTCAATTTTGCAGGGCATTTAATAAAGATTTGTTGGTTAATTTATCTACTGATATGTTACCAAGAAAATACCATACATCTAAGGAATACAACTTCACAACTAAATTAAATGGAACTTAATATTTTTATGTGAACTTTCATGAGCAGCCTGAGTTCAGTATAGATTTTAACAGGAGTAAATGTAATTCACTAGTTGGTGACAGTAAATTCAAAATAGCCCAGTTTTCACTTTCAATTTTAGCTAAATCTTTTGAATCACACAGATCCTTGTTGAAAGGAATAACATCACCAGCTTATTTTTATCCAATCAAATTTGTGTCAGGAGCATACTACTCTCAGCATAGTTCTGAGCATTTTCTTATTATTATTCCTACTTTACATATGATAACACAAAAACTCAAAGATAGGTAGAAAAGTGTCCTAGTATGGACAATTGTTGTAATAGATCAGAGAAATATTAAAAAATATATTAACTCATATCTCTGTTCCCTTACTTGGAAGCAGTACAGTTTATACCTCATTTTGATTTGCCTATGTGACTTTGGGTATGGAATATTCATAATTGGATGTTGTGTGAGCAGAGGCTTCAAATATGTTTTGTAGTTTAGCTTGTCTTTTGCCTTTATGCTATTTACCTTGATGAGTATGTCCTGGGTGGGCACCGATCCATGGAGGATGTACCGAAACCTAACCTATAGTGACTACTCAAGCCCATTTGTAGTTACCGTGTGAAAAAGAGCTGCCCAGCCAAAAAGCTGTGACCTGTAGACCTTTGAGGTAGAAAGTCAAATGTTTTCTGTTATAGATTTGGGAGTGCTTTGTAGGTAGTATTAACATAGCAATAGCTGAAAAATTCACTAAAAAATGGATGAGCTAAGACTTTGAGCTGTCAAAATCCATGTGCTTTCTACTATACCACACTTCCTTGCCAAAATGCAGCAAGAAGGACTACATTTAGAGTGTTATTCAAAATCTCAGCTCATATGATTTCATATTAATCAAAATACATTCTATTTTCCTTACAATGCTACAAGAACACTTCTATAAAAAGCACTCTTGTTGTCAAAACAACATCATTTAAAAACCTTTCTTAATATCTGTGAATACATTTCTGGCATACTATGTGTATATTGAGAAGTTCCAAGCCACAGAACTGTCACTCGGGATGTCTGCTCTCATGTGTGTATACTCCTCAAAACATATCCTGCTTGAGGTGATTCATTACCACAAGACAGTTCTAAACCAAACATAAAGTTTAGGAGCTGATTATATATTCACCAATGTTAAACAGTAATTTTTCAGAGGTAGAAAGTAAGCTATTACTTTAGAAAGTGATATCAAATTGAAGAGTAGCTGATTAACAAAATATTCATTACTAAATGTGGTAGGTGATTGAAAATGTGATAATCGATGTATAATGTTGGTTATTAGTACATCACTCACTGTTTACAATATTTGTATGTCCTTCTGATTGAAATACTGGTGCCTAAAATAGATTACTAACAAAACTGAATGGGCGAGAATCAGTAGTATTTGATTGAACTGGTGCTTACTAGGAGTTTTTAGTTGGCATCTAACTTTGCCAATATCTCAGTATGTTCATTATCATCTTAAATATTACTTTTAAGTCTCAGAATTATTAAAAAGCAGCAGCCTTGTCTTACATATATTGGTTTTCCATTTGATGTCTGAACTGTCACATATTGAAATTCCTGTTAACCATCACTTCTCTTTCTTGCTCAGCTTGATAGTGAATGTGGGAGCTAGCTGCAAAGATGGCTGCCAACAATTCATCGCATTCCCCTAAACTCACGTCTAACCCTCTCCACAAGGTGGAATCCATTTCCCCTCTCCTAGAATCTGGGTTGACCTTTTGATCAGGACCAACAGCATGTGGCAGAGCTGACACTGTGCCAGATCCTGATCTAGGCCTTAAGAAACCTGGCTGCTTTAGTTTTTGCTCTCTAGGTGTTCAACTTTCCTACAAAGAAGTGTGTGCAAGACTTCTGAGTGATGAGAGACTATGAGTATAGAGACAGTCCAGCCAGCCCTATGCCTCTTTCAGCTACTCTGTCAGAGGTATTGGAATGTGAGCAAAGCCACGGCTGATCCTGAAACCCCAGTCAAGCCACCCCAGACGACAGAGAAATGTAAGGCAGAGACAAAATGCTTCCAAGATGTAAAAAAATGACAAGTAAAAAATGGTTGTAGTTGTGAGTCACTAAGTTTTGGGGTAGTTTGTTATGCAACAATATATAACTAAAACAGCAATGTAAGTTATAAGACAGGACAGAGCCTTTTACACTAGTTTTTAACCTTTATTATGTGTGATCTCAGTTCCTATAAAAGCATTTTACCAATATCTCTTTTTCTAGTTTAATTAAAGTCATTAAAAAGTCATATTTTATTGCATTATTTTCTAATTTTTATTCAGCTTGCACAATGGGATAGCTCAATTATTTTTCAATCATTATTTTAAATAAATGCATATGTATACAGTCAGCAGAAAAACTGATACCTGTATATAAAATGTAATAATAAGTTATAATATTTATTTCAATGATTTTAAATTTGGACTTCTAATAATATATATTGAAAATGAGTAATTTTATAAAATTTTCAACAGTAGAGGGTAATAATTACCCAAACATTGGAAAATATTTAGCCCAACAGAATCTTCTTATGCTCTTTGAATATATTATTTTAAAACTATATCTGCCATAGTGTGGAATAACTAACTACTGTTTCATAATGTCTATGTTTAAAAGTGAATTATAATTAAGTACAATTAATTAGCAAGTAGCAACAGAAAGAATAACAGTTTAATCTTGGCTTTCAATTTACAGTAACTTCTTTTTCTCAAAGTATGGGAGTATTAATAATTGGAAAAACATTTTTAAAGCCTCTGTAAAGATGATCACGACAATAGTAATTTTAGTATATTTTAAATGCATGTACTACTGGCCACTGGGTCTAACAAATGAAATGAATACAGGCCATAAGTAGATTCCTAAATGTACCACTTCAATTGAAAATTATTTTACTTACATTTTCAGTATTAAATAAGTCCCTATTAAGTACAAATGTCAATGACAAAAGTCAGTAGGATCACTATTAAAGCTAATTTAGTCAATATCTGGATAACACCATGGATCAAAAGTCCACATCATTCATATGAGGATAGTCAAGTTGAAATGGAAACTTGACCCACAGCATAACTTCCCTTACTTGATATGTATATTCAGTAGAAATTATGGTGTTGCAATTCTTGATTCAAATTGCATAAATGAACATTGAATACTTGGAACTTTGAGAGGCAGAGAAGGACTAAGGAAAGTAATCAACTTTGAGGGCATAATCAGAAATATTGTACTTGGACTCTAACAGAAATTGTACTTGGACTCTTAACAGAGACAAGTTCACAAATCAAATGGTTGTGAATGTCTCAGGATTTCGAATGACTCATCCTTTCTTAACAATCATTCAAAAGGAGGCTTGGGAAATACACGTTTCCATGTGCTGAGGAGGTAGAACCAGGATATGCTTATTATCATTATTCTAGGCATTAAAATATTCAAAACCTTGTAAGAACACTGGGCTGCTTTCAAGCAATCTGAGCCTTGGTCACGATTTGTATAGAGAATTTAACTACCTTAACAGCTAGCTCCAAAGTTGTAAGTAGGAAGAGACTCTGTTTGGTGAACATACCTGTTTAAGCCACTGGGAGGCTGTAGATGAGGCTCTGACAGCGTGGTTCTGTAGAAGGTCTGCTGGGAAAGGTGAGTGCAACACTGCCTTTCACCAGGTATAAACAAAAATGTTAGGGGTGTGCTTTAAAAACAGAAATATTTCCAATGTGGAATATGTTTTAAAGTCACTAATTTTAGAACGGTTTTAAGTTGAGAGAGAGAGAGAGAGAAAGGGAAGAGAGATTTATTGTCCTATTTATTGGTACATTCATTAGTTGCCCCTCAAATTTGCCCAAAACAGGAATCAAACCCACACAACCCTGTGCTTCAGATGATTCTTCAACCAGCTGAGCTACCTGTCCAAGGCTCAGACAGAGTACTTTCAATGCCCTAAGTATCCTCAGTGCTCTGAATATTAATCCCTCCCTTCCCTCTAACCACCCAAATAACAATTTTAAGTTGTGGGCCATACTACCCACTCCTATCCCTCTAACACTTAATAAAACTTTGTATACAAAGTATACTGGGCTGCTACTCAATATTAGCATTAAAAAACACATTAAGACAATTTAAACACTAAATTGATCCCCAAATGTAAGAAAACAGTTGAAAACCAAAAAGATCTTCAGAAATTCACAGAAATCTTAAGAATTTGATTCTTCACAGCATATTGACTAGAGGTTTTAAACATTTTTTTTTAAGATCTAAAGGAATAATTTTTAGCTGATATCTGGATTAAATAAGTCACATAATATTTTAAATGCACTTTGTTGTCTCAAAATAAGCCTCCAAACTACTTTGCTATGAGTGGCCATTGTAAAATTAGGTAAATTGCCCAGTCTCTTTGTGTGTTCAATCAAAGGATCATGATTTCCTCAGACTTTAGTAGAGTCCTACACATACAGGCTGGTCAATCAAATCTTATGTGGTTAGTTTTCAAGTGATACTTTAACTATTCATAAAGAGCTGACAAGTTTTGACATATGAATTTCTTTTAGGTGGAGAAGATTCTTTCAAGTAAACGGAAAGGAATTTCAGAGTATTGGTTTCTCTGGGAACATTGTTTAAAAATAAAACAAAACAGCATCATCAACAACAAAAACCTCAAAGGAATTTTTGCCGTCAAGGAATGGATTTTTCTGAAGGAAAAATACTCATTCAAACCATATATAATCAAAATAAATCAGAGAAGGAGCCGCATTTTAAGGGAGGGCATCATTGATCCAACAGCCTTGGGAGCATAGATTGAGTAGCATTATTAGCAGGGAGAGGGTAGGAAGTCCTTTTGTGTTAAAGCATGATAAGGGTGTGTGAAGGGTGTGAGAAAGACAGAGACAGCACAGATAGGGATCAGAGAGAAGCAGCTAGGACCCTGTCAGCTCTGAGTTATTCATTTCAGGCACACTGTCACAAACAGAAAATATAAGGGACAAAGATGCAGTGGAAGGGGTAAAAATAGAGGAACAGTAAGCATTAACATATGCAATAAGAAGAGAAAAACATTAAAATAATAGTAATAATTGAAACCTCCATTGCTCAGAGGCTCCTTTCTCTACTCACAAAAAATTTGATGGTTTTCAGGTGACAGGTTAAAAATGACAATACAAAGTCATCAAAAAGAGTAAGAACAAGGCAATAGCTACTTAAATTACGGTAATCTTATTATGCTTATCATATGAATGCTTAATCAGCACTTATAAGCTGTGTGTGTGTGTTCATTGTATATTTTTACTTTAGTACGCTACAGTTTAATCCTCTATTTAGCATCCATGTTGTAGGTACCTACAACACTCATTTTTTAATCTCTTGATTACAATAAACTCATAAATTATACTTCAAGAAGTTTGATTCAAATAAATAAGTGGTAACAACCAAAATAAAAGCACCATTTTCTATTCCAGTCTTTGTTTTTTATGCATATGTTGAGTTAGTGTGGGTTGCACTGTATATACATTATGCTTATCTCTACGTACATTTCTGTATTGTGTTTTCCAGGTGTGCTTCCTTGTCACTTAATCTTGCTTCCTACCTGTGTGTATTAGTTTTATGCATTTGTGTAACCAATTATTTATGTTTCAAGGAAAATACTTTAATGGGTCTCTATCCCCATGGATTAGGACTAGAAAAAATGATGACTTCATATGCAGAGCCTACTAATTAACAGAGATCTGGGGTTGAGGAAAGAATGCTTAAGAACAGTGGAGAAGAGGGCAAGGGCAGAAGGAGAGGTCTGCAATCCGGGAGCAAAGATGAGTTTTGAAAGTAAGAAACAAGCGTGAAGATTCCATTGAAACAATACTGAAAATATTAAAGAAAAAAGAATATCTTATAATTGATTTAAAATTTTACTTGGCTCTGATACTCTGAAAATTATCCCCTCCATTGTCCAAAATCCACACAATGTTTGCCACATATGCATCTATGAATTGGTGGTGCCTTAGAGAATAAAATGGCCAGGATTACACCTGGAGGTTCGATGGTGCAGAAATGAGCACCAGGCCCAGAAAACAGTGAGTAGTGAAGCAGCTGGCAAATGCATGGCCAGAAAGTGGAGGTGAAGCACACCTATTTTTCCAAGTATATTAGAGGATGTGGACCCGTGAAGGAGGATGTGAGACCCACCCTTGGTTTACAGGTGACACATGAACATCAAGGTCTCATCCAGAATCAAGTGCTATAACTAAACTTATGTATGATTTCCATTAATTACTTCATTTTGCATGTGTAGACAGACTGTAAAGAAATATAACCATTCTCTCACTCCTTTTCTATTAGGCATAACTTTATAAGAACTCCATTGTGTAGAAGCTTAGTTTATATTTCATGATATTTCATATAATACTAATATGGTCCCTGTGTAACAGCAGCACTAAAAATAGCACCCTGTGTCTGTAATTGCTCGCACAGTTGATAGTCTTTGTAGGCTGAGCAGGAATGTGTCTCATTCCATAAATCATTCACAAGGGCTGCAGTGATCCGGCGGCTCATAATCTTAAGCAAATAAAACTGAACATGTGTCTTTTCCCCGGACAACTGCACGCACACACTGACCCGCTGCTCTTCTCCAGCATGATCTTTTGGGTTAAAACCAGAAAAGTAACATGCCTATTCTGGTAAGTTTTAGTATTCTTCCCGTATTCCTTTAGATCTTTATCTCCTAACAAATGTAAAAGAATAAATGTGGGTAAAGTGACTGCCTTACAGCATGTTACATAAAGGCTCCATCTATTCTATTACATGAATCAATGTGTCATCCTTGAAAAACCAGATTTAGAAATTTATAAGACTTACCTAAGGATCATATTCCTTAAGAAAAATAATCACCATAGTATTTGATCATTGTGATTATTTTAAGCCTAACCTGGCCTCAGTAGTGTTCCTTTGAAAGAAGCTCTGAGTTATCACAAAGGGAGAAAGACTAATCAGGACTGGAAGGAGCGACTCTGCTCTTTCTGAGACAATGTAGCTAGAGCAGGAGGTGGTCACAGAGTTTACACCTTCACAAGACCAGTAGCATAGGACTCTAATTTTTACCTTAAAACATTGCTTCAAAAATATTTTATCTCTATTATAATCCATTTAGTTATGTTAATATAACTTTAAAACCATACACATTTATAGAAATTCCTATGATGCAAAATCTTCACTTAGACTGATTTTTTTCACCCTTCAGAACTGGCTAAAGGAACTGGAGGCCCTTATTACCGTTTATTCAGCCTTGCGAGCCTCTCTCTCATTCTCTCTTGAGTTGAAGAAAACTATACGAGTTGGCAGAATTGCACCTAACATCAACATCGTACCTGGCACATTATAGGCATTGAATAAATATTTGTAGTTGGTATATGTAGTTTTCGCTGGACCAGCTCCCACTCCAATTTTTAGCACACAATATTTCTTTAGGGATTTACGCCCTCTCCAGACTTAGGACATGTTATTGGAGGGAGACTTACTTACCCTATGCCCCACCCTGAACCATAGATATATTACCCAGGCGTGGCTCTTCACACACTTCACACGCATCTTCCCCTGGCCCAAACAAGTATGCAACTTAACACAGGATGATAAACATTTAATTCTAGGATGTCAGTTGGAATTTTGGAAATAAAAAAATAATTTGCAATCTGATAGAAATTCTGGCTGTAAAAATGACAAGAGTCTAGAAATGTCAGTTTTTTCCACATGAACTATGTCTGTGTGAGAATGAGTTCAAAATAGGAAAAAAATACAGGAAGAGAGAATGAGAGGCCATGTGAGAGTGAGAGACTTGATAACATTGGCTGAATTCCTATATTCTACCATGCCTAAAGCCAAACAAACTTCTATACATTTTAGGCACTTAATCAAAAAAATTTTGATTTATATTTATCTGGATTTGGTATGGTTACTTGCAGATGAAAGAATTCTGATTAATATATTTTAAATTGTTTCATATTTTCCCCCCAAGTAGTGTGTACTATTCTTGAAAAAATGTGCCAAATATATATGTCATATTCCTAGGATGGGCTAGGAGAATTGTGTACAGATTTCTTTGAGCAGATCAAATAAAAATGCCTTAGAAAATGTCTGTAGAAGGCTAAAACAGAAGAAATTAAATTTTTCTAGCTCTTATTTCCTCTTAAATGGGAGGATGCAATAGGTGGTTCTAAAGATGACCCCCAATGATTCACTCCTAGTATTATGCTTTTGTATAATCTCCTCCCCCAGAATGTGGGCTGGATTTAGTGACTCACTGCTAAATCAATAGAAACTGGCAGGAGTGATGTAATGTCATTTCTACAATTGGGTTATAAAGAGACAGTGGCTTCCTCTTGAAGATCTCTTGCTCTCTGTTGGATTTCTCACCATGTCATAAAACTGTCCTGTGGAGGGGTTCATGTGCATGAGAATGAATCAGATCACCTCCCACCTTCCCCTGGCCCCACCCAGTTAGGTCTCTAGGTTAGGCTGCGGTTCAAGATCATTGGTTGCCTGCAATCTTATACTAGAGCTTGAGGCATAGACACTAAGATAAACAGCATGCAGATTCTCCAATCATAGAAATGCAAAATAATACATATATATTGTTTTGTTGCTAAGTTGTGTAGCATATTAAAACAGACACAGATAACAATACATAGGGGTAGAATCTGGATCAGTGCTAATACAATAAAATCAAAGTTTCTATTGTAAAACTGTAGCCATATTCTGCCACCAATTAGCAAAAAGCAACCAGCCAGGGGAAATTGGGCTCCTTTCCATTTCATCTGAATCTACCAGCCATTATTATTACCATGAAGCACTTGAATACATTTGTCTCTGCTGAGAAACTCAACAAACTCACACATTTTAGGCTTTCCCCCTTGTACTACTTGTCTGCTACTGTATCATTCTATTTATTTATTCTCCCAAAGTCAGCATTTTAGAACTTGGGCCACAGAATCCACTAAGGTGTTATCTGCAATTATTACTTTTAAAATACAGATTCTGAAAAGTAATTGCAACGAAATTTTATTTTTGTGAACATGAACAAGTAAAATGAAAATGAAAAAAATAAAGATGTCCAGGTAAAAAAAAAGTTGCTAAAATTTTTATCTTGAGGGTTTTTATGCACAAATGTGGTCTAGTACAGAATCTCACTTTGGGGGTTAAAATTTTATAAAGGTCATGTGAAATTTTTTGAAGTCCACATGTATTGAGCTTCTAAACTTTCATTTGATTTCAGAGAGTTTAGGGTCCTAAAAACTCATCCTGCTAATTATCCTGGGAACAAGTAAGCAAGCAGCAATGGTGAGAAGATGCCAGTATGTACACTGGATCAAATCAGTTGTTTTTGCATCATTGAAACAATTATTAAATAGATTTTTCCTAAAGTGGTGTGTCTAGATTATTTAATAATTTTAATATGATTAAATTGATTATTTTCTACCACATTGTATTCATGTATTGATTTATTTGCTGTTTTCTTTAAAATCTAAATCACAAGGCTGTTTAGTATGAGAGAGTGATCGACATAAACTGCTCTAGTCTTCCTACAATGTATATTCCGGTATCAGGGATGTATATCCCAGTATCTCGCAAATGGAGACCTGAAAGTTTTAGAAAATTTCCAAAATATTTCATCTTCCCACACAGCTGCTATGTTGGCTGCTCTGAAATGGTCTTAATATGGAAATTTCAGATAGGAATCAAAGAGAGAATCAAGGGCAGAACACTGTAATAGACATGAGACCTTCTGAGTTTTCTGGTAAAATCTGAGTTATATCAATCCATATGCTTGTTTGGTTCCTTTGGCTTTTGCGATACTGAGGAAATTGTTTGTCTATTTATTTAATAATATGATCATTGACAGATGAGAATATAAGAGATCACAGGGACAAGAGCAATGAGCGAGAGAGAGAGAGAGAGAAAGTGACAAGATATCACTTTCCATACCTGCTTTTCTATACCTGTGTCACAAGGCACTACTTCCTACTAAAATGGGCCCAGGAGTGAGCAGGCTCCTCCATACATTGCCAATGAGAAAATTAACCACTTCTCTCAAAAGAAGAGAAATCGGGAAGGTTGAAAGGAAGAATAGGAATTGTTAGTGCAGTATTTCCCTCTTGTTGGGAATGGCAGAAATCTCCTTTCTGCCATTCACAGATAATTTTCCCACTTCATGTGCGCCTTCTCTTCTGGAGAACTATTCCTTTACTGATTCAGCAGTGTTTCTCAAACTTGGATATGCCTACAAACCACATGGAAACCTTGTGAAATGTTGATCTGGGTGGAGTCAGAGATTCTACATTTTTATAAAGCTTCCTAGTGATGTCATTCCATGGTCTACATTTTAGTAGCAAGAATTAGAATATGATATTTTGCAAGACTCTAACTCTTAGTTACTGTGAGAATGTATGCAGACACTATTCTCAAGGAGTCTACAGTACATTCAAAAGGTCAATCCACGTATAAAAATAGCTGTGCATTAGCAAAATTGACGATAGCAATTAGGGCCTTGGAGCCGGGTACGAACAGGGCTGGCTTCAAGGGGGTGAGACCTGTGCAGTGACATGGGGTCTGTGTCTTAAAAAGCCTATGCTGGGCTTCCTGTTCTGCTGCCACTGTCTTCAAATCCATAAGTTTTGAACAAGAGGCATTTCATTTTCATTTTGCATTGGACTTCATAAATTACACAGCTGGGTACAGATAAGATCTTATTGGAAATGAACAAGGGGAAAATCACCTCCCGCTGAAAGAAATAAAAAATAATAGTTTTGAAAAGGAAGAAGCATTGGAGCTATGCCTTGATAAATGAGCAAGATTTGAACAGAGATTTAAGTGATAAAGTAATGAGGGAGAGTAATCTGGGCAGAGGCGTTGTTACAATCAAAGGAACGAAGACTAGAAAGGGTGGTGTGTGGGAGGAATGGCAAGTAGTTCGGTCTGACTGGAACATAAAATGCCGAGCACATAGGAGACACTCAATAAATTTTTGCTGAATGAAGGTCTGCTGAATGAGTGTCCCGGAGATCAACGTACTGTCTGTATTGCCAACTTAGGAGAGAGAAACAGTAACACCACTGTATTGAACTGTAGCAACTACTGTGGCCTATACCAGAGGTTCAAAAGTGGCGATGGTTATGAGCAGAGATTCAAGTCAGGTTTGTGAACAGACATGTTTCCCGCTCTGCAAAATGGTGGGCTCTTTAACTTGTCGCCACATACACCCCGAGTGACTGGGGGCGGGTATTGATTTCCTTTCGTTGAAGCATTATATTTTAATTTCCATCCGTCTGGAGAAATGTTGTTTTATGTTTAGGATGTTTGAAACAAAAGTGCACACAAAAGCAAAAAAAGTCACCTTTGGAAAGAATTAGAAACTGAGATGGATCTATTACTATGGTGCTTAACTTTAAAAACAGACAAACAGCAATGATTGCTAAAAAAAAATTATACTTGGAGAAACCGACACATAAAAGTGTAAAAGGATTGAAATAACCATAAAACAGTAGAAGGGTAGTACATCAATTTCCTAATTTTTAATTTATTAGATGTGAATAATAAACTTAAGCTTTTATTTGTTATTGTAAGAATGAGGTGAGAACTTTGAAAAACATTCACTTGGGGAAAGCATGCAAATTTCTAAGGCTTATCTTTCTGCTTTAAAATTAGTGTGAGGTGTCTAGATTGACAGCTGGGGAAATTTTTATGCCTGAATGCAGCGCTGCTTTGTCCCTGTGCTCTTTAGGTGTCTCTTAACTTTCCCAGAATTCATCCCCCACGACCTCACCTTCCATCCCTGCAGACACAGATTAAATGGGCGGGACGAGGGAATGCCATGGCACAGTGACTCAGTTCCCACTGGAGATACTGAACACATGAGCCAGAGTGTTCAGTAAATTGCCACCAAAATATAATCTCCAGGGCCAACTCAGAGGCAAGGTCCCCTTTGAAACCAAGAGCAAAAGCAGCATTGCAATAGCATTACCCATGGTGAGCCTCACAGAATGGAATATGCCTTGATCCCTTAATCTCCTCTACTGGCTACAGCTACTTGTATCCAGCGTGATTGGTAATGCGGGAATATTGCACAAAATTCTTACATAAACCAGGCCCTGTACTTTGTAAATGATATAACACAGTCTCTTTTTTCCCTTGCATTCTTGCAATCACTTTAATTGCAATTAATTTCCCTATCCCTAAAATAACTGCTTAAAATAAAACTTTGAAAGGAAATAGAATGAATCAAAGCTTTTAGAGAAACATGAAAAGTTTAACCTTACAGTTCTTGCTTTCTTTGTGAGGAAAACAAAGACAAAAAGCAGCTGAAATGAACTTTTTTTTTATTTTGCTACCAAAAGTCTGTCCAGAAATTGTCATAAAATAGGTATGTATAATTCACAGTTAACAGATGAAGGATGCCTGAATTGCAATAAAGATGGGGAAAGCCTTATTTAAAATATTTATTTCTTTATCTTCTGAGTCTCCAATCAAAAAATCAAATTTTGTTTTCTGTCATCTGCCTATTGGCTAGTGTGTTGTCTATCAGTCAGTCAGATTTTGTTCATGAAGTGCACGTAAAGATGGAATGGGTTTCGGTATAAACTACAAACTGGCCAGCTGGGTCAGCTTTATCATATATGGTCTACGTCGGAGGTCTTCATTGCTCCCATTAATCAGACTCTTTCTAAATACTGTGTTCCTTTAGTGTCAGAGAGGTTATGTGAAATTTCCCAGTAGAGAACAAAGGTTGGCTTCTTGGGGCTGTCTCTCTGGCTTTCAAACAGAAATAGAACAGACCCACTTTGCAATGCTGTTGTTTGGATTGCCTCACTTATATGCTATGGTACCTGGTATAGTCACTCTTCAGAAAGCCCTCGTTTGCTATGGAGACATTTGCATGCACAGAGGACAAATTAAAGTCATTGAATTGGCAAATCTCCATAGTCAGAGTGAAGTGTGAAGTGCTGTAATTAACTGGGATGTTTCTGAAAGAAACCTATTAGCCAAATAGTTAGAGGAATTGTGGGATAGGGGCTTTTTGCTTGAGATATTGAATAATTACTTTCAATTACATTTTGGCTATAAAAATGTGCCAGTAGACACCAGATTTGTGACATTTTGGTCTGAATGAATCTGCTGGCACTGTTGCTATAGTAAAGATTTAGAAAATATGCACTCAACTAGCTTATGAAAACAGGGGATTTTTAATTTATCCTGAAATCCCTGAACACATGTAGACACTCTTTGACTTTCACAATTAAACCTTTTATATTTTAGGGACCATTACCAAAACAACACATCTAAATGAAAAATTGCTGAGTATTAAAAATATATAAATATTAGCAAGATAAAGCATAATGTCATCATACCACATAGTATTAATTGTAACTAATATATTTGTCTAGTTCAATATTAATCTCACAATTTCTAGAAATATGTTTAAAGATATGAAAAAATTAGATCATTTTCTGAGTAATAAGATACTATGGATGCAACTTGAAAGAGGAACCAGATTCACCACTGAAAATCTGGAGTTCTTATTTATGAAATACTATACTAATATGGAGGGATTAAAAATGTTTGAACTGTTGTACACTTTCTATTTAACCATCTAACACACTTCTCAAAAGTAAGAAATGATTCTGTATCTCTAAATGTTTAAATAGCCAATAGACTTGAGCATTTACCTAATTGTCAACTTCTGGGTAACACTCGTAAAAGTTGCGGGAGAAATGGGAGTGGATCTTTCTCCACAAGACTCTGATTTTTAGCCCAAACAGTTATATGGACATCAAAGAACACCCCAGGACAACCAGAGGAGAACAGCTGCAGACTTCCTTTGATCTCTGCTCGATGACTTCTTCATCACATTTAGTGTTCTCAGACTGAGGTATTTTTTGAATCTCTATTCCTTCTAGACGAGTTACTGCCTATAAACTAATGCTAGTTAACAAAACGTTTTCCATAAGGGAAGGAAGTGTACTGACAACAATGTTCCCTGTGGGCTGTGTGCATTCTCTATGTCCATTTAGTATTGAGATCATCGGTTTTTGACTCTCCTCCTTCTGACAAGTAACACCCCAATCTTTTGGAATTGGCCTGCAATTAGCAAGAGAACCTTGATCATTTGGGACATGTCATTTATGGGCTGCCTAGATCTTTTAATTTTTGACTATTTAATTATTCCATTGATGTTATTCCCCCTTAGATATAAATCAGTTGGAGGAAAGAAATTCTTAAATTCAGACAATTAGTTATGAAAAGATTGGTTGAAAAAAAGTGACTGAAATAATTTAGTGATTCAATTTTTCATGTCCCCATATTCCATAGACAAATAATTATAATTATGGTTAGGATGTTTACACAGTTATGGACCTTATGTTCAGTATCCAGACATGGTTTTCTGAGATCAATTATTTCAAAACTGTTAGTATGACTGATTTTACAGATACTTCACTTAATACCATTTAACCCACCAAGAACTGGTTAAACATTGACAATACAACAGATACCATGGTAGGGATCCTGTGGAAAATGTAAAGGGGAAAATAAACAAACATTCAGTAGCAGAAAGGCCTCCAATAGTGTAGATTGATCTACATTCAAGAAAAAACTCTGATACCAAGAAAATAATGTGATAGGCAATAAATGCTAAACATAATAGAAGATAACTTTGTCCATATTTACATGTAGAGTTCTCAATTAATGGCAAAGGTGGGATTTGAGCAATTCATTAGTTTGTTGCAAAAATATGCATACAATGGTTGGACATTTGAATAAATGTATGCATCTACATTTTCCTAAGTCTATCTATATGAAACAAAAAAGTATCTGTGAATTTCTCTTGGTGCACTGTTATACTTTAGGACATGTATTGTGTAAAGAACTGAGAGTACTTCTATTAACTTTTTGGTTCTTTTTTTCTTTTTTGCCATAAGGACTTATGTTAATAAAAAACAATCAACAAGAGAAATATCTTAAACATTAATCAAAGAATAAAACAATAAGTATACTTATTTCTGAATAACATAGAGCCTTATCCTAAAAGAGAATTAAAATGGGTAAAATGTTGATATTTTCTCTCTGATGAATTACAGGTAGCTAACAGAAATGGTTTACTGCATGCAAGAAATTGGCATGTTATTATGTGAAGTCACTGTTTGATTCTCATTTTTTCCCAGAAGCCTGGCTAGGTAAGGCCATCTATTTAAGTCCCAAAGATCTTAGCCCTTCTTATATAGCATATAACATCCTTATGATTCTTATTAATTGTCTGTTTTTACTGCTATACTGCAATGCCTATGAAGGTAAGGCCTGTCTCACTATTGCATACCCAGAGCATATCACAACAGATAAATAAGTATGTCCTTAGTAAATAAAGAACTCTCAGAAGATACAGGGAACACTTTTTAAATTGTGGCAAAATTATCTTAGTTTATACCATTTAATTTTTTATATATTCTTATTCTCTGTGTGTCATAATACACTTTGTAGACTTCTACTGAGTGACATCACATGTTTCCCAATATATATGTTTATATGTTGGTTTCTTTTGTTTAACTTTCAGATCTTGTTCAAGGGTCTGATGAAAGAATGCTTAGAGAAGTTCAGTATTTAGAAAGGGAATTTCAGGGCTGGAACCCAATAAACTACATGGAGCATTTGTTTTCTTTTGATAGCTGAACATGAAATAATACAAAAAGAAGAACTTGAATTATTGTCTGGAAGGATCCACAGTTAGTTAAGGCCCAAGGTTAGGATAAACTAAAATCAAGAAATTAAGATAGTTCAAGTCTAAAAGACAGAAAGGAGGGAGAGATTGGGAGTGAAAAGCAAAGAACAATAGTGGCCAAACAGGGCTTTAACCTGGCAGAGAGCACTGGAGTTGTCTTTTTCTTAGTGCTCAGGAAACCGTGGCGATTGAAGGACACTGTATGTGGCTAGACTATTGACTATAGATACTATGTCCTATCTTTGATTTCTGGCACTTTGCTTAGTTGTTGAGTATATGATAGATACCAGGAAGTATTTATTGAGTTAATGGATGAATCATTTTGTCTTTTGGTCTTAATGGATTCTTTTATTTTGCAATGAGTATGTTTCCAAAACAGCTTGACATTGTGAAAATCATGAAGATTATTGCCAAAGCAATTAACAATTGTCATTCAAATGTCTTGAATAAATAGAATATAATTGCCCTGAATGTAATGTTTTTATTTACTCAAGAATAAAGTAGTAAAATAAAATTAAATTTATTTCCCAGCTTAACATTCTAGGCTTAAATTTTATTTTGTCAGCAATATTATTATTTACTAATTGATAAAATCGAATATTATATATATTCACTTTCTGATAATGTAGTGTTTTGTCTCAAAAAACAATTAAAATGTGGATTATGTTCCATGGTTCATAGATCCTGAGAAAAAAATGTTACTCAATTGCCTTGTTCTTTCCAAGAACTCTTGTTTTCAATTACATGTCATTAATAATGACCTTGATCTATCATCAGTATAGTGATATTTAAATTATAAAGATTATATATATATCTTGCCCTGACTGGTGTAGCTCAGTGGATTCAGTGTGGGCTGTGAACCAAAGGGTCACAGGTTCGATTCCCAGCCAGGGCATATGCCTGGGTTGCAGGCCAGGTTCCCAGTGGGGGCCATGTGAGAGGCAACCACACATTGATGTTTCTCTCTGTTTCTCCCTCCCTTCCCCTCTCTAAAAAAATAAATAAATACAATTTTTTAAAAAAGATTATATGTATATCTTTATTATACATTATATACAATTATACTTTTATGAGGGCTATTATTCTATGATAATATTGAATTGATAATCATATCAGTTATTTAAAAATTAGTTTGCAGGTTTTCTTTTAGAATGTAATTAATCATTTGGAAAAGAGATGTGGAATGTTACTGACCAGGAGAGATGGAAATGATGTGGGGAAGAAATCCTCACCGACTGAGTATCACTGGGGCAGAGCAGTATCACTGAGAACACACATTCACAGATGACCTGAGTCCTGTCCCGCTTGAGAAAGAGTTTTCGATTAGACAACAGCCACAATGCCTTAGTAGTTCTTTCCGTATCAATGACCTCTCACCTCATACCACACACTCTTAAAATCTTGCATCCCTAGGAACTATTAAATAATAGATTAGAACAACATCCCCCCAAAAAAAATGTAATACATGTGACCTTGTCATTGCAGGGAGAAGACAACAGGCAGCACCTTTGGGTGTGTGACATCCTGACTCAAAGAAGTGTCCTGGACAGGGGAGGCATAAGGGTGGAGCAGAGGAGACCCGGCAGATGCCCTGTTGGGTGGGCAGGAAGCCAGGCTCTGTGAGGCTCAGATCAGCCCTCACTAACTCCAAACGTTGGCTTGCTCACTCTGCTTAGGCTCTATGCAGAGATAGCAGGAATAAAAGAACAAATTAAGGATTGATTAAAGTGAAAAACAATACCAACAATAATAATAATAACTGGTAATAATAAAGAATGAAAGGTAAAAGAGATAAAACTTTAAAAAAATAAAAGTATATCATTTTAAGGTGAATTATAATTTTAAGCACGAAGTTCTCTTCTATGGTTAAAATTTAAACCCTCTGTATCTAGGCAGACTCCATTTATTGCCATTTATGGGTTTAACATTCTATACTCAATACTAAAATTACTAATTTAGCTTATGTTGAGAGGAGTGATTCACTGGGACACAAGCTTTTCTAAAGACATAATTAACTGATAAAGAATATTTTTTGATATTGTGGTGGGAGGGGAATAGCCACTATTTGCTTTAAAATGTAAGCTTAACTATGAAAATACGGTCTTGGAAAAGATTTATCTTTTATATATCCAAACCAATACTTCTAATTTTATTCCATTTTGATTTTGATCCTTAGTTGTTAATAATGACTAATTCTTCTAGTAGTAGCTTACACCCTGTTTTAGGAAGATGACTCTTTCAACCATTTTGAATGTTTTAAATTAAAGTTAAAATGTTTTCCAAGTGCATGCACTGCTCCACAGCGTTAGGCCAATATCCATCAACGGCACTGCTCTTTCGGTCGAGTGCGAGTCTCACCCATGACAGCTCTCTGTAAATTAGAGATAACGCCCGGCTCTGCCTTTGTAACGTGCTCCTGCATCTTGCAAACTTCTGCATCTTTCCTTTCCCAGGGCCAAATGGAAGGAAATTTGTGTTATATTCACTCCTTTTTTTCTCTCATCAATTATTTGCCTTATATTTATTTACATAAAGTTTTCTTCCTTTTAGCAATCAGATTAAAGTCACAAATTATGCTCAGATGCACACTGCTTCCATTAAAAGAACATGTGTCCTTTTTAAGACACATGGTTTTTAAAACCACTTTTAAACATGACAAGAGTTAGAAATTGAGATATACATTGATCTTACTATGTGGCCTTTTTCCTAACTGTGAAGCTATCAAAATATCACATCTTGCCTCTTCCATTACTGTATACCAGCTTACTCTTTGTAATAAAAATACTTTGCAGTAATTGAAGGTTACAATTGCCTTTGCATTTCTAATAATTGTCACTCTAACAAAACCTAAAAATGTAATTTCTGGGACTTAAATTCAGTTTGTGTCTTTTCCTTTATTAAGTAGGAGATATTCTAGTTACTAAGTTTAGGAATATATTTTTCACGCTAACAGTTTAAAAATATAACAGATAACTTTTATTCAGTGATACAGTGATGACTTTTTATTGTATTCTATGTAGAAATTTACATGCCTGTGATTTTTATTTTTATATTTACTCTATTTTTATTTATTTTGGTTTCTTTTGGTTTTCATATTAAAGGAGCAGTTTCCATGTGCTGTTATTGACTCTTGCTATTTTTGTCAAGGTAGATTAACAAAAATCAGTCTTTATTCAGGGAGGACTTTGACACTTTGGCCTAAATGAATGATTGCTGAATCACAAAAGTGAACCAGGTGCTGCCTGAAACATAGGAAGAACCCAAATTCTCCTTCCCATGACCTCTGGACTCCACATATTTATCCCTTAAACCCTGTTGTAGGATTTATATGTGCACATATCACGTCCCCACTCAGCATCATCCATGAGTTATGAGCAAACCCTCTCCAGTCACCCTTTCCCATCATTGGAGCAGGTGATGAACCAGGCGGGCTCGCCTACATTGCCCACCAGACTCCACAGAGCAGGCTCAGATTGCTCCTGGCAGCCCAATGCCAAGCATGCCTGGCTGTGATGTCGTTTCCTTTATACCTAGTTTCTCAGGTGTTTCACATTTGTTTGGGTAGTAATACCTACCAGAAGTATTTTTTAAAGTGTAGTTTCACCACACACTGTATCAAATGCTTTACAAAAGTGTGTGTATTCCATCTACTATATCCTTTTATCTATGCTAAAGGATAGCCATTCCCTTCTGCCAGCTGCTGCTTCTAGATTCCTCTCATTAGTCTGCAATTCTCCACAGCTGTGGCAGGCTGCCCCCACCTCCATTCTCTCCTCAACTCTCTCCTTTTTACACTACCTCCCTGTGAGGGAAGCCCACTCATATGCGGGACATCTCCAATTAAAAAACCTAACGATTCCCTCTTCAGCTGCACAGTTTTAAATCTTCACTACCACAGGTTGACCGGGACACCTCACTTTTCTCCTAAAGAAGCATTCTTCCATTCATAATTAAGAATATGGGAATCCTGGCTAAAATAAATAATACAACCCATATCTTGCAAAAAGCCCACAATGATTTATAAAATATCACCCTCTATGTCTTTAATTTAATGTTATGAAAATTTAGAATTGTGAGTATGGGAGCTAAGGAGATACTAATTTGGGAAAGTGGCTCTGTAAAATAATTCATGCTGAGGAGAATATCATCTTGAATGCCATTCACATAAACAAAGGAAGGAAAAGTGGTTTAACAGAGTAACATGGATTGTATTTGCACAATTCTAAATGTCTTTGTGAAGAGCAAAACTTTAGTTATTCATCCACATGTTTCTAGATAGCTGGATATTTGATATTAGGTGAAAATTTGATATAGGGTAGGTATTGTGAATAGTGACAGTTATAGTTGTCCTAGACTTTCCAAGTGTTTATGAAAAATAAACATAATGAAAATGGATTTTAAAAAGGGAGATGAAAAATACCAAATTCAATATGACCACATCTCAGTACCGGTTCCCTTGTCCCTGGAGGGTCTGTGAAACCTGACGCCACTTCACAGGCGAGTTAAAGCAGTGTGTCCAGAATACCACCCAACATCAGAGGATGCACGGCTTCAGTTCCAACAACCTTGACAGATGTGCACATCTCTGTTATAGAACTAGGGCACACGTATGACCAGATGCCCTTGCCCTCGGATACTCCTGCTTTATAAATGCAAATACGAGTTTAATTAAATGATGGGTTCGAATGGACTTCCCAGACAGAAATGAGTCTCCATTAAAAATATGTTGATTTGAAAATATTGAGAAGAGAACATATCTACTTAGTTCAAGAAGTATTTAGAAGGTCATGTTGTCAGAAAAATCAGTGACCTGCTGTGAGTCTTTTTCTAATTTAAGCTTTGATGGATTATCCATGTACAGGCAGTATGCACTTATAAACCAAAGCACAGATAGGTTTGATATGATACAGTGGTTTTAAATTGTATTTTAATTTGCAGCTATTTGAACCACTTCCATTTTTTGCAGATACTGAAAATTGGAAATGAGTCAAGCAGCAGTATGTTCCAACATACTGCTCCAAGTAACAGCATATCTCCTCACCATGTACAGTAAGAGTCTGAAAATTAATAACCAAGTAAGAGACACTCAGCTCAAAAAATCCCCAAATAAGAGATTAGCATACATTTTTATTAAAACCTGACTGTTGTGGGGAAAAGTACTAAATCAATTGATTCCAGAAGTCCTGGCAGCGAGAAGTGCTAACTAGCCGACATTGGCCAGATCCATGTCTTCTCTCAGCCTCGGCTGACACATCTCTTAGATGGGAAGCACACCAGCCATTTGTAATAAAGTTAATTAACATGAGGATTGAGTGTAATGGCAGATTTCCTAAATGGAAGAGATCTCTACAGTGCCTTGTCTTATTATTACATTTGTAATCGCTATTGTTGGCCAGTGTGATGTGGTTTCATTAAAATAATTGTTTTATGTAAACATATTTTCACATACATTTCTCAGCTCTGCCTTTTACTTTACCAAATCATTAATTCATTTATCAAACTCTGAATTGGTCACACAATGCCAACTATGGTAACTTTCCTCATGGACCTTATATCTGACTGGAAACCTTAACATACATATTTGTTAAAATATTGTAAATAAAAATGGAGGCATGCAATAGGTATGTTTATGCACAAATAGAGAATATTCAACTAACTCTCCAGAGAAGTGAAGATTTTCTTCATTGAGAGTATGATAGTTAACATTTATTATATGTCAATTTGGCTGGGCTACAGAGTTCTAAATAGTCAATCAAACATTATTTGGGGTGTTTCTGAATAAGATCAGTATTTATATCTGTGAATTTGAGCAAAGCAGACTCCCCTTCCCATTGTGGGTGGGACTCATCCAGTCAGTGGAAGTCCTGACTGGAACGGAAAGATTAACCCTCTCTTCAGTGAGAGAGAATTCTCCAATTGACTGCCTTTGGCCTTCATCTGCATCATCAGCTCTCTCCGGATGATGATCTTCAAACCGAAACATCAGCTCTCCCCAGAGACTCCTGTATCACTGGCCTACTCTGCAGATTTTGGACTTAGCAGCCTCCTGTATAATTAATTGCATGAGCTAATTCTTTATAACGAATCACATATATGTGTGTATTTGTGTGTGTATGTATTATATATGAATCTATGTATATATGAATATATATAATTGTAATTGGTTGTCTTTTGCTTGAGAATTCTGGCTAATACAGAGTGTGGTACTCGTGCTGAATATTAAAGTGTGTGTGGGAGTTTGAAAAGTAGATGAAGATGTAAAGGAATCTATAAGTAGAGAAAGCAGATTGGGATAAACTAGAACTGGATTGAACAGACACTCCAAGAAGTTCCCTTTGGGCTATCAAGAGTGGGGGGTTAAGATGGGTGGAAGAAAGGATAGAGGCAAGAGATGAGTTTAAGGGTTAGATCATGGAAATGCCTTGTGTGCTGTATAAAAGCTTTTGGACTTTACCCTATAGGAAATTAGAAGCCATTTGAAGGATTTAAACAGGGAAATAAGATGATTAAATTTGCATTTTAAAAGATTACTCTAGCTGCAATGTCAGGTATGGATTAGAGAGGGTCAAGGCTGCTGGCAGGGAGATTACTGAACTAGCATAAGCCAGGATAATGAAGTCCTGCAGCAAGTCAGCGGTGGTGGAAATGGAAACGAGGTGGATATAAAGGATACAGAAGAGATAAAATCAACAGAATGTAGTAAGTGTGTTGGCATGGGGAAAGGGGCGTTAGATAGACTAAGCAGAGTGTTTAGCATCCAGGCTTGTTCCTCTGGATGGAATCGATAGTGTTATGCAGATGGCAGAGGAGGCTTGGAAACATGAAAATTAGTTATATTTCGGGCATGTATTGTTTTTGACACATGTTGCTAACTCCAGAAAAGGATGTCTAACAGACAATTAGATACGGGGATCAAGAGAGAAATTAGTAGTCAGAGCTATAGTTACAAAGGTTGGGCTATTTTGGAAGCTAGATACAGAAATTACTATTATCGATGAGATCATTCAAGAAATCTGCAAAAGGTAATAAAAGGAAGATAACAGAGACAGAACCCTCGATGGCTCATAAAAACCAATCCCCTGTTTACTGGTTAATGATATCTGTGGAGTTAGGATTAGAGCAGATGGTGTTCCTTGAAAAAGGAACTTTCTAAGATGTTCCTTGAAAAATAACATACTTAAATGTAAACACTAGTTATGATTTATACTATATAAATGTATAGTTTCATGCTGCTTTGACACACCTATATTTGTTTTTTAGACTTATTGTTAATTACTTCTATGGAATCAGTGTTTTGGTGAGATGGTAACACTTTAGAAATCTTGGAAAAAGAGAACTGGCATTGATTTAAGATTGATGACTTAAAACCTACCTGGTATCTTAATACAGAATTATAGAAGACAACAACATATAGCTACTCTTATTCTTCTGCTCACTAGAAAATAAAACAACTTCAGAAACAAACCAATGTTAAATGGAGTGGCATTAAGGCCATGTCCTTTAATAATGGTCTATAGTTCTGTGGTTTATATTCTAGTGTTCTTAAATGCAGGGTTCCTCAGCGCTGCATTACTTCATCCTATGGGAGGAACAACTGGGACATTTTAGGAGGAGAAGAAGGGAGGAAGAGAGGAAAGGGCAGGGGCGAATGAGAGGAGGAAGAAAGAGAGGGGAGGGGAGGATAAAGGAGAAGCAGAAGTAAGAGGCTGTAGGTGGCCCATAAAATGATATACAAATTTTATGTGTGTGTGTGTGTGTATAATTAGTTATATTTTGGGCATGTATTGTTTTTGACACATGTTACTAACTCTAGAAAAAGACGTCTAACAGCCAATATATATATGTGTGTGTGTGTGCGCGCGCGTGTGTATGTGTATATATATACACACAATCTCTAGAGAAAAAGATTGCTGACACCTGCATAGAGAATATAAGTGCAAACAATACAAACTCTGAGAGCCAAAAATCAAATTAGCATAATCCCCAAACAATAAAACAGCTGACCACCCCTCAAATGAATTTCTAATAATTAGTATATTTTTTCTTCTTTGCCCACAACATATCCTTTGGAAAAGGAGCCCATTGGGGAGCAGTGACTTCCATCTGCAGCAGAAGCTCCGAATGATAAGACCGTCTAAGACCCTCGCATTGAAACAGGCAGTATGTGTCCCCCATTCGTCACAAGTGTATCGCTGGCCTGTGAAACGGCCTCAGCTCCTACGTGAAGCCTCTGCTATGGAAACACAATGCTGGTTTATGGTTAATACATCACTATCTAAAATTCCAGGACACCCAATATATCAAATATTTTTTTTTAAATCAACATATTTTGTACTTTTAATTTTGGGGGAATTTAAAGGAAAATGAATTGTGATTTTTTTCTGATAGAAAGACAAAGCGTTCTTTGAAATGAGAGCCTAGGATTTTTTGTTTTGCTTATTTAAAAAAGCTAATTGTTGTTTCTTTTAATAGTTTCCCACTAACTTTCACATAGCTCTGTTTTACTTCATCTATTTCTCTGAACAACTTCTCACCTGCTCCTTTTGTTTTCTCCTCCGGAGGGAGGCGTGTGGGTACCCACAGCTAGGAGTACAGTAAGCCCGCCTGCCGGGACGCCCCACCCCACTCCACACATTCTTCCTGCGGGCATGCCTTTTGTTTGCTTCCCACCCAACCCAAGGGATCCATCTGGGGCGGGGGGTTGTTTTATTCCTTTGTGTAAAAAGCATTCATTCTGCTCTTCTGAGAACTGCCTGTTTCTATGAGAAGTATCTTTAAAATATTTCCTAGAGTTTTGAACGAAATAAAGGTGTTAATTACTTTGAGAAAAAAAATATTTAAGTCTGTAACAGAGCAGAAAAGATGAAAATGTCACTGTTCCAAATGGTTGCATTCATTCAAAGAAAAACCCAGTGTCCAAAGAAATTCAGTATCCCACTAAACTGACCAAAACTATTATCAGAAGTTGTTGCTATTCATTTGTAACATGTCCCAGGGATGTGACATACAGTGACATGGTGACTGTGGTTAACAATACTGCATAGCATATTTGAGAGTTAAGAGAGTAGAGCTTACAAGTTTTACAAAAACAAACGAAAAAAACCCCAACACAACTTGTAACTGTGGTGAAGGCTCTTAACTAAATTTATTTTGATAATAATTTTGTCATATATATTAAATCATTATATTGTACATCTAAAACTAATGCAACATTATGTATCAATTGTGTTACAATAAAGAAACCCCAAACAAAGTGCATTGCTGGATTCCTAAACTATCATATATAAATCCAGAAAATGAAATATTGCCTATTTCCCTGACTTCTAATCCTTTTACACTCAAGGAAAATTGGGTTAGCAAGTATTCTTCTGCTTACTTATGATTTTTCTATTAAAGTTCATCTTATAATGTGAAGACATCCAGGACCTAGGGAGACCCACTCGTGCTGCAGTGGCTAGTACACGGAAAAGACGAGGGAGCGATAATTTTATTTTTCTTAGCCTAATAGGCTACTAACCCAATTTGTTGATGCAGTTTTGTAAGGTATACACAGGGCACTTGAACAGGGAAATGAAATCAATCACTGAAACCTCAGTCAGGAGAAATGACCTTCAGCTAATGTCCCTTTTGAAAAAGAAAAATTTTAAACGTCTAGAGAATTGTAAGCTTGGTGGAGCAGGCACTGCTGTGCTTTTTGAACCCCCAGTGAAGCCTGTGAATGTTACTCAATCCCACTAGAGTGAGGTAGATCGTCTTACTGTTTCCACAGCTGCCAGGGTATTAAATTCTGACTGCATCCAGTGCTGTGATCATCGTACTGTGTCTAACTACAAGTCAAGTGTTAGAGAGAGGGCTGGCACAGGACTCCTCCTTTCTGGAGGCTGTTGGGCTCTGATACGCACAAGTCCTCCCGCTCTCCACTGATCTGTCCATCACACAGAGGGCTCCTCAGTGCCCACCGCTCACCTCCGCTAACTTTCCAGCATGCAGTTCATGTGATTTCCTGTTAGTGCCATTTTTTAAAAAAGGGTCATTAATCCTGTCATCTTTAAAATCAAAGGTTTACTTATTGACAGAAAAAGGAAGCTTTTTTGGAGGAGATGGCTCTCATCACTGACTTAAATCTTGAATAGATATTAACTAGCGAAAGACAGGGAAATGAAGATGGATGACTTACACCTGTTCCTTACCATAAACTGTCCCTTGGCCATAATTTCAGGTACTGTCACTTTAGAATACCAGATTATGTCATATATTTTGATTCCCAGGGAAGGTTAATATATACCAATCACTTGCAAAAAATAATACCCTAGATAATACCACACTTTTTCAAAATATACCATTAATTTAAAACTAATGATTTTATACATTTTAAAAAGTTGCCACAATTGGTAGTACATTGTTGTGGAAGTTCACATGTAGTGTTTCTAAAATGGTCCTATTGTGTCCATGTGGAAATGGTGTTGTTATTAGCTTAAAGAATCTATAAAACACTTTTTAAAATGAACTTTTTCTATTGTTTATAAATTAACCTCTTTCAAAATATTGGCAGTATTTTTTCAAATAAAACACATATGTATATAATATTTTTACACAAATGTACATGTAACATTTTTCATTTAGTATCTCATTTTTCACAAAAGTATATCCTCCCTAATTTTCGTTTCCCAAAAGTTATGGGAATGAAAGACTTTGATGTGAATCTGTGCAAATTATTAAAATGTTTTTGATTTCTTCCTCAGTAGAAACTGATTGTGTAGACTTTGAAAGTACAAACAAGAAACATTTATGAGGAATACATTCTGAAGCAGGAAATACATAAAAATGAAGAGAATAATCATTATTATCATTCTTTCAAAGTTCCAAATCTTCCTAAGAAATAAAACCTACCAGATAAAACTTTCAACTTTCTAATAATTAGCTCTATTACAGTGGCAAAATACAGAAAGATAAACTTCACAAAACAAAACAACCTAAGTTAGTATCGGAGTTAGCAAAGACATATTTTAAATACAAATTATGTTGAATTATCTAGCAAACAATTGTAACATTTGGGGCAGGGGGTGGGAAAACAGATTTCGATTGCCGTTAGATGTTGTGTTGCACTACGTGTTCTGTAATCTGATGCCATGTTTGCTTTTTTTGCAGTGATTTTCCTAATTTCTCACACCTGTTCCATGCCACAAATTAAAGTCGACGGTTTCTTTCTAAAGAAAATAGAAAAAAGGGAGCGCGTGATGATGACGATGCTTGCCGGAAAAGCACACAGACGATTCCTGATTGGAGCAGTAGTCGGCATGTATACGTCTCTGGTTTGTAGCTCGACTCAAGTTTATACAGAGTTGAAAGTGCCTTGTCTTAGAAAATGTATATTCAAAGAACTCAGAGGGGATCAGGAAGGGATTATGTACAATTGAATTTCAAATGTCTGATAAAAGATAGCATATGGCCATTTAGATGTTCCTTACTAGCAATTTAAAATAATGATAATAACCCAATGAACATTTTGAGTGCTTTTGGTGTGCCAAGCAATGTGTGAAGAATATTATGTGAACTACTTATTTTATTTCTCATAACAATATGGCAGTAATATTCCTATCATTCTCATTTCATGTAAAGGAAAATCAGTTCTCAGGTTAAGAAATTTTCTTAAGGACACATAGCCATTCTGTAAGAGTCTTTCTGATGCCAACATCTGTACTTCTAACCACTACCTTAAATAAAAGTGAAAGTAACCACTCAGGTGAACAAAACAATATTTGCAGTAGTGATAAAAATCAATCTAAAAAGCAGAAGGAAATGTTTTCTACATTTTCTCTAGAATTTAAATTTTGGCATTACTGCTGATTCTTCCTTTTATTTCAGATCATTTCCTCACTTAATTTAAGGTGGATTTCATAGATGTAGGCTATGTACTTTATGCTATAGATCTTACCAATTGGAACATTTGGGGAATATTATTAATTTTTATATACATAGTTCATATACATTTATATTATAAATATCACATGTACAGAGCATCATTATAGTGTGGGAGAGTACAGGGTGGAAAATCAAATCTTAATATTTAAGAGATTGCCTTAGTATTTAAGAGGTGGGGTGGGCTGGCTCTGGGCCTGTACTTCTACCCCACACCCCAGGCGACCTTCAGTTTTACATCCTCGGCCTTTGTCTTCTGCCTGGCCCTTCTCTCAGAGCATCTACAACAAGTCACTTCACTTCAGTTTTTACAGATCTGCCTCTTCCTCTGGAATCCATATTCCCATAGTACATAGGGAGATTTTTATTCTCCTCTGTGTCTCCCACTGACATCCCAAGGCTTACCACAAAGAGAAACATTTAAATGTGTTTTAATGAATAACCAAATAAATGAATGATTGGAATATTAAGTGGTGAATTCTTAATTTGAGGGAAGTTTGACTAGATAACCTTGTCAGTTGCTTCTGTAATTGTCTAATATTACAGATCAGTGGAGAGAATAGAGCATGTGTGTGTTATGAATTTGGAGCCTAATATTAAGGATATTGTCTACTCTTTGAATGTATTATAAAAAGCACAAACCATACAGAAAAAGAGAAATAAAATAACATATGTTAATATATTCAACATTCACCCTAAGAAATAAAGCATTTCCTATGTGTTTGAAGATCCTTCTTCCTCCTGCTTCTGCACAGAACTTGCCTCTACCCCTGCATTAGAGGTTCGCTGCTGCTCTACATTTTTTACATTTATCAAACCTTAATAGATTTATGAAAATTTATATTTGCATGTATATTTATAACATAGTTTCTGCATTAAAATTTCTATAAGATAATGTTAAACTACACATTTTTCTACATTTCTTCTCATCCAGTGATTTGTGACTTGTTAGTGCTTTGTGTGTAGCTCTAATTAATGAGATCTAACTTTGAAAAGATTGAAAAACAAGGTCGTCTAGAGGAAGTACTTGCATATCGGAAGAGGCCAAATGAGAGTATGAGTATGAGCAGGAGTCAGGGTTCCTAAGCTATGTTTGGGTTGGCTCTTGTACGCATGGCGGTTATGGACTGGCACACAGAGGGGTAGTCAGCTCCATGAGGGCATGAAGGTCAAAAGGAGAGTCACTGGGGATCCAGTGACTTGAAAACAGAGGAACAGAGGTTAATTTTCTCTGTGACTTAGAGCTAATTGACCCTTGGGCTGAAAATAGTGGCACATTGGATGGTAATGAGAAATTAATTTAGACACTGATAAGAAATAGATGTGAGTGCCCTTGAGGTTAGTGGGAAGAGTTTGAGTATGATATGTTTGGTAATGCAGAGTAAGCAATTGTATAGGGACCTGGGGGAGAATATTATGATTATGAGTGGAATACTTTGGAGAGGATTTGGAACCAAGTCAGGGAGGTCAGTCATTAAGAATGTCTATTATGTTAGGGATCAGCCATGGAGAGCATATATCAAGGCAGAGAGGGATAAAACCAAGTGATAATTATAAGAAAAAAATAAGCATAACATCTTGAGTAATCTCCCTTACAAAATGAGAAGAAGAAAAGATTAGGATTAATATACATATAAATGTTTCAAGCCTGAAATAACAGTATTTTTTTAAACTAGAAATTATGTAAAGTACGAAAACTACCCCAATTGGTAGAAAAACTTCCTCGTTGATAACTGAATGTTAACTCTTAACTCAAAGACTGGACTATTTCATCTCTTAACTCTTTTAGGATTTTGTGAGGGGTTTGGAGATTTGTGGGCACGGAAGAACAAAAGTAAACAAAGAAGAAGGAAAGAGAAAATGTAACAAACTCTCTAGAATGACTTGATTTACTCAAAGGTGAAATCAACACACTGAGGAAAAACGAGCTCCCACCCCACCCTGCCACCACTGGTTCAAATGATAGCTTACCTGTATTTGTTTTAGTTTTTAACTAATGTATTTGTGGCTGAGTTAGTCCAACTCCTTCAAGCATGACATTCTTGAGGTCAAAGTCTTGGGTTAGCTACATCTACAGAATAATTAACTTTAGTTCCAACCTGTAGTCACAGCTCATATCGCAAACCTTGACCACTTGTCTTTGTTCAGAAGAGGGGACCAGATGAAAGCCTAGTACTGTGAGAACAACAACCCCCAAACTCTCGACAGACAGGAATCAGTAACACCACATTTATCTATAAAAGATGCAATTTGAACTCCTGATTTGTATTATGTATTCTTAGAAAACAAAAATGTGAAACTTGCTATAAAGCATGATGTTAAATTGAATTCTTCTAAATTAACAAACTGAAGGAAGGCATTTAAAGATTAAAAAATTATAGCAAGTTAAAAGCCATATTTTCTACCATGTAACATGATTAGAACATCTATAATTAAATATCATAACTAGTCATTACAATAAATCAGACAATAGTTTATATTGTAAACTTTTTCCAGAAGATTAGTGTGATTTTTTGATATAGAAATTAGAGTTAGGGCTTTACCTCATTTTTTATCAGATTTTACTTACTTTCGTTTTATTTAGATTCACAAAGTCACGAGCAATGCTCAAAGAAACTGAAAAATTATAATATTCTAAAGTAAATTGGAGTTATTTGAAGATTATTTTCATGCTTAAAAACCAAGTAAAATGAGTTTGTAAAATATTATGTATTGTATTTCTACTTGGAATTATTATGAGTTTGTTTTATTTTTTGTGGAAGCCATCACTCTCATGAATTTTTTTTTGCTTTATAATAATATTTTTCTGTATTTCTCTGCATACTTCAATGTTGGTATATTTTGTATTGCTCTTTATTCTAACCAATCATTTTAGAATATAAAAAAATTCAACATTACCATTTTAACTTATTTTGTTGCTTTAAAAATACAGTGAAGAGGCTAATATGTAATATCTTTTTGTATTTTTCTCTTCTGCAATCAATATACTTATCAGTATCATATTTGTCATGCAATTGACTTATAACATTTTCATGAAGAAATACTTGTTTATCAAATATATTCTTTTTCTTTACCATTTTACTACTTTATTCCAACTCTCTTAGATAAAATATTTTCAAACTTTCTTTTTGTTCTATCACTGGTAAGTAACTTTTTTCCTCTGCTTTTTTCAAACCCCTAATGAGAGAAGGAAAACAAGTATGGCCTTGATCATGCCTATGAACTGCCATCTTGTCAGCGTCACTGTGAACTAAGATTAAGGAAGCAACTGTCTGTTCTAACCTAGCTGTGGAAAGCATCTGGGTTAGATGAGGGTAAAGCATGACAGAGTCAGGATGGAGGCAGTTCTAGATACATTAGCTTAGTGGTCGGTAAACAAATGTCCAAGATTTTAAAAAATAAATCTTGTTTTTAGAATAGTTTTAAATTTACAGAAAAATTGCAAAAATATTAAAATGTGAAAAAATTAGAGTTGCAAATATATGAGAGATATTGAAAAGTTACCATGTGCCCTACACTTACTTTCTCCAATTTTTCATGCTTATTAAATATGGTAGTTATAATTAGTGAACTGATATTGATAAATTTTATATTTTATTTAGATTTCTTTAGTTTTTAATTATTTTTTTGGTTGTTATTGTTGTTCCAGGGCACAATCTACCAACTCTACCATACTACATTTAACAATTATATGTCCTTACATGCCACTGACTGTGATGGTTTGTTACATTTTTTCTTGTTTTTGATGACTTTGTCACTTGTGATACATACTGGTCAAATATTTTTTTAATAGAATATCCAACAATTGGGACTTATCTAATGTTTTTCTCATGATTTAACCGGGGTTGTGGTGTTTGGGAGGGGGACCACAGAGGTAGTGTGATTTTCATCACATTATATGAAGGGTATCAACATGACTTACTACTGTGGATGTTGACCATGGCCATTTAGCTAAGGCAAGCTATTAGTTTGCTATGGTGGCCCTAACAAACTACTACACACTGGATGCCTTAAACAAGAGAAATTTATTGTCCCTCCATTCTGGAGGCTTGAAGTACAAGATCAAGGTGCCAACCAGTTTAGTTTCTTCTAAAGGCGGTGCGGGAAAATGTTTTATGCCTATCCTTTAGCTGCTGGTGGTTTGTTGGCAATCTTTGGCATTTTTTGGCTTATAGATGCATCACCCCAATCTCTACCTTAATCTTTTCATATGATATAGGAAGGAGAGACTGGATGTGAATACATCTAATATTAACAGCACTTGTCTCTGCAGTTAGAAACAACAACAGTATACGGGAAGAGAATTTTACAAATTCTCAATGCCACACCTTCCTGCCATCTCTCTTGTTATTGGGTGAAGAGTTTGGATTCCAATCTAAAGCAAATCTATTTATCTTTTCTATTCAATTATTTTATTTGAGAAATGAGAAATGTGTTCTCTCTCTCCTGCATGACAGCTTTTCCCTCAGCACTGCCATTTCTTGCTACCATCCTTGTCCATCCTTGTCATCTCTCTCCCAGATGACCACAATAGACTCCCAACTGGCTTCCCTAATTCTACCTTTGTCTTGTGGCCTAGTCTCAATGAACTTGCAAAACACTGTCTTTCAAAAACCTCTGATGGATCATGTCTACTCAAAGTCTTCTAATAACTACTTGTTTTCACAGGTTAAAACCCACAGAGGGTACAAGTGCCTTCAGGATAGGCTTCTCCTTTTGCTCTCCGACCATACCTCCCCTGGCCTTTCCTTCATCCGTGCTGTTCCTTCAACACCCAGATGCACTGCCGTTTCAGGACCTTTGCACTGTATGTTTTGAATGGCTCACTCTGACACCTCCTTCAGGTCTTTGCTCAAATTAACTTTCTCAGTTAAGTCTGTTCTGCCCGTATTACTTAAAATTATGACTATGTGCTCATCAGGCAGTTACTATCCACTTAATTTGCCTACCTTATATCCATACTACTTATTACTTTCTTAAAATTATTTTTTATTGCTTATGCAGTTGCAGTTGTTTCTGCTTTTCCCTTCCTCGTCTACACCCAGCCCCATCCTCCGCCCTCCCCAAGTCAATCCCCTTATCATAGTCACCTCCTTGGGTTATGCATAAAAATTCTTTGGCTAATCCCTTCACCTCTTTCATCCAGCACTGCCCTTCCCTCTGGACACTGTGAGATTTCTATGTATCCATGCTTTTGTTTCTATTCTGTTTGTTAGTATGTTATGTTCATTATATTAAACATATAAGTGAGATCATATCATATTTTTCTTTCACTGACTGGCTTATTTCACTAGTATAATATTCTCAAGGCCCATCCATCTTGTCACAAAAGATAAAGTTTTTTCATAAAACTCTTACTTTTATTTTTACCACTGTGTAGTATTCCATTGAGTATAGGTATCACAACTTTTTTTATCTACTCATCTACTGATGGGCAGTTAGACTGTTTCCAGATCTTGGTTATTGTAAATAGCACTGCTATGAACATAAGTGTGTGTGTGTGTGTGTGTGTGTGTGTGTGTGTGTGTGTATGTCCTTAGATATGTATTATATATGAATGTATTTGTTTTGGTGTTTTTGGATTCTTAAGATATATTTCCAGGAATGGAATTGCTGGGTCAAAAGGCAGTTTCATTTTTATTTTTTTGAGGATATTTTGTTTTTTTCCTCAGTGGCTATGCCACACTTCATTTCCACCAACAGTGTACTAGAATTCCCTTTTCTCTACATCCTTGGCAACACTTGCTAATTGTTGGTAACCATTTATTTTTGGTAACCAAAATTTTATTGATGGTAACCATTCTGACAGGTGTGATGTGATATCTTATTGTGGTTTTACTTTGCACCTCTCTAATAATTAATGTTGTTCAGCATTTCCATATATATAGATCATCTGTATATCATCTTTGGAGAAGTATCTATTCAGGTCCTTTGCCCATTTCTTAATTGGATTCTTTGTTTTCCTGGTGTTGAGTTGTATTAGCTCTTTATGTATTTTAGAGGTTAATCCCTTGTCAGATGTATCATTGGCAAAAATGTTCTCCCATACAATGAATTCCATATTTGTTATCCTGGTGGGTCTTTAGCTGTCCAAAAGGTTTTTATTTTGATGTAGTCCTATTTGTTTATTCTCTCCTTTGTTTTCAATGCCCTAGGAGATATATCAGCAAAAATATTGTTACAAGAGGTATCTGATATTTTACTGCCTAGGTTTTCTTCTAGGATTTTTATGGTTTCGCAACTTACATTTAAGTCTTTTATCTATTTTGATTTTATTTTTGTGTATGGTGTAAGTTGGTGGTCTAGTTTCATTGTTTTTGCATGTATTTGTCCAGTTTTCCCAACATCATTTATCAAAGAGACTATCTTTGCTCTATGGTATGTTTTTATGATCTTTGTCAAATATCAATTGATTATAAAGGCATGGATTTTTTCTGGGCTCTCTGTTCTGTTCCATTGATCCAAGAAAATCTCAATCAAACAATCTAACACTATACCTAAATGAACTAGAGTAACAACAACAAACAAAGTCCAGAGCAAGGAGAAGGAAGTATATAAGATCTGAGTGGAAATCAATGACATCTAGACTAAAAACCAATATGGAAGATCAATGAAACCAGGAGCTGATTCTTTGAAAAGAGAAACAAGATTGACAAAACTTTTATCAGGTTCATTAAAAGATTAGAGAGAGAGAGAGAGAGGACCCAAGTAAATCAAATAAAAAATGAAAGAGGTGAAATAATAACTGATATCACGAAATACAAGGGATTGTAAGAAATTCCTATGAACAATTATTTGCCAAGAAAGTGGGAAACCTGAGTGAATAGACAAATTTTTAGCTACATACAATCTCCCAAATATGAATCAGGAAGAATCAGAAAACCTGAAAAGACCAGTAACAACTAATGAAAATTTGAAGCAGTAATAAAAAAACTAACAGCACACAGAAGTCCTGGACCAGATGGCTTCACAGGTGAATTTTAGTAATCATTCAAAGAAGAACTAACACCAATCCTTCTCAAACTATTCCAAAAAATTCAAGAGGAGGGAAGACTTCCAAACTTTTTTATACCGACAGTATTATTTGAATTCCCAAACCAGAAAAAGACACGACAAAGAAAGAAAATTATAGGCCAATATCCCTGGTGAACATAGATAATAAAATCCCTAACAAAATATTAACAAACTAGATCCAGCAATACATCAAAATACCACTTTTAAAAATGCAGTATACTCAATAAAATGTATTTTTGTCACTTTCATAAGATTGTGAGCTTCATTAGGCAAGCATTTAACTCTCTTAAGCTGTTTTGTACATGATCAATGACTAGACTAATGCCTGACACTCAGTAGCCTTTAAAAAATTTTAAAAGTAAATTAATTTCCATAATAATGGTAATAATAATAATGGCTAACACTTTCAATATTTCTATGTGCTAAGTACTCTGTACATTTGTTACGCACATTAACACATTTAATCCTAAAAACTAGCCTACACTATAGGTATTATTTTCTTACTTTACAAATTAGGAAACATGCCAAGTTTCCAAAATTAGTAATTGGAGGGTTGAGGATTAGTGGTCATTTCATATTTATATTGTTTTCTATTTTTTAAAAATTTTACATTGAGCAGCTATTTCTTTTACAGCCCACAGAAAAATATTTGTAAGTACAGCTACCCCTTTGGTGTTACCTTACTCAATGATTCTTTACAAGATGTATCTAGCTGAAATCTGTGATTTATTTTCTCATACTGACGATTTAAATTCTTATTTTCTATATGTCTTTTGTCCTTACAATTAGCTCTTGTGGTGATAACTACTTTTATCATGTAAACCTCACAGATTTTAGTGCAGTGCTTATTTATTGACATCTTGAATGAATAGTGGCTGATAAACATTTGGGTTTGCCCAACTTTGATAAGAATGTGCATGTTTGTATGTGTGCATTTTGAAAGTAAGTTTTTTTTATGAAGGTAAGAGTTATTAATACATTTGCTTCTGTTCTTTTAAATTGAACTACAGCATAATGAAGGCTTTAAGCACACTAAAAATTCCCCAAGCAGTCCCTTAAAACATGTCAACGAAATAATACAGGATAATTATTTTGTTCTATTTTTAAAGATGGCACATAGAGGTTAAGTAATTTTCTTGAAAGCAGAACATTTACATACTGTATTTTTAATTAAGCATCTTAAATTAACTGTGCAATTTACTCCTAAAAATTTTATGAATGTACATGTGGTTCAAAAGTTAGCAACCTGATGATTCAGAAGGCAAAGAGCCAACAAATTTGTGGTAAAAAAAAAAAAAGTCACCTACAACCATTACAAACTCAGGTTTCAAAAATGGCCTAGTGATACAAATTGTAGTCATTCTTTAGATAGACTGAGTAATGGAGGCTAGTTAGAAATCAGCACAGTATCAGGATCAGTAAACTTTGGGTTAGTTAAAACAGTCTTTAAAAATCAAAACTCTACAGCAGATTAATCTCTGAAAATTTATCTAACCAAACTAAATAAAACCAAATGTTATATTTTGTTACATGGGGAGTTATTAGGGAGTTTATCTGTCATAGTATTAATGTATGTCTTCATGATGTACATGCATATTCATCAAATGAAGCTCATAGATGAGTTTCAGTTTTTGTTTAAACAATAAAAACAAAATAATTTAGCAATTGACATAGGTTTTCTTTCTCTAACATGATAGGGAAGGACATTAATAACAGGACCAAAGTGAGGTAGCTGATGAATGCACTGTGCATACGTAGAGGGAGAAAATTTATTACCCATCTATTTCCCAAGCCTGCCCATTCTGGGCACCATTCTTTTCACTGACTTTGCACACACCTTTGGTTGTAGATAGTTTTCAAAATGACTGCCGCCAATTCCTTCCCATGCTGCCTGCCTAAGCTTCTTCTCATTTGCTCCTGATCTAGCCCTAATAAGGTTTTTCCTCAACAGACAGCAGTAGAAGTAACATTCTTGATATTACAAGACTAGGTCAAAAGAAGTCTTGCAGCTTCTACTTAGGTCTCTTAGGATGTTGCCACCTGGAAATCAATTTCCATGCTGTGAGAAGTCAATGGAAGCCCTATGGAAAGAACATCTGTATCTGCTCTTGTCGACGAAAAAGGTGAGCTTCTTGGAAACAGTTGGCACCACTGACAAGAGTACGAGGAATCCATGTCAGGTATCGGGCGCAGTAGAGGCTTCAGATCACTCCAGCCCCAGATTGCAACCTATTTCAACATCCTGGGGTATCCAAGGTAACAATCAATCGACATCAGTCAACCTACAAAACCACAGGAAATCACAATAAATTGTCATTTTAAACCACTGAGTTTGGGGTTATTTTTTTCACAGTAATAAACAACTTACAAAATTTAATACCAGTAGTTGGTTACTGCCACCACAAAAACTGAAAACATCAGTTGTCCTTTGAAACTGAGAGCCTGGCGTGCTCTGGAAGGATCTGAAGGAGACTGTGGCAGACTTGCAGGCACTGAAGTAATTCTGCTAGAGGATGGAGAAAAATGACCCATTTTACATAGTAGCAAGATGTGTGGCAACATTGTTGCTTGAGATTAAGCACAAACTAGAAAACACATGTAATAAATCTTGATTAAGATTTCCAGAGCCATAAAACTAAAACTGTTTTTCTGAAAGCCATGTATAATTAGGTACAGTTAGGGAAAGCGGTGGGGGGAGGGAGGATAAAAATGATTTGTTCAGTTTCAGAAGAATTTTGAGAAAACATAAAGGAGCCTGGAAACATTAGGTCAAAAATTAAACTGTTTCTCTCATTATCAGACTTCACTATAACGAAAAACTTTTCAAAATAACAAATGAGCTCAGGGCAAAGATCAAATAAAAGATGTTGCCAGAAAATTAGGCTTCAGGGCAGTGATATTCCTATGGGGTATAGTTATAGAATTTTTGTTAAGACCTTATTTTGTTAAATAAGAAATATGTAAGGCAGTGCTGTGTATCATCTCAGCTGGATAAAAAGGCTTCTAAGAATCTTAAATGTATACTTCCTAGACATGTTCAGCCTGGAAGTCCAATAATGATGTGTCTTTTAGACTCTCTGTAGTACACAGAAAGATGCCAAAAGTCTTAATTGTGCCATAGCACGATTCTTTTTATCCCAAACCAGAATGGAGTTTTCTCAAAGAAATTCTTGTCTATGTCTTCAGTAAAGTAAATTGAATGCCAATCAGATTTATAAAAAATACCTGACATTTTAGAAATATTTGCTTTAAAAAAAGGCAAATATTCAAAAAGTGAAAGCCTTTAAGGCCCCCAATCTTCTATGCTTTCTAGAAAGCAAGATGAGCTATTTATCTCCACATACAGGCCCTTTCCCGGGGATGACTTGGATTTCAGAACCAAGAGTTCATAGAATGGATTCAAGAGACACAGAGAATCATTCACAGGAAGCAGAGTTTAAGCTAGCCAGGTAACTAGCCATACATGCTGAGCTGGATTTCAGAATTGCTAATGAGTGCTGATGGCTATGTGCCACCTGTCATCTCTGTCACTTTTAAAATGGGAGTGTCTGTTGCAATTAACTTACTCCTGCATCATCATTTTATATTGGGGTTAGAAGGGAGGAGTCATATTTGATGACTTGGACTTACACCCAGTTTAGATGTGTGTGTCCTGACTTTAGAACCAGTACTGGAAGGAGGTGGGTTTCAAGCTCTTGATTGGAGAATAAGTGCCTGTTGCATGTGGAAGGGACATGAGTTATGGTTCCCGTAGGACAGCCTGTGGAGGATAGTCTTGGAGATGCTCATCAGCAGTTCCTTCCTTTGATACAAATGCCTGTAGCTCCTCCCATAACGATGTCAGATTCCCTCTTTTCTATATCTGGGCTGCATTAAGTGACTTAGTTGACTAACATAATATGGTAAAGGTAGCATTCTGAGGGCTGAGTTAAAAGCCTTGCAGTCCACTTGAGTGTCTTGAAAAGCTGACTCTTGGAATTCATGACTTAGAAAGCACCCACCTTACTTTGAGAAGCACAAAGTGTAGCCTCTGCACTGAAAAAATCATCTGAGTTTTAGTGGAGAGCCAAAATCAACTACTGACATTGGGAATGTTCTATCTTGGACACTGAGCCTTTGGATAACTCTAGAATCAGCCTTCATTTGACTGCAACTCTGAAATACTTTAAGTAAAGATTGCCAAGGTTAGCGAAGGAGTATTAAAGATCTAACAAATTAATACACAAATGAGTGCTGGAACATTTTCTTTGCAGCAATAGATAACTGGAGTACCATTATTGTAGCAATGTGGGAGTAGGCGAGGAGACCAGAGAGAGGTTATCCATGATGTTAGTACAAAAAAGGTGATTGGTGGAAATTGATGGACAGGCACAAATCACTGCACACCTCTGTGAAACCATCTGTCACATGAAACACAATTTTAGCTGCTTGGGAAGAGGCTGCAAACTCTCTCATCTTCAACGCATACATGGAGAGATAAGCAGTAGCACAGGGGATGGATGCAAAGCTTTGCCCTCTCTCCAGAGATCTCCTGTATGATGAAGCTGTAGCTTCTGGGAAAAGGGTGGATGTTCTTAGTTCTATGTCTTATGGGGACACCAAGCAGAAGTTTCCTAATATTGGAGCAGTGTTAGGAAAATCCCATCTAATAATAACCAAAGATATAAGGCTGAGTTTAGCTATCATGAGAAGGTCAGGACCAATGCTAAGTACATCCCAACTGAAGGTACAGACATAAATCACCTCCAATGGACTGAAGTGAGACCAGAATAACACAGAACCTGTCCCTGCAAAAGCAAATGAGCACATATTAAGAACAAATATCAATCAACCATTGAGGGAGAGTCAAGAATGTGGGGAGAGACCCTTTCTGTGGCAGAGACATACATAGATGGGGGAGGTTGAGGGTGGAGCACAAACACTTAAAGAAACTGGCCCCCCAATCATTCCTCCTACAGGCATAACTCAATGACAGTTGACAGCTGGAGGAGCTGAAGCTTGTGATGTACTGACATTAACTATAGAAGCAACAAAACCAAAACTTAGCTCAATTTCTGATTAGACTGACTCAGCTCTCCAAGCTAATAGCCTGAAGGAATAAAAGAAATGTTCACATTCAAATTAAATACTATTTACCTATGCCCTGAAAGATCAAAAGACAGCATATAGAATTCAGTGGATGATTACAAGACCATGAAAAAGTAAGAAAAATCACTCTATTGTTAAGTGAAAAATAATCAACAGGACTAGAGTCACACATGACTAAAAGTTGTAACTCAGAGATGATTATAATATTAGGACTTTAATAGAACTATGATCAACTTGTTTAGGGATCTAGTGGGAAAGGAATACAGTATGTATGCACAAATGGGAAATTTCAGCAGAGAGATGGTAAATATAGGAAGGAGCCTAAAGGAAGTAGTAGGAAAAAAAACACAATACTGTCTCAGAGAAAAAAAATTATTTTAATGTGCTTATTAGTAGCCTTGACCTAGTTGAATAGTCATTGCACTTTCAGATAGCTCAGTAGAGATAACCAAATCTGAAACGCAAAGAGAAAAATAAAAGAATGAAAGAAATAAAATAGAAAACCCAAAAACTGTAGGATGATACCAGATAGCCTAATACATACATAATTTGTTTTTTCAGAAAGAGGAGAAATAGGTAATGTGGCAGATACAATACATGAGGTAATAATGGCTGAGAATTCTCCAAATATGAAAAAGCATGACACACCACAGATCCAAGAAGCTCAGAAGAAACCCGTTTAAGATAAATAGCATCACTACAAAAAGTAACATCTAGACATTTAAGGATAAAACTATCAAAAATAAAAACAAAGGGGCAGAGAACATTTTGAAAGAACCAGAGAAAAATAACATATGATGAACATAGGGAAAAAAAGATAAGAATTACAGCAGACTTCCTGTCAGAAACTACATAAACTGAATGACAATAAAGTGATACTTTATTAGAACTGAAAGAATATCAACCAATAATTCTATATTCAGTTAAAAGTTCTTTCAGAAAAATAGTAACAGCTTACTGATTGTCTCCATAGAAAGAGAGAGAAACAGATTCTTCTCTGGCAGACCTACACTGTAAGATATATTTGTCATACAGAACAAATATGACACCAGAAAGACTTCTGTCTACACAAGGAAATAAAATGCATGAGAAATGCACTTTACATGAAGCAAAAATGAAGGTATATGTGTATTTACAACTATATATCACTCTGTACCACTTTAGATCCTTTTTCTTACATTCCTTCTCCTCCAAGAACACCAAATGACTTCATGGAGGGAGAAGACCCTGCATAAATTGTTCTTATTTCCTTCCTAGTGTATGTGACAAGAACAAATTACAGAGTTGGTTGAGTAGTCCTTTATTTGAATTCTTGGAAGAGACTAGAGAGGTCAGCCACATTTAATACAAGTGGTAATGCCTTCAGCAATACACCCAAAAGAGACCCTTCCTTTCTCCTTCCACTCTCCCTTTCATCATTTATGAAAACTGAGATGTACTTCTTAATGGAATAATAGTACAGGGTGGGGCAAAAATAGGTTTACAGTTGTAAGTACTTGAAGCAGAGTTTATTCTTTATTATTATTTTATTATTATATCTTTTTTTTCCATAGGAATGACTGTAAACCTACTTTTGCCACAACCTGTATGTGTTTCTACTGATCTCTGTCTTCTGTGGAACTTGGGACATTGGGCCACCATAAGATATTTATACATGGATATAAGTTTTTCCACGTTTCTGCTCCACTAATATTAGACCAGCGTTTCTCTTGGTTGCAAGACGCTGTGGATTTCAGTTTCATGACAGCACCTCAGATCAGAAAAATGTTTTATCAGTGTGGAAAAACTTTCCCAAGTGACATCCAGCAGAGTTCCCCTCATGTAACACTGGCAGAGCTCTGTTGCATGGCAGGTTTAAAATGATCGCTGGAGAAGGAAATAGACTACTGTGACCCATGTAGGCAAATAATGATCCATTCTTGGGCTTAAAACAGTAACCATCCCCCATGGAAAATATGAAGGACATAGGTGAAATCTAAAAAACAGAGTGTAGTCAGGAAGGAAGAATATGTATTCTGTAGAATTTAATTAGGCAATTACTTCCTCCACCAAATGCCCCGACTCTCTGTCCCAGAGTTACTTCAAAATCGCTTATTGAAGGCTGACAGGGAATCAAGCATAAACAAAATAAGCAGGGATCTCTCAGGTTAGAGAGCATAACTAACTTAAAAACAGGGACACAGAACCCGCACTCTATTTATACAAATAGTTTAGTTTTTCTTACATGTTGAAACTTCCACCACCTTTATAGTACTCCCCATTTAATGTAAAACACCTATTGAGACCTTTTCTCCACTGCTCAAAGCACTTTTTGAATTTGTCCATTTTGATGCTTTTTAAGGCTTCTTCTGTTTTTTATTTCACCACTTCCACATCAGGAGAATGTTTCCCAAATTAAGTTAAGCATTTTGTGCAGTTTTTAACACTTATTTCAGAGTAGAAATGGACATTAGAACATGTAAATACTTAAGAGTTGCTGAATCTACTCATGCCCAGGTTAGCTCTACAGTCAATATAATCCTAGTTACTGGTCGGTTCAGGCACGTTTCTCTCTCTCTTTCTTCTCATTCTCATTCTCTCTCTCTCCTACCCTTCCTCTCTCTCCCTCTCTCCTCTCATCCACACACAAACACACACTATGGAATCTGAGTCATATCTGGTAGATATTTGGACTGAGTGCAATACTTTATACTTTTTATTAAAATTGTTACTCTCTTACAAAATATTGCATTGATAAGGCACATATTCTATCTCTGTGTTTACAATGACAACAGTACATTCCCTTTCTGTAGCAACCACTGCAACTTCATAGTGGGTGTATCTGGCTCTGTGGGTATAGACACATTGCTACATCCTATAAACATGTTATTAATAACTACTTGTGATCTATTTATTCTTCTGACAAGAGTCTTATTATTTTTTTAATTTCCATTGACCAAAAATTCTCACTTTTTAATTTTCAGTAAATTCTATTCATTTGTATTGTTCACTTATATGTCTTACTTCTATTGTTTTAAAATGTGATAGGCTGAAAACTCATTGCAGAATTGAAGTTAGCACCTAAATATAGGGCATGACTTTAGAATTCATACTTTTATTACAATAATATCTTATGCTTTAATGTATCTAAATATACAAGCAACTTATTCATAAATGGAAACGGGTACAATAACTAAGGCTTTGAAATTCTCCCAGTATAAATGACAAAATGTAATTAATTTAATATCTTTATTCTTTCTAAAACTTTTATGCAATCCTTTGTTGTTATTTTTTCCCAAAAATGAATACTTTAAATATCTAATTATAAGATTTCTATAGATTTTACTTATTGGCTAAATCATTGAGATTAAATCTATATTATGATTCTCAGATAAATCATTTAGAAAGGAAATTTATATTAACCACCTCAGGATTATTAGTAACTCTTATGTATATATATAGTTTTGTTATATGCCATTCTTAATAATGATCTTATTCTATATAATCAATAATTAATAGGTAATACATGAGAATGCATTATCTAAGAGAGTGTCTGATAATATAAAGCTCTTAAGCCTCAATGTTTAAAGAATAAATGGAGGTATGGATAAATAACGTAAATTAGTGCATCTTCCAACCTTTGGGTACTGTTTACTATAACTAGTACGTGTGTAATACAAGCAAAACGGGGCCACATCCCCTGACGCCAAGGGCAGCTTGGTTAGCTTTATATAACTAGATGGTGAAATAGAGGCATCTTTCTCCTTTCATTGACTCCCATCAATATTTTGTTATGAAATGCAGTCTAAAATTTCCAGTATTTCTTCCTGTCTGAAGTATATCTATCATCTATCATGTATCTATTATCTGTCTATCTATCTATCTATCTATCTATCTATCTATCTATCTATCTGTCTATCTATCATCTATCTGGCTTCTCTTTTATTTTTCTTACAATCACATCATATGATCCTTGGTATTTCACCTCTTCTACCCCTATACTATGATGGTTAGGCAGACTAGACTGAAGCAAATCTATTCATGTCAACTTGTTCATGGAGATGATGGGCAGGATTGGGTAAACTGATACAAGATCTGTACTAGCTGACCCTACAATCATTATTCAGGGTTTGTATTTTTTTAAAAATACAAACATACTTTGTTTCTTGAAGGCAAAAAATGGTTTTTATAAGAACTATTTTAATGACGAAGTATCTACATATTTTATGGGGAAGAAATGTCTCTTTGGTAGAATTCTTTAAGAATGTCCTGCTGCCCAATGGAGATTCCCAATGACTTCAAAAATTTCTGGTAGGACCATCAATTTTAAGATCAGTGTTAATAAATATTTTCCATCTACAGTAAATATCCTCAATTATGTTAGAATTATTTAATAAATTCTTTTCTCTACAATAAAATTTTAGCTGATTATAACAGTAAATTTATAATTACATTTAAATTCAGATATAATTTAATGGTGTTTTATAAATATTAAAATTTCAAAATGTTATAGGTATTAGTGAGGTTCATGTTTTATACCTTTCAGCTTAGAGAGGCAGTAATACATTTATTGAATTTGTATCAATATTGTATCAAACTAGCAATCTGTCTCATGAATATACATTTATGCGCTTATTGTACATATGACTAAAACATATTGGTACCTAATTTGTACACAACTAAGCATCTTTACTGTCAAGCTTACCTAAACTAAGATAAAAGAAAAAAAAAATCATTTCTGTTCAGTCAGTTTAAATCCATCTGGTGGAGAAGAGAAGTGAATTGGCAATCAGCGAATTAAGAGGAAGAGACTCTATATTCCAGTGCACTGAGCCAAAGCTTTACTTTATTATTTCCTTAAATGTAAGGGCTGAATAACTTATTTCATTAAAAATGATGGTGCAGTAAGTTTAGAATCTCTATTTGCATATTCCTTCTGCATCTATGAATTAACATTTGATGTACTCCCTTTAGTCAATTTGTGAATATGCACAGAGTTTCATTAGATCTACAGCAAGCTGCTGCCCGAAATCCACAAGTCAAAGGATAGAGCCTTCTCAAATGGTTTAGAAGAAATCTTTAAGATTAATAAAATGTTAGTTGAACCCTCTGGATTTAAGATTTAAAGATGAAAGAAAAGATAAGAAAAGAACAGGAAAAGAAAATATCCGCAGTCAGGTTCTGTGGTGAGCTTCCTGGGCCAATTAAATATTGCTCCCGTGTGGAAGGAAGACTCAAAGCCTGGAAAGTCGCTAAAAGTGCATCAACTTTAAATACAAAAGCAGTCCTTGGGAAGTCCTGGCTCCTAAAACACCTTGTTTGGAAACAAACAAAAAGTAGTACAAAGGGAGTGTTACCATTGCCAAGAGTAAACAGTTTAAAAAAAAAAAAAACATTGTTTCTGTGGAAAATAGTGACTTCCATCGTCGGCCTGGAGTCTCGCCTGTGCTTGAAGAGTCCAGCTGTTTCTTAGGGAAAATGGCCTTCCCTGCCCTGGGGCCCCATGCAGACACTGGACCAATTGCCCTCGCTGAGTGCTTACCATTGACAGCTGCAGCAGCTGCCAGCACATTGGCTTGCTTCTTACCTGTGAAAAATAGGCTTCTTCAAGGATATTTCTTATAGGATATGTGTCTACTTAACTACTTTAAGCACCAGATAGGGAAGATTAAAATAGCTATTCCTCTGGATTAAAAAAATAAGGAAATCTATAGTTGCTGCTGCTATGTCGCAGCTTCTCTGAAGTTGGCCTTCTTTTGGGAAGCCAGTTTTAGTTCTTTCCCAGGAAAGAGTGATTAGAATTCATAGTTGCTGTTTAAACAGCGAAGTCCCACAAATTCAGTAGTTTTGCTTTTCTAACAGTTTGCAGAACAACTGGTTAACATGGTAAAGCTACAGCCGTAAAGGGTAAATGCAATGCTTATAGTTTGACTGTGGTTAAATTCTCCATGAAAGCACACAGAGATATGCACTCAAAACCTCCACACTTTATATTTTAATTGGTTAAACAAAAACCTTGTCTAATTTCTATCATTTGCTACCAGCAAATGCACCACACAAGTGTTTATGTCATTTAGAGCAATTGAAGCAAGAGGACATGAGGAAGAAGAGTAAAAAGTCACATTGTGTTGAATTCTTAGAGTAACCAAGAAAAAATCAAACTCCTCAAAATGACCATCTCAGCTTTTTAAGAATGGGACTGGGCACCCAGCAGAAAGTAGCTTTGCAAAAAGCTAAATTTGGGTCCTTTCTCTGAACTGATATTCATTCAGGAATAATGAGCTAGCTTGCAAATTTAGGAAAGGCCAGAATGTGTTCCAAATTAAAAAAAAAATAGCATAATGAAATTTGGCATACACTGTGCTCTAGGAGGTTGATAATTAGATTATGCAGTTTTTACCACTGACACAAAGAAGTGGATTACTGAAAGTAACCAGTAATCACCAATACAAACATCTTGAAATTGCAACTAAACCTATTATTTTTTTTACGTTTGAACTTTTTCAAGAGCTCCCCTTAATATAATTGGATGTTATAGCTGTTGGAGTCTCTTAAAGCATGTTTCTTTTCTTTTTAAAAATTATTTTATTGTTGTTCCAATACAGTTATCTATATTTATCCCTTACCACTTCCCCCACCCTCTTATCTTTTTCATAACCCTTTTTAGGGGTGATGGAGACAAAAGGATTATACAGACTTTTGAAAGAATCTGGGAAAAATACAACAGATCTAAAATCTTTTCATCTCCATCTTTGTGAATCTCTAGCCTGGATAGGACCAAGAAGTACCGAAGCTTTTCGTACTTGTAAAGAAGTCCTAGTGAACTAATCTGCCAAGCATGGCATGAAAAGACAGGAGCAAAACCAGGTTCTCACTTCACCCTCACGCTGTTGGATGCCGTTGAAAGAAATTAATCTGAGCGGATTTAGGACTGAGGGCTTTATGTCCATATGGATTGGCAGTTGGTGAGACCTCACCATTAATGGTGCACAATTAATAAATAATATGTCTCTGTTTGCTACGGTAGCTGTTCAAGCATTAAAAAGCTTATAAAAAGATTGCTTAGACAAAAACCCCACATATGGGCAAGGTCTTGATCCATGCTGGATATCTCCCATTCAGGAATCCCATTTGCATTTTTCATGGTACATCGACCCCCAAACACCAATTGGTTATTCATTTTTCCAAGATGAACCAGATGAGTTGGGTACATTTATTAATAATTCTTGTAAATAAATCACATTAAAAAATAAAAAAAAGAACAATCAGACCCCATAATGTTATTGTTCTAACATGCAAGTGGAGATTGGGATTTCAGCAACCACACAGGGTAAATAAACCTGTGGCTTCTCAGATCGCTCACCTTCTCCCACATGATAAATGACTCTCAGATACCACTTCGATACTGATTTCAGAGGCAAATTAAATTTCAAAATTAAAACAAATTTAATTTTAAATGTCTCTTTGATAGCACCTATCAATAGCAGACCTGACCAATAAAAACTGTAGAATCTGTGATCCTAAGAGAGTTTTGACCTGATTTAAGCCCTTGGGCCAAAAGTGAAGACAACTAATGAAGGCTTCTGCTAGAATATCTTATCCAGCATAATTCTAAATCAGGTTCTAAGACTGCTGTATGTTTGCAAGATCTTAGTCCAAATTATATCAAATCCAATCCATCAATTGATACATTTCAATTGTTTTTATTTTGTATTGATAGCAACTGAGTACATGCAATGCCATTTAAAGAGTAATCTGATTAGTGCTGGCCAGGTGGCTCAGTTGGTTGGGGCATTGGTGCAAAAGCCAAAAGGTTGTGGGTTCTATCCCCAGTTAAGGTAAATACCTAGGTTGCGGGTTTGATTCCCAGTCAGGGTGCATACAAAAGGCAATCAATTGATATTTCTCTCTCACATAGATGTTTCTCGCTCCCCAATATTAATAAAATCATATCCTCAGGTGAGGATTTAGAAAATAAAGGTAATCTGACAGACCACCTTACTGTAAGAGTAACTATGTAAATGAACTGAAATGGAAATGAAAGCTCCTGAACCCTATGCTTCCAAAGATTAGCCCACATATCATGGACATGTGTTGACATTACAGAATGCGGAATTATGAGGACATTGTCACTTTCTCTGTCTTTTTGTAGTTCTTCAAGGTGAGAGTACGTGCCTGAATTTCCTTTTTTCTTTTTAATTAAATCTTTTTTTTAATGTTAAAGAAACTCTTGCTCTATTACAAGTAAAACTTTCCAAGAAAGTCTATATGACATTGCTGTTACGTGAGTGACATTTGCGAATATTGAGTATAATTCAGTTTCCTTTGAAATTGGTCACAGTGTTTCTACAAGAAATTCAGTTTAACAGGTAGGTTGTAATGAATCTGCAGATAAATCAGGTTATTTTGATGTGCTAAATAAAGCCCCCATATTCTCTTACGCTCTTTATTGTATTATTCTATAATACCCATAGTTAAAGTTAGCATATGTTTAAAGGTAGTATATCATATTTTCTTTCAAAATTAGTACAATAATTTCATCATTTTGTTTGACTTATTAAATTTATTCATTGCCAAAAGTGTGGGCAAATGAACAAACACATCCATTAAAAGAGGAAAAAAAATAACCCTACATTTCTTTTTCTGGAATAACACTTCCTGGTCCTTCAGCAAGCAATTATTAAAATAATTGCTGCATTCCCTTAGAAATTACATGGTTATGTGCAAACAGGCTTCATCCAGAATTTTTAAATGCAGATTTCTAAGAGTTACATTACTTCAGCTGGGGTTGGGGGAAACTACATTTTATATTGTAACCATGGTAAACTGTGGTGAGTTAGAAATCCTGTCAGTCATTGATTTACTGTTTAGCTGTAGGAAAACACTTTTAAACAACACCCCCAGGACTGGCAGAAGCTCTTCCTTATTGTTAAGGTGTCTGATACTACATCAGGTAGCCACTAACTTTAAAAGTGATTTATGATTTTAAAGGCCCAACTAAAAATTAGTTTAGTATTACCATTTTAAAAACTACATGAAAAGATCTTTTAAATTATATATATTTTTTGTGGTCTATGCAATACAAGCCACAACAGAGCAGTTGGGTCATAAAAAGAACACACATTATGAGAATGTTCTAAATTTTCACATTTTGTTTATATTTTATTGCTTTTACTTGAGTTAACATGTGGTATATTTTTACAAAGCCTGATTGTTCACGTATTTAATTTCTATGCTCATAAAAGCCATATATTTTTAATACAATCCAACCAGCAGGAAACAATCAGAATCTACTAAATATTTTAATATTAGCCTGAAGTAGTGAAGTGAAATATAAAAGGGAAAGTGGTTTTAGAGCCTGTGACATTTCACACTATTCCATCAGTAATAAAGATATATAAATCAACTTTTCTGGAAGGTAATTTGGGAATTTTAAGATCCTAATACCAATGCTATGGAATAATTAAAGAAACATGATACATAAAGTCAACAATGAACATAACACAGAGTGTATTTCTTTTTTTTAACTAACCCTTTTTTCCATTATGCAAGAGAATTTCATTTTAAAAACAATACATTTATTACACAAACAAATCTTGTGGATTTTTAATTGGAATCCTGTATCATTTTTATTCTTAATATATTCTCATATAAAATTGCTGATAAATTTATTGAGTCCCCTAAGTTTTAGGCATTTTTAAGGAATCGCATTTCTGTTTATAAAAGCACTATTTTTACATCCTTTTTTTCTCTTACTTGTAAATTATTTGATTTTTAAGTTGTAGTTGCATAATCATCCCCTTTACACTTTGACTGAAGGGGTACTGGTCATTTCTGTTATACTTTAAAGGAGGGTTGATGCAAGGAAACGGGGTGGTTAAATAAAACATCCCAGAGGCACACTAAAGATTTTAACTCCAAGTCTGAAGGCAGGCTATATTTGAGGGATACACAAAAGCATTTGGACTTTTTTTTTAAATGAAGGAGAATCACCTAAGTGAACTCTTCAAATACTCGTTTCTCATATTAGTCCACCAGTAGACATTTTGCATATGATCTTCATGAAGGGTATTTTGGGAGTATATTCACATTGAAGAATAGTCCCATCTCCTAAAGTTATTATGTGGAATTGGTTTGTGCCATAAGAAGACATAATCAGAAAAAATAGCATTTATAATAAAGATCAACTAACATATGAGACATGCTGTTTCAAGGATTTAAAGTCAAATTTTTGAGCAATGTTAGAGAGTAGATATTTGTGTAGAACCTGTGTGGCCTGGATAAGGAACCAGAGATACAGAGATATGTGGGAGAGAACAAAATGGAAGTTTCTGTCATGAATTTAGAGAGAAAAATATTTGACAATTGCTACACTGCTTTTTAAGCCTTCAATGTCTTTTTAATTTCTTAGACATAACATATTTAATGTCCTACATTCAACTCTTTACTTCTTTAAGCAGTCACCACTTCCCAAATATACCCTATTCTCACGCCTTAATTTAACCACTTAAGTCAGTGTTAGCAGTCTCTGCAGCTTTGCGCATGCTCTGTCCCATGTTTGAAATGCTCTTTACCTCGAAGTGTATCAGAGGACTTCTATTCACCTTGGAGAGTTTGTTAGCATGTCATGATTTGGGGAAATATTGTCTGACTCACTTTAGATATTTATCCTTTGTGTCAGCATTATGATCTAATTCATTATTGTTGAATAAATGAATGAATAGTGGAGAAATATTTCCTTAGGTATTACATGTTAGGGAGATCACCAAATAAACAATAAGAAAATAGAACATTTGCAAATAGAACAGCATGATTCAGTACTGTATATATTTTATACCGCTAAGGGTGTTCTTTGCGGGTACTATGAAAGAAATACTATATGATAGAAGAGAAAAGGGATTAAAATAACAGTTAAAGTAATCTGTGTATTAGAGTCCATTTGCTTGCTTTTAAAAAGAATAGCACAGAAGATATCTTATTTTCTCAAATACTTGAGTCAACTGAACTGTATTTTTCTCTGCACATCTCTGTTTTTGACTGAATTACTTGAATTTCATTATTGTACAGGTATCCCAAGCTTTCTATCTACTTGTTCAAGCACATGAATCTAAGGGTCATTCTGCTAACGATTTTTGAGATGGCAGGAAAACTAAAATGCTCTGTTAGCCAACGCTGCAAAGCTGTGAGGTTCCTGGTCAAACAATGCATACATGCATAACTTCTTTACAATAACAGCAAGAAACTACTGAGCTCTCCCTTTGTGTCCAGCACTGTTGTAGGGACTTTACATGTCCTAACGTCTTTAATCTCAATGATTTATGAGGTAAGTAGTATTTTATGTCCATTTTATAGATGAGGAAACCGAACCACAAGCAGTTGCCCAAGGTCTCTGCTAATTAGTGAGCATTTGAGAAAAATAAAGCAATAGAAATGTATTTCAGAAAGTATGACACTTTTTGTCACAAATAAACAACCTCAAGTTCTCCAGTGAATTCTTCTGTATTTACATGTGCTCTTAGCTATTTTCAAAATAACTGATCCTATTTCTGAATTCAATCCAAATGTCTGTTGAATGACTGCCACATATGTTATGGGTAAAAGGATAAAAAAAATCAAACATCCTTTTTAATTTTAATAGATATGCAGATATAAATCTACTCCCCTTTACCATCAATCCTAAAATAAAACCATTTATAGCTCAAGAAAGCAGGAAAAATATTAGTAATTAAATTTTAATTAATACTAATTTTAAAATAATACTTTTAGTTCTACTTCAAAGCATATTGGACTTTTTTTGTGTAAACAATGTATATCATTTATTGTACATTTCTGGGCTTAATTATTCCAAAAATTTTAAATATTAGTAGTTATTTTATTTTGAATACTGAGGTATGTTACATATATTTACATGGAGCCCTAATATGGCCCCTGGGCTTTCATTCTGCCTATAAAACTGCTAGCTAGGATCTCCAGGGATCTCTCACCATTACCTAATTTTCAATTATTCAAAAAAAAAATCACTATCATTATCCAAATACAGTTCACATCTCAGATCACTTTATTTTTACCATTGACATAATAATTCTCCCAAGATCCCAGCTTGAAACCTTGGAGCCAGGCCTGACTTCATTCTCCACTGCTCTCTCTATAGACATTAAATCACCACGCCCTTTCTCTGTTTACTTCTGTTCTCCTTTTCTTTCCCACCAGACCTTACCACAGCAGCAGGCAGCGCCATTAGAAACATGCATGCATCCTCCTGAAAAACTGCGTCGACGCATCTGTTCCTAAAATAATGATATCTCATTATTTAGCCTGCTTTGGGTATTAGCACTTTGGCCATTTCTTGTCTCTCTAAATATGTCCTTGTCTATAGTCTCCTCACGATTATCCTTGTGTTCATCAATTGTGTGTGTGTGTGTGTGTGTGCATGCCAGTACCAGGGATCACCAGCTGTCCAGATACCAAAAAACGATGCTTCCAAAACCTTGATGCCCACTCCACATGCAGAGCAATCAAGCTGTTCTACATGTACTGCTCATGTCAGATGCCCGTTTTTCTCCCCTGCTGTCTTAATCGCATTTGCAGTTGTTCACATGGTTTTTTGTTTGTTTCTGTTCTCTAAAGTGCCCTCCCTCCCTTTCTTTCAGTTCCTTGAGTGTCATTTTGTTCTCAGGGCTTACTTCAAACCCACGCGCTGCACAGGGCTCTCATGGAGGTGCTATCATGTCTCAGCTCCTTTCCCACCTATTGCCCATGCCACTCACTGGGCACTCTGCCTGTGTTGCTCTCTACTGAAAGTTGTGTTTCCGCATAAATATCCTATCCCCTAGACAGGGCCACAGAGATTTAAACAGAAGGATTAAAATGAACTGTTTAGCTGTTTACCTTGTGATTTTATTCATAATAACTATGGTTACTGAACAAGATGGAATTCAGTTGTCTGCCTCTGAATACAAGCATAACACAAAAATTGGTAGGGAAGGGAAAAGGTTATTAAAAATTTGCCCAATTTGGGGAATCTGGTGACTACCCAACTCTAAGCCAATCTCTTCTGCAAAACACAGAAAGAAGCCCGCCACCCCCAGTACCAGAGTCAGTGTGCATACACCCCACTCCAATCTTATCTGTCCTAGAACCCGAGGCTGTTACAAGAATGGGTCTCTGACTCTTCAGCTCTCTCTCCCTGGAGTGTGTGCTGTGGGGTTGGCATCACGGTTGCCTTGTGGCAGCTTTCTCCTTCTTCCATAGCCAAAGTGCACTGCCAGGCCATGGAAGCCAGTCATGCAGGGGAGTCTGTGGAGCCTCAGCGTCCAAGGCTGCTTTTGTCCCCAGAGGTGGTGAATGTTTCAGGCCCACACATCTGTCCGTGGCTCTCAGAGTGAGAAAATGGGAGTGGTCCAGCAGCACCCACCCTGGGCAGGATGCAGCTACGGCCTCCTGTAAGCTACTACTGGTGAGGCACGGCCCAGCCACTATACGAGTGATCAAGGGGATGCGGAAGGGGCCAAGGGGCCAAGACTCCGTGCCCTTTGCTTAAATCTTCTGCCCCCAAATCCTGCTGGTGGGGGAGCATCCACCTTGCCCGCCAGTCGTGGCTGGCATCCATCACTAGCATCAACTTGTGCAGTGCCTCTGCTCCTCCTCTTGCTGCCAGGGTCCGGAAGTAGGTAGTAGGGTAGCCCCAGGGCGGGGCACCACACTCCGATTTGTTTACCCTCACCTGGGGGACCCAATCACAAGCTTGCTGCAGCTTCAATCTGCTGCCTAAGTGTTTCCTGAAATTCCTTCCTCACTTTGGGGAGTGTAGCCTTTTGCACTGCTTCAGGGATCCTTCCCCCACTCTCCACCTATCTGGCAAGATCCAGCCTTCCTCACCCCATTACACTATAATAGGGTTGATTGAAAGCTTTGTTTAGGGATACGATTTCCAGCTATTACACTGGATGTTCTTTTATATTACAATTCCTGTAAAGGTACAGCATGCTAAGTGGAATTTGGATTGTAGAAGTTCTCCAGATGTGTTGTCTGTAGTCACTAACAAAGCTCCTTACTTATAATTGTTGTGTACTTTGTATGACCTCTGCATTCTGCCTTAGTATTAGTGCTGATTTTATTTTTATCCTTACTCAAGGATATGTTTATTGATTTTAGAAAGACAGGCAAAGAAAAAAGGAGGGAGAAGTAGAGGTGGAGAGAGAAAGAAAGAGAGAGAGAGAGGGAAAGAGACATTGATTATCGATTGATTATCTATCATATGCACCCAACTGGGGATTGAAACCACAGCCCAGGTATGTGCCCTGACTTGGAATGGAACCTGCAGCCTTTTGGTGGACAGGATGATGCTCCAACCAACCAAGGCACCTGACCAAGGGCATGCTGATGTTTTCTTACCTAGATTTTAGGATTGTTGTTCTGCCTCAAAATTTTCTTCTCCAATGTGTTCATTTACTGAATATTATTGAGTGCACATGATATGTCTTTCTTTATATAACTATCAAAGTTGTTTTTTCCTAAAATGTAATGTTTGTTCAGTTTATATCATGTTTAACCTACAAATTCTTCAATGGCTCCCAATTTTCAATGGAAAACAGTCCTAACTGCTTTGGTATGCATTTCCCTGACTTTGACATTTCCCTTTATACGTTTAATGGCCAGATTCAAACTCATACTGTGCTGACCCCTGTATGCCAGAGGTACTTGAAGACTTTATGCTTTGCTAATTGCAGTTTCTCATCTTAGCAACTCATGTTCCTGTGAAATCTTACTAAACTTTTTATGCTTCATTCCAAAGTTATTTTTGAGTTGCCTTCTTTTTGCCAAAGTAATTTGCTTGCCCTTCCATGATAACACTTCATTAACAGTTGTGTTATAGTTAGGCACACATGCATGTTACTTTTCCAGTACTAAATTGTAATACCCTCGAGGTCAACTGCATGTAAAATGGCTTTGTATCTTCATCAAGTCTCTCTCATTTTAGAGCAGTAGGCATGTGATGTGTATATACTAATTTATTCTTTGCCATTGAATATAGGGTTCTGTTTTCCAGCTGGGGTTCTGATGTAGAATATCTCAATTTTGTATTCACCTAGAAAGGGAACAAAGATACCTTCTATTTGGACCAAAGAATGTTTCCATTAACTAGCTCATTCAGTTCTTTCTCATTCTCATGTCTTCTCTAATTTTTTAAAGCAACTTGGCAGTGCTTAGTTTGCATTCTGGCTTTAGTTGGCACTTGAAATAGAGTCAGCCTGTGAGAATTTTTAAAGTTGGTTCTTGAGAGACTTACTATGCAATTCCATGAGACCTTAGAGTCACCAAAGATGATTTCTAAGAGCGATAGGATTATTCAAGTGCCTTATTAACAGGTTTGTGTACGAGGTAAAGTATATATATTTATTGTGAGGCATTGGTCAAACTCATTGGGGTAATTCCATCAATTTTATAGAGTATAGGTAAAAAGAGAGCTTTATTTATGTACCTTAGCTGAATCATTTCACAACCCTTCAAGCCATCCCTTTGTGGTAAAATATTCCACCAAGTTCACTCCCACCATCCTCACTATGCCTAATTAAAGCTCTGTGTCAAGCAAAACAAAAGGAATTGAAATTATCTATAGCAGCAAGGGATTAAGATGTTTTCGTACTTACAAAAATAATTTATGTATCCCGGAATCAATCTAGAAAAGCCCTAAGGTCTTGATGTTGTTTCCTTCAATTTTTTTTTAGTAAGTACCAACACATGGTTCAGCACACGCAGTATAAGGTTTACCTAGGGCGTAGTTTGCCTCTAGCTTCATGGTTCAAATTAAATATGGTGTCAGCAGGAGATATTTCCATAGATAAATGGAGAGCCTTAGTAAACTGTACCTCAGTGAACATTACCTTTTCATGTTGGAGTGTCAAAACTCATGGGCCTGGCACTGACCATGTTTCTCACACAATCTGACTGAGGACTCTGCTGAATTGAGCTGAAATTTAAGAAACTCAGAAGATCCATGTAAACATAGCAGAACGTCAGGTTCCTATGCACAGTTGACACCCCATACATTATGACTTCAAACCTACTTTATTAAAGAATTGCTCTGAACTTGAAATATCTTATCTACCCAGATTTAGTCAGACTCCAGGTTGAAGGACACCAGACTGCCCTCACTTCAAAGGCCTGCGGCAGGTAATGGATGTCCCAGGCACCTACTTCTGTTCAACTTGGCTACAAAGTCAGGGGTCCAACCTCAACCCTGCCCTGCCCCCACCCTGCCCTGGGTTCAATAACTTGTTACAATTGTTAGTTATGCTTATTAATTTATTGTAAAGGGTATAGATAAAAGGCCACCAGAGAGTGCATAAAGTGAGCTCTGGAAGGGTCCTGGGAACAGTAGCTTCCTTCCTCTCAGAAGTGGGGCCTGCACCCCCTCCGGGGTTGTAGATATGTTCAGTTTGCCAACCTGGAATCTCTCCAAACCCTTTTATTTCTGGTTTTCATGCAGCTTCCATTTTGTAGGTACGAATAATTAAATCACTGGTCGTTGGTGATTAACTGGATCCCCAGTCACTCCCTGTCCCTGGAGACTGGGAGGGAGGGAGTGAAAGTTCTAACACTCTAATCACCTGGCTGGTTTCTCTGGCAACAGTCACTTTATTAGCATAAACTGGGGTGTGTTGAAAGGAGCTTGTTATGAATAATAAAAGATGCTCCTCAGCTAACTCCTATTATTCTGGTATCAGGAACAGGGGATGGAGATGTTCTCAGGTAAATCAGTGATCCAGAAGAGCTTTAGGACCATAAAAATAACAGTGGAAGAATGAAAGAGAAAAAACCTAAGTGTTTTTGCCAGACATAATTTCAAAGTTGAGTCTACTAATGATTGTTAACTTCCTACAGTTTTGTGAATGTTACAGAATTCCCAATGTTTTTTTTTTTTTTTTAGTATTCATCACCAGTCAATATTTTCTAAGCATTTTTCTTAAACAACTTTAGTAGTTCTTATTAACCATCTACTGTTTTATCTACCTTGCTGGTATTTTTATGACTTTTTTATAATGTTAATTTCTAAGGGGAGGAAGTAAGAGATTCATAGAGAAGTCTTAGTCTAGATAGACTTGTCAATAAAATTCATTAAGTGACACTGTCATTAACTAGAGGCATCGGGGAAGACAGGAAGGAGGAAGGGAGAAGGGATGCATACGGATGTCCCTCTACGTGGGCAAAGGGAGACGTAGAGAAGGGGGTGAAGGAACACTATTACCAGAGACTTGCTAATAAAGTGACAGATTCTGAGATATCACAAGCATGGAGTAACTCTTCAAAATACAGATTCAGAATGAACAGAGCTTTGAAATTTTGTTTTCATTTCACTTCAAAGTTACATTTTGCTTGATGTTTATTGTCAACTGCTCAGAAAGGATATCTTAGGACCAAGATGAAAAAGGATTTCATCTGTCCCTCTCAAGTAGTTCCCTATTTTTCTCTTGTTTTTATGTATCTAATTTTTCTACTCCTGATTGAGATGTTCTACTTTTTAGTGGTTATTTCATCCTCAGAACTTTTGCATGCATAATTGACTTAACATGTTCAAAGTCAAGGAAGATATTTAAAACCAATTGCCTCAGAGGTAGCTAAAGCATCAGCTGAATTCTCTGCCTTTCAGCTTCCTCTTTATTTTTAACCACTGGGGAAAATTCCCTTCATTTCTTAAAAGCTAAACTATACATTTAGAAATGTGTTATGTATTATCCGGAGCTTCTCAGTGTTTTGAAGATGGATGATATTACTGATATCTGTCATATTACTAGAATTAAAAATCTTAGTCTCTTGCTTCTAATTTTAGAAGTATTTCTTCCTTACTAGCATCTTGTGAATTCTACTGTCTCTAAACTCTTCTGGAATTTAATTTCACCATGAAAACATCCCAGTCAGAATTGAGATGAGCAGGAAATTTGGAAGAGGCAGGAGGAAGAACTACTCTGAACTTCCAAATCTCAAGTCTTTTGTGTTGGTCTCTGTGTGATGCACGGTTCCATTTCTGATCAGACTGCTTGTTTTCCTAGGTTCTCCTCGCTCTCAACTCCAAGCTTAGCAGTCCCTCAGATTCTTTCTGCTGAGTTTGCAATGCACCATTTTACCATGTGGAGGCAGGGTGCGGATAGGTTAAATTGCCTTTCCAGGAAGTATAGTTTTCTTCTTGGATTCTGAGCTGAAATTCAAGTATTTCATTTGAGCAATACTGTAACATTTACTTTCTTTCATGTTTTAAAATTTCATTGTATTGTATTTTATCCATGACCATTTAGTCCCATCATACCCCCCTCCCCCCAGCAATCAGCACACTGCTGTCCATGTCCATAAATCCTTTTTCCTTTTTGCTCAATCCCTCCACCCCCTAACTTCCTCTCCCATTTGCTGTCATCTGCTCTCTATCTATGAGGCATTTTCTGAATAACAGCACTAATGCCCCAATTTTCCTGCCTCCTTTCTGCCTCAGTAAATACCCCCTCTTTCCATTCTAGATAATAGTAAGTTTGACCAACGCTACCATCAAAAACACATACACAATCATACAGCATTGCCAATTTCTGGGTTTGCTATGACTTAGCAAGAATTCTAGTTTTCAAGTGATGAGAGAAATATTTTAACCCCCAAAATTTGTGTGATAGACTGAATAATGGCCCCCAAATATATCCATGCCCTAAACCCTGGACCCTGTGAATGTACATCATCTTCTATGGTAAAAGTCATAACTTTGCAGATGAGATTAAATTAAGGATATGAAGATAAAGAGATTATCCCAAATATCCCAATGTAATCATAAGTGTCTTTAATAGCAGAAGGCAGTAGAAACACAGCCAGAAGGAAGGCAATGTGATGAACACTAGAAGCTGAGTTTGGAGTGATGGGGCCACAAGGAAAGGAACACCAATACCATCTGGAAGCTGGAGGAAGCAAGAGATTCTCCCCTGGAGTCTCCAGAAGGGACCAGCCCTCTAACACCTTGACTTCATCCCCATAATCTTCCTTTCAGACTTCTGAAAGCTAGAACTGTAAGGGTAAGGGTTGTTTAAGGCACTAAGTTTGTGGTAAGATTATTATAACTAAAGCCCACTAATTCAATGGGCAATTGAGATGTACATAAGAACATTCTCTCCAAGAATAATAGTAAGCATTGACAAGGCAGAAGTAGTAAAAGCAGTAGTAGTCTTAGCTTCCATTTTACTGAGATTCCATTATCCATAAGAAATTATTCTGAGTGATTTATTCACTTAATTTAATTTAATTTTTATAATAGCATTGTAAGGACTATATTGTGTCCCATTTTATAGAAACAAAACTATAGAAAACAATTTCCTCACTGAATGAGTGGCAGAACCAGGATTTGAACATAAGACTGTGTGAAATAAATTAAAAAATTGTTTACATTGTATAAGTAAAACATGAGAAGAATTTAAACATCACTGAAAGAAATAAAGAAATGTTGGAAACATGCAACAGGCCGTCTTATAGGTTGAACAGTAACTCAAAAAAAAAAAAAAAAAGTCCAAGCCCTAAGCCCAAGACCTTCTGATTGTAATCTTATTTAGAGATAGAATTTTACAAAGTTAATCAAGTTAATATGAGGTTGGTTAGGGTGGGTCTTAATCCAATATTACTTGTGTTCTTATCAAAAGGTACATTTGGTTGCAGAGACAGACCTGAACATGGGGAGAACAGCATGTGAAGATGAAGGTAGAGGTTGGGATGCTGTTCTTACAAGCCAAAGTGCACAAGATTGCCAGCAAATCACCAGAAACCAGGGCTGAGGCGTGGAACAGATCCTTTCTCATAGTCCTCGGAAGGAAACAACCCTGCTGACACCCTGGACTTGGACTTCTGGCCTGCAGAACTGTGAGACAATACATTTCTGTGATCTAAGTCACTCAGTTGGCAATATTTTGTTATGGCAATACTAGAAGACTAATACAGTCACCATCGATGATGGTGATAATGATAATAATAGCAACTCTGGTTGCTTTTAAAAATCAATATTCATCCATTATAGTTATAAAATTAATAAATAGTTCTTGCAAATCTTTATATATATATCCACATACATATGTATATACATAAAATAGCACATTTTAACATTCACCTTAAAATTTGCATAAAATTTGATCACACTTTCAATTTTGTTAAACAACTACAAACATTATAAATAGGGTTAATAAAGATAATATAGTCTATTTTCAATAAATTAAACTTATAAATATGTTGAATCCCAGAAAGTATTACATGTCCCAACATTATATATAAATGACAAGATTTCAAATAAAATTATAAGCCTTAAACTAGTACTGAGTTAGACATTTAAATTTACTCTTATGGGTTAAATTCTTTCAACCTGTAGAGCACATAAAACATCAAAAGTGTATGAAATCTTTAACTCAAGTATATAGAAGTTATGAGGTGGATTCTCTCAAACACTCTTACACTGAAGTCTAACTCTTTCTCAGGTCGGAAGATATTCACCAAAGAGTAGTTTATCATTCCACACAATGCTGGGGTTACCCACTTACTTTACTGAAGTTCCCTAGAGAAGAGAATATGGTGCTCACGCTTGACCGGACCTGTATCTGTTCACAAGTGGAAACTCTAGGCCTTATTCATGGCCTGTTACTGGGACTGAAGGAAGAACATTGCCTTTTGTTCCATTTGCTTGACATTTGAGTCAAACTCTTACTTTTCAAGCCAAAATAGATTCTTACTCCTACCCATGTGCCATGTGGCTACACAAATTGGTGGCTGGTGGCTTTCTTTTTTTTCCTCTTAAAAGAAAACACTAATATGATATTAACAATGTACCAAGCACAAGTCTAAGTTTTTAAGATACATGAACTCATTTAAACTGTGAATTGAGATTCTAGTTCCCAGTGATGGCCACAACATCTTAGCAGTATCAACAAATGAGGAATATCTACTTTGCAAAACCAAAATATCCTGTAGCAAGATAGGGGGTGGGGTGGGTCGGGGGGAGCAGGGGTAACAGAGCCAACATTTGTTCAATAATCATGTCTAGGATCAGCACATTAAAGTTAATCAGTTTGAATACAACCAATTGTAATAAGGAGTGAAATGGAATACCCCAGGCAACAGAGCCCAGTCAGGGAATGCCAGACTATAACAACCTTGTAAGATAGAACCATTAAGAACCCATAGCTCATAGACCCTTGCTCCCACAGCCAGACTGCATTTTGCCCCTCTACTCTCTTAACTCTTGAAGGTCAAATCTCTGGCTGGAGCTGCAAGACCTGTCCCTGATGAAGCCTCGCACGGGACTGATATCATAGGCCTGAGGAGGAAGAAAGCGTCCGTAATGATAACGTAACTAATGGGCCATCAGATGCACCCCACCCACAGGTTCAGTTATTGTCCCCTCTAATACCAAACCTAAGGCATGGGTGCATGTTGTGTTTATGGATTACAGAGTTCATTCTGAATAGGTTGCATAATTTCATAATGGAAAACTTTATGGAAAATATTTCAAAAATAAATATAAGTGGTTTGAAAGTTTGCCTCTTATAGTTTCTCTTCATGAACATACAAGCCAAGGAACTGAGCCTAGTGTGGTTCACTCTAGAATTCTAATACCATAAGCCTGGAGATATTTTACATATACCTAATACTAAAATGCTTACAAAACCTCCACTACAGAACTGAGTCTTATAGAAGTTTTTAAGAAAGCTGGTCAGTGGGAACCAAAGCTATGATTCAAACCCAGAGTTCTTTGAATCCCAAGCTAGTGTTTTTGAAGACTCCATTGTTCTCTCCATCCAGTGATTTAAACTAGATTTTAGCTTCTTGCATTTGGTTTGTGAATAGGGCTTCTGCTAAGCCACTCTATTCTGAAATCGTGGATAAAAAGAAAGATAACATGAGAACTTGGTTAAACCTTTTTCTCCTCTGAGTTATTCATAAATGATAAACGGAAATGATAACCTTTTTGGATTTATGAATAAGAATTAACAAATTGGAGAACAAAGAAAAGGATCTATATGCTCATATGTTTTCTTTGGGTTGGGAGGGTGGATTATTTCAGATGAAAATAGAAAAGGGAGGTGTTTTATGTTTGGCATTCCAAGCTATTAAGCTTGAAAAGGGGCAAAATTTCTAATCATTGTCTCATAATGGCTGCAAATCTTGGTGCAAATATTCTCATTTAGTGCACAGATTGAATATATACAGCACCCAGCGACTTACATTTTAAGATGAAAATTTATTGCTAGAAGTAATTTTGTTTAAGCTATTTTTACTTCTTTTTCCCCCTCTTGTTAACTGTTGGAAATACTCCTTATTCAGCCATTTCCTTGTTATGGAATTGTTACATGCTGCTGTGGTTTGTAGCTTTCCTTTTGTTTAAGATCAGAGAAAAATTGGGGGATAATTCATTTTTATCATTCCCTTTCCAAGAGTTTATGTTCATTTTTAAAGCAGTAAGCTTTATTTTCTTTTTGCCAGACGATCTTCAAATTATAAACATACGACAAAAATCTTGTATATAATGAATCCATACCTTTAACAAATTAAACCCAAAACTTCAGTTTATAATATTTTTGAAGAGTGTTCTCTATGTTTATTCTTTTATTTTTTTTAATTGAAAACATGGTTAGAGTTAACAGTTAGAATATTTCAGTGCTATCCAGACTTCATTTTTTCCTCCTATTCAGCCTCTGATCTTGCTGCAATCCTACCCTGAAGTAGGATCAGCATTTTGGTAGATCCCAATTCCGCAAGATATTAGATGTCACTGAGGACTCCATGGGGCATGAAGACATTTAATAAAGTCCCCCTGTCAATGTCTTTGTTTCGCCAAAAGATCTCCTGTGATTTATATTAGACACTTTATCTTCCCTTTCTCAGACATAATGGGGTGCCCAAATAACACATCAAATGACTTTTTTGCAGTAAACGATTTTGAAAGAATTGTTATAGCTTTGCTTTTGAAGTTATTTATCTAGAAGTGACTTACAATAAAGTTACAATTGGCTCTAATTGCACTGTATGAATCATGATAACACATGGATTCTTGCAAAGGGAGAAAATGTAACCAAGGTGTATCATGTATATCATGATTTTTTTTAGAATTGAAATTTTAAAAATTATGAAGTTTACATAAGATTATGAATTTGTGGATATTGAATTAAAGTGTAATTACGTATCGATTTAAATACTTATTTTTTTCTATAGTTTTTTTTCTGTGTTTCACACCAACGCTTTTCTCAGGTCTGACCTGCCGATTTGCAGAGCCTCTGCATTATGACTTTGAGTGCTGTGCTTGTGCACAGAATGTCCACCCCCGGCCCTCAACCAGCATGATGCACTAAGAAAAACAAAAGCTTATTAACCAGCAGTCCCCAGCCCCTTTGAAAGCTACACTTGTGTGTGTACACACACTTTAACATATATACATACATTTTGTTTTCATGTATGAGAGGATGCTACCTCTAAGAAAAAAGGTGTGCCTCATATTAAAAACCTCTTCCTCAACCAGTAAACATTTGCTACTCTCAGCAAATCTCCACAGGCTGCTTTCCCGTGAGACATGGGTCAGACATTGTGGGGAGACTCCCTCTGGCACGGGAGGAAGTGTAAGAGAGGTCAGGTCATCACAGCCTGCAGTCTCTACATCCCAAACTGCCAGAATTGGTCCGGGTCTTGTCACCTCCAGTGCTGTCTCCTTGTCCAAGCCACTGACTCTCTGTCTGTGCTCTTTCAGTGGGCTTCTAATTGGTCTCCTGCTACAGCTCTTGCTCTCCTTCAGTCAGTTTCAACACAGCAGTCAGAATGTGCTTGTTCAAACTTTCCATACTAAACTGTGAGTGCCCTGACTCAGGTTTTCTTGGTCAGTATTGCACAGTGCTGGATCCCAGTGCCAAAAGCAGTGCTTGGCTCATTTTATGTGATATTTTAATTTGTTCAGTGAGTGGCTACATAGTAAGTTCCTTTCTAAAGGAGTTGAGAAGCTTAATGTGATATTTACCATTAGTATCCAGTTTTCTGACAACTCAACAAGCAAAGGCTCTTCCCCTAATCCAAACTCTAATTTCCTTCCCTAGGAGGGTGGGCCAACCCAACTACGAATCCATTTGGGGGCAGTTTTTCTCTTGGGTTAGCAGTTTCTACCTGGAGAAGGCTCACATCCCCTGCTCCTTCCAGTTATTTCCTCAGTAAGAACCGGCGTACACTTGATTCTCTTAGTCAGCTCTGTTGGGACGAGCATATTATAGATAGAATTAATGAAGTATGAGGCCTGAGGGATGTCACTAGCTTTCTACCTGGGTCCACATTTTACAACAAGACTTGAGTCTATTATGAGGCCCGTGAGCAAATGTTGGGAAAGTATCCGCTTATCCTACTCCGAACTTCAAGGGTGAGCATCCCTTCTTGTTCCCCAAGTCTGCACCACAGCCAAGCTGGCAGATCTTATTCTGTGTAGAAAGCTTGTTACCTCCTTATTTTCCTCCTCCTTGTTCTCTCGGAAACAGGAGAGCTCAGGAAGTCCTTTGGGACATTTTTTGAGCAGTACATCCATAACCCACATAAATTTCTCAGACAGCAATCTGAATCCCTCCGGTCAGACTTTTCAAGGAACTCTCATTAGCGCTTTGCACCAGCAGGGTCCTGGTAAGACTCTGTAAAAATCCTCCTGTCTCAGAGCCGTCCTTTCCCTTCTGCTCCTATACTCTCGGTTGCTCTTTTAAAGGGTTACCACTTCCCGAGGCTTCTCTGGTGAATGATTTAAGCACAACTCAAACATTTCTTCTGGTCCCTTGTATTTTACTCCCAACATGTGGCATGCCATTTTCTGCTCCACAATCTGCATAAGAAAATACAAGTCCCTTCAGTTTATGTGTCTGGTCCTGGCACAGCCTGGCATATATACTATCTGAATCTTTCAAGTTTTCTTCAGACACTGAAAAAAAAAAAGTCAAGAGTGCCTGGGAATAGCTTCATGATGTTAGTGGCTACTGAATGATTGAATTAGAAAATGCATGTGTATGTATAAAATGTATTTGCAATTTGGTCTACAAATTCATTAATTTAATTCATGACTAATTTGTTATAGTTAAGTATACCAAGAGTCCCAATAAAAAACAGGGTATAATTATTGTAGGATACTTTGAAACAAATTTATTTACAAAAAAGCAGTTTACTTCAAAAATATGTGTGTGGGGAAACCACAAAGGAATGTGGGGTAAAACCGAGGTAGAAAGTGCCAAGCTGTCAGCACCCATCAGCCTGAATGGTATGGGAAGGGCAGCTGCTGGGGCCTGGAAAAAATACAAGCTGGCTGCCTTGCCATAAACACATTTTCCTCTCCTCACGTCTTCCACTGGGTTTTGCAGTGGCCCAACAAAACTGGAAGTCCAAGGACAAAGAAGTCCTCCTATTTAGTTTGTTTAGTTTAGCACCCTGGAATAAGAGGGGGAATGGACTTGGAGGGCCAAAGGCAAATGAGCTTGTAATTCTGTGGCAATTCGTCACTCCTCAGGTGTTTGTGTCTCTCACTGCTGTACAAGACTACACCTTAGAAAAGAGACCTTATACCTTCACTTTTTGACGTTTAATAAGATTTCAATAATTTATATAAATTGTCTTTTTATAAAGTATAAGGGACATTCAAGAGAGCACATAGAAAAAAAAAACACACTCTAGTAAACAATTCTTAGACCAAAAAATTAAGATGATAGAAAATCCAAGAGAATTTCTGAGGCTGAAATTTTAAAATGCATTGAAACCATCTGGAGGCTGATTTAGAAGTGTGTACGTCTAAAAACTCTTTTTCATTTAAAACTTTCATTCAGGTTTTCAGAAGTTGATGTATTGCCTACAGGGAATAAACTGCAATCCACATGGCAGTGGGTTGACGACAGAACTCTGCAGCCTCAGGTTACATGATCAGATATCTAGACTTTGGATTTATTAAGAGGATCCTAGAGGAGATTCTTGCTGAATTCAAGTTTTCTCTTTGCATTCTGACGCTAAGTACATAGATAACAGAACAGTTTTCAAGGCTGTGCATATTTCCCACACGAAACATTATGTATTAAACAAGTTAAACTCCTTTTAAAAACAGGAAAACATTTTTTTCACAAACCACTTAGTAAAAACAAAAAAAAGAATCACAACACAGTATAATGAGTTTTAACAAAAACTCGATAAGATTAAGGAGTTGTCAGAAATTATATAATGGGCACTTGGGAGACTATTTTTAAAAGTCATTTCTAATTACTTTTTAATGGGAAGATTTCATATTTTTCTAGTGTGTGTGTTTTTGTGTGTGCTTTAGATTAGTTCAGATGAAAGCCAACTACAAAAAAGCTGACAGATTTGTTTTACAGATGCATTTTTAATTTGCCTCTACACAAATAAACAGATCTCTATCTTTAATTTCATAGCATTTCTATTTTATGTTTTGATGAAAAGACTCAGTTCTTTGGCTTCCCTATTAACTGAAGTGCTTTTGTATTAACCTACTTGGAAAGAAGAAGAAGAAAAAACAGATCTCATGTTCTAGAAAAGAGATGAAGCTTCAGAGTGATGCTTTGAGTTTGTAGCACAGACACTTTTTATAATGATGTTGCCAATTCAATGCATTTGAGATTTTAAAAGTGAGTAATAGCATTTTTCATAGAACTTTGTATATAAATGTGCCAGGATATCTTAGTCATAGTTCTTTTTTCCTAATCTGAAATTGTCTTATTAGAAGAGATTACTGTCAGAATGTACTATTTGTTCTTTTGGAGATTGCTATTCATATACCATCAATAATTTGTTTTAACTCTTCATAATTTTATGTTTACTTTGATATTAATTTTTAACTTTGGTTATTTAGAATCTAAACTAATTATTGCAACAGATACATAATAATTTTCATGATTTAGCAATCAATTCCTAATTCTATAGTTTGGTGCAATTTCAGGAGGAAGAAAAATACTAATGATCTTAGTTTAGGGCTTGGGGAGTAGTTTTAAAAAAGCATAAAGGGAAAGTGATAATATTTTTACATTCAAACTAAACACTACATGTAAGAAAAGATATGATTAATTAAATTAACGATAGGGAACAGACTAAGATAAATTTTTAGTGTATATTGTACACTTAGATTTACTATCTAGAATATATCAACTACTCCTAAGAAGCAACATATGTAAAAGGTATCAATAATTCAGTAAGAAGTAATGAATATAGGTAATTCTAAGACAAGGAAACAGATTTCCTAAAGACATGAATGAACTAAATTTTAATTAATATTGAGGAAATGCAATTTCAGACAAAGACAGTAGTTTTCAGCTATTGAACCAATGAAAGTAAATACCTACTAGCAAGTGTACATGAAACTGTGGAGAGCAGGAATCCACACCCTCTTCCAGTGGGAGTGGACAAGGCTACAAAACGAGGCAGTGTGGCCCCCATGATCACCCTGTCCTCTTGCTGTGTTATGCTTTGTGTAATCCCTTCCCTTGAGCCTTAGAGCATGGGAGTGGACCTGTCACTTGTGTATAACCAATAGAACATGGCCATGGTAATGAAATGTCACTCATGATTAGGTTACAATATTCAGTCAGTCTTTGCTTTGCCCAGTTCTGATATGTACAGAAATTCCATTTACCATGGTTTAGGTAAATAGCCCCAGTCTCCCAACTATATGATACAAGTTTCTATTAACATTGTAAATAAGCTGTGAGTACTTGAAAAAATATATAAATTTTGCTGCTAGGTCTTCGGTCTACACATCACCATGTAAATAATAGACACACATGATGATCAGTGACCGATCACTGATTGTCTTTCAAAGTCTGTTGGTAATTTTACAATACACATGTCATTTTCTTCATGTACAGATAACAAAGCATGGAGTTGTACTGTCTCCTTGCCTCCCTGAAACAAACCATGTAGCAATTTACAGAAATGGGTAATTGATAGAAGAAATTCACTAAAAAAGATAGAAGTACAGCGAAGAGATGAAAAGTGAAAACACTGGGACTGAAATTGGACTTGATTAGAATATTTGAGTATGGGACAGAAAAGTGAAACTAGAAAAAGATTTTCCCTGCATCAACTTACTTTTTTAAGTACAATGAATATGTTTTTAAAAGGCAACATTGTTTTTTTTAAGATTCTTTTCTTTTTTAAGGTTTTATTTATTTTTATTTTTAGAGAGGGAAGGGAGGGAGAAAGAGAGAGAAACATCAATGTACAGTTGCTGGGGGCCATGGCCTGAAACCCAGGCATGTGCCCTGACTGGGATTCGAACCCGCAATGCTTTGGTTCACAGTCCGTGCTCAATCCACTGAGCTACGCCAGCCAGGGCTCAACATTGCTTTAATATCTTTAGTTAAATTATACTAGAAATAGAGTGTTAACATCCACATTGGATAAAAAAGAGTATACTAAAAAAACCCCCCCAAAAAACCCTCCAATCAGTTTGTCTGGCATTTAAGCTAATGCATTGAATTAATTGCATATTTGAAAAAAATTAAAGCAATTGAGGCAATCATTTTTACTGCCAATAAATTCTGGTTTTATAGTTTCAGAAGTAGCATAAATGATTTACATAGCTATTTGGTGAAGCTAAAAGAGCTAATGAAAAAGCAGCTATAAAATTTGCACTCAGAGTCTAAGTATTGGTTAATATGGTTATTATGATTGTCACATGTTTAATGTTGATAAGACGAGTAACTGTTTGAATGTAGCCCTTATTAAGAACTTATATGAAGAAAGATTCAGAATTGCAAAATGGTTGTCTAGGAATGTTCAACCTTTTCGTGTCTCTGGGCTACACTGAAGTAAGAAGAGTTGTCTTGGGTCACACATACAACACATAAAGATATGCCAACACTAATGAAAACTGATGAGCAAAAAAAGGCTTTAAGTAAATTTACGATTTTGTGTTGGGCCTCATTCATAACATGCAGCCCGCGGGCCGCAGGGTGGTCATCCTCTAGATATATACTCTGAAGAGCTTAGTGAAGGTGAACCTTTGGCTGAAATGATGGCAGTGGTTGTGATGAATCGGACGGAGGTGTCCAGAAGAGGAGACTGGAGGAACACTTTCCTTTAGAGGAAAGTGATACATCTCATGATATTGATGGTGCAAAAGTTAAAATGTCGGAAGCTGACTTATACTTAGAAAGGACTATGACATTTCACCAACACATAGAAAACACACTTGTTCCATACAATAAATTACATGATGAGAAGAAGGCAATCACTGTTCAAATCATTCTTTATAAGTTAAGTTTTTCAAAGAAATCAAACACTAATTCTGATATTTCTACTGTTTAAAGTTATAGTTCTAAATATATTTTAGTTTTATTAATTATAATATTTTCAATATTTTCCACCTATGGTAAGAGAGTTTTTAATGTTTGGACAAATATATATTGAATGCTATGATAAGCACATCATACACATTATCATACTTAAATCTTAAAATGTTCACAGATGAAAGAAATTTTGCCATCCCCACTTTATAGACACAGAATTTGTAGTTCAGACTGATTGAAATGACTTGCCCACATCCACAAAGGTAATAATTGATTGAATCATTATCCATACAAGGTCTGTCCAGTTGAATCCAATATAAGTTGATACAATATATTAACTAAAATGTGAAAGTAGATAAGTTTAATTTTTTAGAAGTAAAGAGAGTCTAGTGTAGCTCATTTTTGCTTCTTATAATTTATGAAAATGTTAATTTTAATCCATTACTTTCAGACAACTTAACTCTTTTCAATTCAATAGCTGAAAAGATAGTAAAATACGATTTCCTTGCCATATCATAACCTTCTAAACATGTAAAGAAACATATTGCATTGGATTGAAAGTATTCATCATCATTAGAAAGCATTTAAAAATTCAGAAATTATTTGAATGTATAGTGTACATTCTAGAAGTTCAGCATCAGTGTCAATCTAGAAATAGTTATGTAGATTAAATTAACATGTAATGTTTCCTTTTTATTGAATTATTATGAAAATATTTCTTGCACTTGTGCTTTAGAGCTTAGTTCTTACATAAAATTATTATTACACAGAACTCTTACAAATCCATGCTGTTCTTGAACACATTACTTTTTCAAATAGCCTCTTGTAACTGGAGTAAGCTCTGGCTATTAGTATTGTTTTTGTCCTGTATGGGCCACTTGATTAGTCGCCTAGCCAAGAGGGAGGAAGTCCTCACTTACTAGCCTTGGCGGGGAAACATCCTTAGGACTGTTTGGCTAACTGGAAGGTTGTCACTCTGGGATGCTCCCTAGGTCTAGGGAATCTTTTCCTCTGAATCCCTGAGAGAAGTCTTTATGCTCATTTCTATTTTAAATGTAAAATATTATCTTTAGAAAACTTTGCAATGCAGATTCAAAGGCCTCACCATACATTGTTAAAAAAGAAAATTTGTCCCTATCCAGTCCCTATACACAAACAATAATATTTGTATTTGTCCCTATACAAAAACAATAATACTTTTCTATATTAAGTTAGGCATGTAGAAACATTTTCATTTCAGTGTAAAGAATATTTGAAATTGGCTCTCTTCTATAAGTGTATCAGTTGTATAAATAGGCTTTGTTTATATTGGAATTAAGGAAGATATAAATTCTTATATCAATATATGGTCATTTGAAAAATAAGAAAGAACAAAAATCCTGATGAGTCAATACAATATAATTATAACTACAGATGATGATGGCAATGATTATGATGATAGCTAAAGCATACACCTTACACAGGACTCACTATTTATCATGCACAATTTTAATCTACACACACACACATATGTGTATATAAGACTCACTTTACATGTGTACATACACATATTACATTACCACACACACACACACACACACATATGCATTGCATTATGAATAAATACCATGCGTATCTTCACTTTACAGTTGGGGGAAATAAGGCACAAGGAAGTTAATGTGCCCAAGATCACTCACTAATGAGTACCAACAATGTTAGAGACCTAGGTGTTTCTACAAGGATTGAATGACAGCTAGAGTTAGAACAGGTCTTGGACATTGTAGCTGTGAGTGACCAGGGAACATATCTTTAAGTAACTGCTATGTTGTCATGTGAAAATGGGATTAGAAAAGAGTAGAACAATATGGGAAAGATGGAGAATTTAAAACCTTGTAAAAACTTTCTTACATAGCTGGGGTCATTCTCTCATCTGAAAATCATTTTACTGTTGCCAAGGCAAGCCAAAAGTACCATGGATAGGACATAGCCATGAAGGAGGTGGAGGTGGGGTTCAAGCTCAGCGTTATGATACCTTGTCCTACCTGAATGGCTAGTGACATGTTGTTACCTTGTCTAAAACTCTGGTTACTCATTAATGGACTGTATACTCTTCTTTGTGAGATAAGAAAGAGTTTTATCAGAATTCCATGCAGCAGAACCTACCACAGATGGTTGGTTCAACAAGGTTGTTTTACTGCAGTTTTCCTTTTTGCATTATTGCCAAATACATTTTCTAAATTTTACTATTCTAGTCCTTTACTTCTTTCCTTCTCACTCTCAGCAAATCATCTTGCCTTCCCCATCACAGAGAAGTATCTACCAGGTGTAAGCACTAGCATTTTCACATCCACCAGTTGGGAGGACAGGTACTAAACTAACACAATAAAAGCCCAAATGTTCCTGAATTATAATCATGTATTGTCAGGCAGAAGCACAATTTTGAGGATGTGTAACCTGTTACTATTTTGAAGGTACAACACACCACCTGGATAAGTGATTCTTAAACTCTTGCATCTAGATTGCCTTAATCAAAGTGAACTAGAGTGTGTATTAAAATGAAAACACTTATTCCCACTTTAGAACTGCCGAATCTGCATCTCTGGGGAAAGGGACCATGCAATATGTATTCTTAGCCAACTTTCCAGAAATCTGAGAGTGCCTGCATTTAAAAGCTAGGTTAGGCATTTTTCATTCACAAAGAGACTAAAATAATGCCTGGTGCATCCATGACACTCAAAAGATATTTGAAGGAAAAGCTAGATGGGGAATCCTTTGTAATTTCTGGAAGAAAGTCCTTTTTCTAAACTCACCACAAATTGTATAGCTAGATTTTGCCATTTACTCTTCTAGCATGTCTGTTTCAGAGTGTTTTAACAGCTAGGTTTAGGTGGCATATCAGATAGGCATTTCCAGGCAGACTCCCTGTCCAGTGCAGATGGCTCTCCCTGATGACACGTGCCTGCTCACTATGCTGACCTCCTCTTTTTCTACTCAGGCCCAGCTCCACAGGCCTCACTCTCACATAACACAAGGCATACCCTCCTCTGGAATTTTGAACCTGCTGCTCTGTTTTCCTGGAGTTTTCTCCCTTAGATACTCACAGGCTCGCTCTCTAACCTCCGCCAAAATTTGCTCACGCTGTACTTCCTAACCAGAACCTTTTTGAGCTCGTGTGCTTAAAATTACAACTACATCCTTGTCCAGAGTTCTCTATTCATCTTCCTTGGTTTATTTCTGTCCAAAGCAGTTATTACTTTCTAACATGAAAAGTAATATGCTTATTTAATTACATGTATTCCAAAATTGGATCACAGATACAGTAACAGAGGGGCTTTAGTTTTTTTTTCCACTGCTTATAGCTCGTGTCTACAATAACACTTAACACATAAACCTCAATAAATACTTCTGACTAAGCTAATATGAAAGTTTTTAACCTTCCATTATCTGTTTTTGGCATCCTATTGAATTCATCTATGTGTGTGTGTGTGTGTGTGTGTGTGTATATATATATATATATATATATATATATATATATATATATATATATATATTTAGTCATTTACTCTTCTAGCATGTCTGTTTCAGGGTATTTTAACAACTAGGTTTAGGTGGCATATCAGATAGGCATTTCCAGGCAGATTCCTATATATGATGACTCCATCATATATATATGATGAAGTCTGCCTGGAAAAAGTCCAGCCATTGTTAATATAATGAGAACAGTTTGCACAACATCAATGTAACCTGGCAGCCAGGGAGAGAGGACTGGAACGTGCATGTGTGAAAATGATGACTTCACAGGACTAGTCAGTGGGGGCAGTAGACATCACTGAGTGAGCATGTGTACTATGTGGCCGTCACATTCAAAACGACTGAGTGAGTAGAGCAACAAATCTGCAGCAAATTTTGCGTTAAGCTTGAACATTCTTCTGTGAAACTCTTTGGATGATTCAGTAGGCCACAGCTGTGGACAGCCGGTGATTGGCAGCTTCATCACAACAACGTGCCTGTTCATGCATCATGTCTCCTGCAGTTTTTAGGCAAAACATCAAATCACCCAGGTGACTCAACCCCACTACAGCCAACATTTGGTGTCCTGTGACTTCTGGCTTTTCCCCAAATTAAAATCACCTTTGAAAGGGAAGAGATTTCAGGCCGTTGATAAGATTGAGAAAAAATACAATCGCTGATGGCAACTGGAAGAACTGTGTGAGGTCTCAAGGTGCCTACTTTGAAAGGGACTGAGGCATCATTGTCCTGTGTACAATGTTTCTTTCTTGCATCTTGAATATTTTTCAATAAATGTATCTATTTTTCATATTACATGGCTGGATACCTTCTGGACAGACCTCGTATAAATAACTCACATAATTTCTCTCTTTTGGAATCTGAATAATTAGGTGATGGAAAGCAACATGCTTAATTCTTTAAACTCAGATGAAGTGTACATGTAAGACATGAAGTACATTTTTGATAACACGGCCCACATAAACAGCAATGGGGAAACATTACAAATACAACAGTGTAAGCATTAAAATGTTGGTTCTTGGTGGTAATTGAGCCATGAATATTGACAATTTCTTTTATTCTTGTCAGCCCATGGAAGAGTGTGTAATCAAAATATCATAGGTTTAAGAAAATAAAACCAGAGAAGCACTGAAAAGAGTCCTTCCAAAGCTCTTATGAAGTATATAAGAAATGCTTTAATGTAAGAGGATGTTTGTTCTCCCTGACATGGTGGATTAGAATGTAAGTATTTTTCAACATTTAAAATATATGTAAATTTTGAAGAATTGGGGGAATATGTTAAACTTTCTAATTAAGATTTTTGGTGAAATATTAAGAAATGTCCTTGCTCTGTCTCCTCTTCCTGTTACTATGTACTGTCATTCATTCCACTCTTTCTCGTTACCTTCTCTGCCACCAACATTGGGAAACTCATACTCATCTTCTTTCTAGACAGTCTTTATAAATTATACAAACTTCATTTAAAAATTTAAGAACCGTTAGATTTTCTGTTTTGTCTTTCTGATTACCTGACTGTCCCAGTGTTCTGGAAGCACCAGCCTTTCTTGGATCTAGGAGCTGGCTGTGTAAATTAGGATTTGCTGTAGAGTGAAGACTGAGAAAAGTGGAAAATATTGTTCCTCTTCCAATCTTTATGAGGCTATTTTGCAGTGAGATGACTGCATGGGGGTGAATGCTGTGGAGAAAGAATGGTCAGAATACCTTCATCTCCACCCTCGTCTTCACAAGGGGCAGGGGCGTAAGACTGACTTCACCGTGTCTCCTATTGTTGCAAATGTTCTCCTCCCTCCACATGGGGTAATGAGTGCCGCTTCCTGGAGTTGGGAGGGGATGACAAAGCGGACATAACCCGGAAACTTGCTCCTTCCTGACTTGAGGAATAGGGAGTAGAGTGTGGGGAACAGGGAGAGAAGGAGACAGCCAGAGGAAGAAAAGAGTCAGAAAACCACCACACTCCCTCTGCCAATTTCCTAACTGTATGAGATCCTCCAGTTAGCCTGTGCCTTGGAAATATTCAAAGACACCCGAGGGAAAGAATCAGGCAGTGGGGAGGGAAGCTTAATGAGAGGCAGAATGTTTTTATTCAAGAGAGATTAATCACCAAAAGAACTTTAATTATCAGGTCTGATGAAACCTTATGCAGAATGAGGAATTATTTCCCCTTCTCTTTGACCAATGGGTTAGAAATAAGGGGGAGTTAAAGACAAATATGAAAAACTTACAGACAAGCAACATCATCCATGCTTGTGTATGCACATTTGTGACATTTTAATTAAATTCTGTGATCTTGCTATATCTAAATTAAATCACCTCAATCCCATGTTTCAAACCCTTAGTATAATATACAAACTCTTTTACGATGCTTGGTCTAAGGTCTATAGTATCTGACCTTTTCTTATGTAAACAATATCATCTTGCTCCAGTTTCTGTCTGGGTCACAAGGCTTCGACATATGTTTCAATTCTTTAAATGTGCCAAACACTGCCATAGATGGCCTACCTAGAACACCCCCTTCCCATTTTTACCGTCTATTCAATGAGATTTTTTTATAATTCTCAATCTGTAACAGTTCTGACTTCATCATTGTAATTTTTTCTTTCCTTTTATCATTGACACTATTACAGATATTCCCATTTTCTCCCCCTGTGCCAACACCCCCTTCCCTCTGGCCATCACACATTGCTATCTGTGTCTAGGAGTTATGTATACATGTCCTTTGGCAAAGCCCTTCACCAACTTCATTGTTATAACTTTTGGCATTCTCTCCTTATCTTCCTAGCATTATAATATTCTGAAAGAATATACTTAAATGTGTATATCTGTTTCACGTCTGTAAGCTCCAGGTTTGGGGACTACACTCATTTTATGTATTCACTACTATCTACTCAAGGCTGGGCACATCGTAGTTATTCCATATTTTTAGAGAATTAAAATGTTAAGTATGGTCTTATTTTCATGAACTGCAAGCATGTATTGTTTTTAAAGCAATTTGATATCTGCCCTATGTCCTTTTAAGTATAATGTCAATACTTTGAAGTTATTTATTTATATTTCAGAAGCATTACTATTGTCTTGTCTAGCTTTAGTCCAAGTGATTTTAACCTCTCCTAAAGTATCATAAGTGAACTAAATTTTTAAATTTTTATAAGCTCTTTTTTGAAATGGGAGTAGAAGAAGGAAATAATATTTATGGAGTATGACAAAGTGAGAGCCATTTCTACTATATTTACCGACACATATCACCATTTTCGAGGTGCTCTAAAATCCCTGAAAAATAAAAAAAGGTATTTTGCAGATAAAAAGGAGTGGGATTAGCAGTTTTCCTATTACATTAACGTGATGACTTATGTTTGAAGGAATGAGAAGGAGAGAATTTCAATGTATTGGAATGTACTTGGTCAACTGAAAAGGTAGATGAGTTTATTGAGTATTATGGTGAGATTCCAAGTATTGATTCACCCAAACCTGAATGATGAATTTTGGTGAGTTACTAACATCAGCAAGGCCTCTGAAGGTGGCTTTGGAATTTGGCAGAAAAAGTGTTAACTGTGGGGCCACAGTGAGTCCCTGTTTGCCTTACCCCCTAATTAGCTTTGTGAGCTCAGGTAACTTGCTAATTCTCTGAACTTTGGAGTCATCTGTTGTGAAATAGGGATACTCATAACTGGCTTTTAGAATTGCTAATATATGTATAGAGCACGAAACACTGTGTCTTCACATAGTAGGTACTCAATTAACGGCAGCCATTTTAAAGCACAGATCAGCTCTCAGCTCTCAGTGAGTGCAGAAAGACAATGTGGTGCAGAGTCTGCTGAGTCCTGTCCTGACGTGGGCTGTACACACAAGACACATGATGAGATCACTTTCTCCCAACTTTTCATTATCTGGAACATCAAATGAAAAGTGGTTTTATTTTCATCTCTTCCTAACCTCAGAGAATAACAATAAACTGTGGATGCATTGATAAATGGCTATCTCTTGGCCATGTCTACCCAAAATGGTCAGGACCATATTAAGATGGTGCTCTGTATACACCTGAAACTCTATATATTTGCTAGTCAGTAACCTGTCACCCTTTTTTAAACATGTTTTTTTTAGATTTCAACCTTTTCTTGTAGGGTTCTCTATCTCCTTACATACCTCTATATTGCTTTTATTCATCTTTTCCATTAAAAAACTTTGATGTTTTCTATTCAACTCTGTTTCAGGACCATTTCTATTGTTAAGACATACATTAAAGATAGTGTGATAGCCTCTCAAATCATGTCCAAAAAATGTAATGATTCTGCATACAAATGCACATTAAATAAACATGTTATATTTAAATAACTTAAAACATACTTAACAAATTAGTAACTAATTGTCCACCAGCTGGGAATTTGCATATTGTGGTCAGGATGACCTGGCCAGTCACCTCATTTCAAATGAATCATTCTGCATATGAACTGATTCTGGGACTAACTTTGCATATAAACACAGGAATGTGATAAAAGTACTGATATTGGCCATTGGAATTTAAAAACTCAGTCAAGATTTTAGGCAAATACTGTTGGTAATGTTAGAAAATTCATATGTGCAATAAAGGGATATTATAGCATTCTTCAAAAAATATATTGCAAATTTAAAATCTTTGCACTTATTTCTTACAATGTCAAGAGGAGTACTGTGTAGTTTTGTACTCTTACTCTATTCTACTGTTTTTGTGTTTGCATTCTAGCATCAAAAACTTTTATTCCTAACAAATATACAAAGTATTTAGGCAAAAGTATTGTTAAATGAGAATCTATTTTTTAAAATCCACTTTAAATATGTTCTCCCTAACTATTAGGGATATTGAAGAAGGAGGGCTATATAAAGAGATTATTGGACAAGTGTAAACAGAGAATAATCAGAAACCTAGAGATTCACTCCCTGTCTTTATTGGATTTATTAAACTTATTTACAGATATTCCTCACTTTCTTCAGTCTTCTCTTAATTCTGCATAAGTGGTTTGTGACATATCACCCATATTCCCTTAAGTTTTGACTCTGCTGTAATCTTGATTCTTTTAATGAAATCAGACCAAATTTTAATAATTAAAAATTAATTTACATAATGTGTTTCTTATGAGATATTTGGTAAAACATCAAGAAAAGCAACTTAACTTTTGGTTTTCCATAGTTTCTTAACTATTATAAAATGAAGCTACAATACAAAACCCTGGTGGGGTAAGTATGTAGACACCTTGCTGATCCCATGTAAATAAACAGCTGACAAGAAGACTGTATTGGGGTATGAGTCACATGAGTTTATCCCAAATGAGATACTGGTCATATTCCTAAGAGCAAACTCTGAAAAATGCTTTTCCTAAGAACTAATTCAAAGACGAATTTCTGAAAGTGTGGGTTTCCCCAAGGAATCAAAATAAGCTTTGAAGTATAGGCCCTATGGAAGTCTATTCCAAAGGTAACATTAAGTATTTCCCTCAACTCATCTTTATATTAAGGCAACTGAATCATTTTGTAAAATTCTAGAACTATCCTTTCTCTTAGGAGAATTTTTGAATTGGGAGTGGGTGGGCTTCATACACAAGAAACCCTTTGGAAAAGACTGATTTGATTCTAAGTCCCTAAAGGTCTCTATTAATGGGGATTTGTCAGATCTAACAGAGCTGCCCTAGAATTTCAGAATGTGAGTTGCCAGGTTTAGAGTCCCTTTATAGTGGACATTAACACATGATATTTAGGCACATTTTTTTTTCTTTCTTTTCTTTTTTTTTATTTAAATGAATGTTCAAGTACAGTTTTCACCCCCTTACTCCCATTCAAGTCCTCCCACCCACCCCACCCCCACCCAATCAAGCCCTCGGCACATTTTGACATGTCATTTTCATCAGGAAGACATGGTTATCAGGCATTTCCAAAGTAATTTATACAAAGCACCTCTCTACAGCACCAGTTATCGATCTGAGCGGAAAAATATGCAATCGAACTTTATTTATTTAGCTCAAATATATGAATTAGCTCCTGCTGTTTCAACAAGTATCCAACTGGCTGTTTGTATAGTAAATAAGAATAAGGAAAAGTGAAAAGTTCTTTCTTCTGCTACTATTAATTCTTTTCAAATGATTAATGAGGAAATATTAACAGGAAGTAAAAAATAACCCACCTATCGGATTAGCATTAGATTCCAAAGGGCACAGAGCTGAAACCTGATTGTCAAATACTAAGGTTTCCAAATCTGATTTTATATTTGGGAAACGGAATCCATAAAATTAACAAAATTGAAATATGAAATATTTACAATCTTTAAGTTGTTTTCCTTTTGTTTCTGTAGCTAATGTTGCAAAAGTTTGTGTAAATATTTGAATTACTGTTTTCCCAAAATGTTCAGAATGCTTTATTAATATTTTTCCTAATACTGTTTTTCTGTTTGGGAGTATCACAACAACACACAATGTTGTGTCCAGAATTTAAAGGCAGGAAATGTAGAAGATTTTCAGTTCTAAGGTGAAGTGAGTCTACAGCAATAACGTACTGTAAAATTACACTGTGGCAGGTAAAGGAAAGGGAAAGATGGAAAAGGAAAGAGTTCAGGAATTCATGATGAGAATATGTTTCACTAGGAACACAACATATGTCCTTTCATTAGCCCCTTACATGTACTATGAACACAAAAACAGAGCTGGAATTTTAACATTAAAACAAAGGAGATCCAGAGAGTTTAAGTAAATAGTCAGCCAACTAGTAATTCTCACAGGAAGGGTTAGAACTCAAATCTCTTAAGCTATATCACATACTTTTCCAGTACATCCAGGGCATTAAGGAGTACATTGCTGGGGGGATCACCAGAATTCATCAAAAGGCTGTAGTGGTTGTTTTCCATAGGCTAGAAAAGACATGAGCTGGCAACAATGTACTCAGGTTCCCTAGTGGAAATGATGGGATCCAGAGTGATAGAGGTCAGGTGTTGGCATGTATTCATTTGGGATACAGTGGGCACAATTACCATAATTAGCCACAGAGATCTGTAGCAGTGGCTAATTATTCCCAGGGCTCTAGGGATTTAAAAAAAAAAAAAAAGCCCACTGGGCAGCATCTTAATCTGACTTATATAAACAGAAAAATTCCAGATCTGCTGAGCATAAATAAAACTTGAAGAACTGAAGCTTAGTGAAGCTCTTGGCCTCTTATTCAATTCTAAAACTTAACTAGGGGTGTCCAACCCTTTGGTGTCTCTGGGCCACACCTGAAGAAAAACAGTTGTCTTGGGCCATCCATCAAATATACAAACACTAAGAAAAACAAACAAACAAAATCCTCATAATACTTTAAGTAATTTACAATTTTCGGCTGGCCGCATTCATGCCATCCTGGGCCACATGCGGCCCATGGGCTGTGGATTGGAAACCCTTGAGATTATTTTACAGACACAGAATGGCTTGATTGGCAGGGAGACTAGACCCCTTTGAGGAAAGACTCTGAAAATGGGTCCCAACTCTTTAGTTAGTGAATTATTCTCCAAGTCTTCTCTGGCAGCTACAATGCCTTGATAATGTGACTGAGAAAAAAGCAAATAACCAGGCTTATGTGGTCATTAAATACTGGCTCTGAACGCAGCGATTTGTTACCATGGTCTAATTAGGGACTAATGGGGATCAGGTGAGAGATGAAGTCTTGGTAAAGTCAGACTTAAACTAAATTTATCGGGATTGTTTCTCCAATTTCCCTAAACTGGCAGAGTCCTCCCATTTGGTCCTCTGCTGTGGAATGAGGGCTATTCTGTAGAAATATTTCACACATCTTCCTCTCATGGTTGTCTTCCCCCAAGATACTAAACCAAAAGATACAAAATCAAAAGCAGTTCCACATTTCTGGTGGGTATTGCAGATGTTAGTGTCACCCTCAAGGACTTAAGAGCTAACAGAATGGATATTTCTTTTTTCCCCATGTAACTTTTCTGTTTGACTACCACAAAAGTTAGCGGGACCTTGGAGAGTGACTGTGGATTATAACAACCTTAGTCAGATGATGCAACAAGTGTGTCTGCTGTTCTGCACACGGAAACTTCACTGGAAAAAAACAAATGCATGTCCTGGACCCTGGTGCACCATTACCCTAAACAACACTGTCTTTGACTGCCTAATAATCAACGTAATCTGAAATGGGATCTTCACATATCAGAGATGGTGACACACTTTACCACCTCTCTTCATTTCTATGGCACTTTTTTGCTATATCATAATCAAGTACGGAGCAATCTTTGTTTATTTGTTTGTGGCATTCTATGGCCTACATGTTGACCATTGCATTACACTAATTGAAGCAGGTAAGATTTTTTGTAAGATAGATGCAGGCACTGCAAAATCCATAAGTTTTTTTGATTTTGCTGGACCTGCATGAAATGCAGGAAACGGGGCCCCTCAGATGGGACATGTCTGGGGATATTCCCTTGAAGTGAAAAACAAGTTGTTGCCCTTTTCACTAACCTCCAAGAAGAAATAGGCATAATGCTTGATTAACATGTTTAGATTCTGGAGCAAATGCATAAAATGTTTGGCCTGTTGTTTTCATATATTTACGAGGTAGCCTTTAAGGCTGCAATTCTGAATGGGGCTCAAAACAAGAGAAGGCTGCATAGAAGGTCAAAGCCACAGTGCAAGCTTACCTGAAATGGACCACGTAATGCAGCAGGCACAATGATCCTGAAAGGGAATGTAGTACACAGAGATACTGTGTGAGGTCTCTGGCAAGTCCCGACATGAGAAGAACAGCAGAGATCACTTGGGTTTTAGATGAATAAATCCGTGTTCTATTTTGCCAAAACTATAATCCATTTGAAAGTAGCTCCTATCATTTAAGTGGGTTTTGGTAAACTCTCAATATTTAACTATGGACACCAAATGATGTTTTGACTCAAGCTGCTCGATATGAAAAAAGAAAAAAAGGAGGAAAAGAACAGACGCGGAGGGGATACAATCCAGAGGTGTAAACTCTGATTATTCTATGTTCGTTCTTCCAGTTCAGTTCTTCACTCTTCTCTGAGTTTTGTTCTCTGAGAGGCTAACGTATCTTGTGGGCTCCTATACTCTATAGCTTCTAGCTGTGTTTGGCCAACGGAGGCAATGAAATAGAAGGCAGTAGAGATCGATTGTTCATTCACTCCTGTACTTCCTCTTTGCCAAGCTGATGTTCAGTGGTAGTTGGGTGAGCCTCTCTAAGGTCACAGTTCCATTTCCTATGACCCTAGCTCTAATTTCCTGGGACAGCCTAAATACAGGGTAGACTTTCCCCAATTGCTAGTCCTTGGGATCTTCAATATCTTCTTTTCTTGCTCTTAACCTTCTCTACAGCTCTATAAATGGGTCCTTTATTTAACTCTCAACCATGATTTCTTTGAACATACCATCATTCCTTCCCACCCCCTATTTAATGATAGAACAAAAGGATGATTCTGGGAAAACATCAGGCCATATTGTGCTGCATATTGATGGACTATTTAGTAAGAGATAAATAAAACTATGTCTTTTATAGATGCTGTTATTTTGGAGTTTTCTATTAGAGGTAGCCAATCTTTAAAGATATAACTCCTCCCTTTGATAGCTCCTTCTCTCACTCTCTGGAAAGTGTGGTTTTATTGGCCTCATTGCAGCCTCCACTGTATGCCTTGGACATTTCTCCTTGTCTGAATGTCAATTGACTTAGTGTCTTTACCTCTTCCTTCAGGTCGAGAATATCTAAGTATGTCATTATCTACCATTCTGGTACCATCCACTATTCCTTAACAAAACTGTAGCAAATATGCACTGAACACATTTATAAGAATGGTACTGTCCCTATGTATTTAGAAAGAGTCAAATTTTATACACTTCTAGGTACAGAAGGCTAAAGTATTTCCTTTCTGAGTTCTTGCCATTAATATCTCATATGACAAGCTGATTTTCTTTTTTCCTGATGCTGCCTGAAAAGCGATGTGGAATAATACCACTGGAGAAGGCTGTAGTGAGAGAGAATGAGGGGTAGGTCAGAGACCATGCCCTGTTTCATCTTGCTCCATGATCACGTGCTGGGCAGCCTTGGAAGTCAATAGCTCCTGAAGACCTTTCTGCAGGTCGTGGTCCTGTCAACATCTGCTCACTTGACCAGAGTGAAAACTACTCTACCTCACTCATGCCTATCCTTCCAAAAGCTGCAGAGAAGGCTGTCAGCCTCACACTGAGGAGTGATTTTCTCTGTCTATGTCTGACTGTCACATATCTCATGAGATTCAGGGCACTGGAAGGGCTAAGACTTGTCTTGAGAATTTTTGAATCCTTAGCAGTTAGCACATGTCTGGCTCATAGTAGAAAGAAAAAGAAGTCATTTCAAACAAAGTTTTAAATACATCTTCAAGATAGAACTCAAAATCTAGTGCAGTAATTCATGAGACCCTACCATTTTTCACCACCTTCAAACATGCTATACCTGATAGTTAGGTTTTACTCCTTGTGTATGTCCATAGTAATTTATATATGCTACTCTCATAGCATTTTTCCTGCTAACTCACAAATGTATATCTTTTCCATGAGCCTATGTAACTAGCAAGCACTGTAGCTATAAAGCTCAGTGCTTAAACCTTCCGCTCTGAATCCTAGCTCTGCTCTTTCATAGCTATATTATCTTACTTTAGTTACTTAATATCTCAGTGATTGTTTCCTTATTTGTAGACTGGATATAATTCACTCATTCATGTATTTATTATTCATGTGTTTATTACATACCAGGTACTAATCTAATGTACATACTGGCAATAGAGTTAAGAGAAAAGAAACAAGAAAGAACAGGACAACTGAGAGAGAAGGAGGGAAGGAAGGGTAAGGCGGACCAAGTCCTTGCCCTGACAGAGAGCACAGTCTTGCTCTGGATGTATTCATATCACCCATACCCATATCTCTCGAACAATTGATATGAGTTTATATAGTTATAGGTAATTTAAGGTAAATAAAGCAAAGTAAGGGAATAGAGTTCAACTGAGTGGGTCAAAAGTTTTGAATTCATTATAGTTGCTGATTTGAGGATTAAAGATGACCCTCAAATTTTTAGGGCTGTGCACACATAATGGTTTTTCTTGTAGTGAGCTATGGCCTAGTGGCTTGCTTTGGCTCCTGAAAGCTGGAGAAAAGGAAATTGCACCCAGAAGTTTTAAGAAGAGCCAGTGAAGGATGACAACATCTCTTTTCCACTGCTGGACTTATTATGGAAACGTTCATAGAAAAGGAGCTCCTTCAGGCTAGGCCTCATGTTGACCCATGCTGAACTACAGCTGTGATTTGGGGATTGCTTTACTAGAGCATAGCCCACCCTATCCTACTGAATCAGGCCTCATCCCACTGTGTTTTTTCTGGTACCTGGAAAGCATTTGATAAATTCTTCTTCTTATTATTATTAATTGTATTATAGTAGCATTTATATTGCCAATGTAGAAACATAATAGGGATTCACTATCTTTCTATTACATCAGGACGAGTTTTAAGGCATTCAAATGCAAATATTTTGATCCAACCTCAACAAATAGGAAAAGTAAATTCCAAGTAATTCAAATGTCCTGTCAGAGGTGGAAGAGTGGTCGTACTTTGTTCCACAGAGGTCCCCTGACAGAGAAAGTTAAACTGTATGCTGTAAATGCATGTTTCTATTGATTAGCAATAGAAAACTAGATACATGCATCTTCAGAATCATTTGGCTAGAAAACATAATAAATCTAATTATGAAAACAGAAAACCTTTGAAAATCAGGCATACAAATTAAAAATGTTCAGTAAAATTCTGTAGGAATAATAAAGTTTGTCTCAAAATGTCAATGTAAACTAACAATTGTTATTTATTTTTAAGCACAAAAATTAAATTTTAAAGACTGGACAGAAAGTTCCATTTGAACTGAAATATAGCTCAATTTCTCTCAAATCTTAGCAAGATAAGCATAGGGGAAGATATATATAAACCTTCTCTGGTGGCAGAAATCACTAACAGCACCAGAGTAAATCTGCTGCTGTGAAACATGTAAGGACAGATCTGAAAGGATGAGGGAAATGCAAAACACATCAGAGGCAATTTTTCAGTGGATAAAATTAAATCAAAGGGGAAACCAAGTTTACTGGATTATAAATATATATGATAAAATGAGAACTACATTTTCTAAAATAAGAATGTGCCCCTTAAATAATATTTCAGCAGTATCTAAAAAATAAACACTAAGTTTTAAAATCCTATAAATAAAATTCTAAATGCCCTGTTTCTGGTATATACTATAAACTAGTCACTTGAGTATATTCACTATTTCTTAGAAATCAGTATCTACCACAACAATAGCTGCAGCAAAGGAAGTAAATTGAATTTGGATTATATGTTGGTAATGAATATAGTGCAATTACAATAGTAGCTTTAGTAGACTTGGCTTGAAATAATGTACTTTAAAAGGCTTGATTTGAAAATATGCAAGTAAGGCTTCTTTTTAAGTCATTGAAATAACCAATTCAACTTCCTTGCTCTGGGAACTGAACAAGAAATTATCCAATAGCTTAGAACATAGAGCTTTACTGTACCTTTAATTTTCCTGTTATTTGACAAGGTATATTAACCTAAATAGAACAGATTTTAAAATGTGTCCTAGTAAGAATGAGAAATGTCCTTTTGCTTCACTTTGAGATTTTTTTCTTTATTCCAGCCTCACAGTTTTGATTAAGTGACTGTCAAAAGAAGGTTTAACCAATCAGCCAAGTTTTCAGCAAGTAGTTTCTAGGACCTGCATGGTTCAATTTGTATAGGTATTAAAGGAACACTATCCCATACACAAACTACCACATCAATAAAAATGATCTATTTTTTAAGTTTGTATTCAATAAATACTTATTTTAATTGATCTATATACCCACTTTTGTTGGTAAGCAGCTTTCAGATTCAGAAAGTCAAATATACTAATCTTTCCAGTAATAAATCATAAAGAAAAATAATTCTTTTTCAAGGGGGAAGATATGCATATAAGTCTTATAATAGTCATATATATATACTACACATGATTTAATATACACATGCATATATACATATATGTACCTATGTGTATGTGGCTTAAATTCTATAACTTGTGTTCTATATTAGAAATAATATAAACAAAATTTGAACAGATTTAAACAGCAAAAATTTTGTTTTCTTTTGTTCTAGAGTGAAAATACAGATCTTGTCCTTTTCTTGAGTTCACTGAGGTTGCCTCAAATGGCTCCATACTACTGAGTTAGCATGGGTAGGCAGACACCCCTGAATTTTTAAAATACATTAAAATAAAAGGCTCTTCCACTAACAAATTCCACTAGAATGATCAGATCTTCACCACTGAAGTGTAGTCATAGGCAGATGGATGGGTTTTTACTCCTCCCATCATTTTTAATTGTCATGGATCACATTTATCCTCCTTAAATCAGTACAGTATATGCTGTTCATGGTTCAGTTGAAAGGGATGCACCACAGAAAAGATAAATTATTTCATTATCACCAAAACATTTTTTAAATGTCCATATTTTGGGGAGGCAGTGTTGAGTATTATCAGTGGGAATTAATTAGGCTCACTTCCTGCCTGGCTGGAGGTCAAAGTGTGACATGTCTACAGAGCAATGATGCAGGCATTTTAAGGTTATGCATTAAGTAAGTTTTTACCATAAACATTTGCACCCTTGTGCAAAGGATATCAGCAATGTGGGTGAAAAAGGAGACCCTTGGGAGATGCATGTCGTAGTGATTCACGAGCACTCCAGCAATCACGTGGGAAGGACTCCTGCAGAAATCTTCACCTGAGTTACTGCTGTTAAAATGAGAGCATGGAAAGAAGGGGTGGGAGTGGTGGACTTTTTTTCTAAATCTTCAATCTCTCAGAAATTACGAAACAGAGGGGATTACCAACTTCCATCTTCTCTGCATAGTAGTAAAATGCTCTATGTGCTTTGGGAATGAGGAGGGGTCAAATGGGAAATGAACTAGCTATTGGCAAATATCACAAAGAAATGCATGAAAGCAGAGGATGTCTTTCATACTGGTAGAGGTTTAAGTACATGCTTAGAAAATTATACCCATTTTATATATCAAACATGTCTAGTAGAGCAACATATTTCTCCCTCTCCTTTACTCCCAATTTTAAATGGTTACCAGATCTTATTAATTCCACCACACCTCTCAAACTCATCTTTTCATCTTTTTCAGGAAAACAAAATTGACATAGACTGTTAATCTTTTCTTTCTGGATAACTGTTACAGCTTCCTAGCCATTTTTTCCCCTTGATCTCTATTCTCTTTATCCATGATAAGTCCACATTGCTAACTTGGTGTTTTTTTCAAAAATATATATAACATGCTGTTTTCATTTTGAAAATCCAAGAGCTTTGTATCAATTAGGCAATGAAATCTTTACTCATCAGATTCTTTAGCCGCCTCTCTTTTGCTACCTTACTATTCCTCCATTTCAGCCACAAACTTGTTGAAGTTACCGTGATTTTTCATGCATATCTGTTTATATATATAAGGGGTATCCCCCAAAACATAATTCTTTTTCTGGAAGGCAGGTCCCTTAGTAGCACAGGCATCCCCTGCTAGGTGAGTGTTCTAGGAACCCATTTGTATCAGTGTACCAGCTGACATTGTTGTGAGAGGCTGCATTCAGTTTCAATGAAGTTAGTTTTTGAAGACTTTCCACGTTAGCCCATGACTTCATGATGGGTGGTTTGCAAGGGCACCTGCCATACTACACTGAGTGTTCAGCAGTTTTTGACCAAAATTGGCATGACCCCCATACGCCACCCTCCCTATTCACCCCATCCCACCCTTGGGGACATTTTTGTTTGTTTCCATGGATGAAAAAAGTTCTCAAAGGAAAATGCTTTGCTGATGTGGAAGAGGTGAAACAAAAGAGGCAGGAGCACTAAAAGCCATCACAACTGACAAATTAAAAAACTGTTTCAAAAAAAACATTTGAAAAAACATTCCAATATGTGAATTGCATAAAATGGAGAGTATTTTGAAGGTGACTAAAGTTTAAACATATAAGAATAAATGCACGATTTTTATAAGTAAATTCTAGTTTTTGGGGGTACCACTTATTATATTTTTTCTCTGTTCAGAATGTTGTTTTCTTCCTTCTTTATTTGAAGAGCCCTTACTTTACCTTCATTTTATTAATTTATATTTTGGAAGGAGGAGAAGGGAGGGAGAAACAAAAGGAGAGAAACATCAATGTGCTGGAGAAGCATCAACTGGCTGGCAAGTCAAGCATGTGCCCTGGGTGGGAATTGAACCAGTGACCTTTCAGTTTGCAGGACAAGGCCCAATCCACTGAGCCACATCTGTCATGTTCTCTTGAACATGGCAGACACATAGTCTTGTTCATAGAGCCTCCTTTCCAGAGTGAATTAATAACATCTACCCACTACATGTTGATTGTGATTTATAGCTCTCTCAAGCACATAGTTTCATGTTATACTTTCAATAAGTTTTAAAGTATTACACAGTAGATATTGTTTCCATATACTAGTATGAAAATTGAATATTAAAGCCAAAAAATAACTAAGAGTTTTAGTTTAAATATTTGCTTTTTTTTTGTTTTGTTTATAGCTTAATGCCTTTCTAGTATATCATAGACTCTGTTATATAAACACTATATTCAATCCCACACGTGTGTGTGCATGTGTGTGTGGAAAGAAAAATTATCCCTTTATATTTACATGAGTCTGAACATTCACAAAGGATCAGTACATTATAAACTAAAAGATCCCTTAGTCTTTTTATCTTTCATTGTGACTTTAACCTCATCATGACAAATTATGGCTTGACAGATGATCCAACTGAGGTATAATAAAACATGTTAGGTAGGTGCTTTAGGATACCAATTTATAAAATAAGCACTGAGATCAAATACTATGAGCAGAACTTTCCAAAAGTCTTAATATAACAGTTCTAATAGATCAGATCCTTCATGAATTTTAGGGAAGGTAACTATAAATTTATTTTAATAATGTCTATCAGTCAATGTGTTTTATTTTTATATTATGCAAAAGACAATATAAATGAAAACCTGTGAATATTAGAGCCAAATAAAGAAGGAACTAGGCAAAGTTGCCCTTATACTTCTATATTGAATATAAACCAGATTTTAGTTTTCATCCTACATGAGAGGGGTGGGAAAAGAATAATATTAGTCAAATATACTGACTCATTTTTCAGAAACAGCAAAATCTAAGAGCAGAGATAGGGAAAATAAATGAAAGGAAAGAAATTCAGGCATTTTTAAGACTTAATAAGAAAAAAACAAATGACTAGATAATGGGTTTTATGGGTTAACACCGTGCTTTCCTATACAGAACAATGTTCTTCAGGCTGCCTTCCACGGGCACATTGCTCTAATGCTTCTGTAGTGGCTGTCATGGTTTTTGTTCTGGTTCATTCACATTTAGTCACTCAGTCACCATTTGTGGGCATAGCCCTAATTTATAAGCAAATGACCTTCTGACCAACTGTGTGTGTACAAATCTCTCTTCTCCTCTGAACATTTGAAGCAAAGTTTGGTAAATACTGCAAGATTCAGGAGGGAAGACATAAATCAAAACTAAAATCTTGATTTCAATGCCTTGAACTCTTGCTATACATTTTGTCATTCTTGGGCCTTGGTCAAATGGTTAATGAGACCCAAACTATTTGAAATGCATGTCTCTAAAATCTAAGTGGGATGCAGCCGCATTTGAGTAAAGAACTATTAAAATGATGAAATCATTATATTGTATCCAAGGATAAAAGACATTGTAAATATTTAGTCTTTCACAGTCACAAACCACTTAAATGGATGAACATAGTCTATGCCTTGGCTTATGGGTCTAATAGCCTCCAGGAAATGTCAAGGTCACATACTCTCCCAGAATACAAGATTTCACTTTTGAATTTTTAATTTGACTAAGAGATGTGTAAAAGCACACAGTCACTGAGCTCCCTATTGGCTCCACATCTGTGTGGGATTATATGCAAACAATATTTGAGCTAGCATTGGCAGTCACATAGACTCACTAGCTTGAGTGTAATTAATTTTTTTTGAAAGAGAGACAAGAATTAAAGGAAGACAATTTGGAAAAGCACTGTTTTCAGCAATAATCTTACTCATGAGGTAAGGCTCCAAGTTGCCAAAATGGAATCTGGAAATAGGGATCCACCAGCCCATGTCTGAAGTAAATCATAATTGTTCTGAAAATGATTAACGCTGGGCGACAGCCAATGTTACTTTGATAAAACAGTACTTAGCCCGATTCCACAATTGAGTAGACAGGAAATGGCTCACCTTTGGTAACGACTTAACTCTTTCACAGAGGGCTATAGTAATTCCAAACTAGAAGCCAGAAAAAATGTCTCAGATGCCAGGAAATTAAACAGAGTTTCCATGGGTAGCAGACAATTGCTCTTTTTCTATCACTGTCTCAAATTCCTTTTACTTTTGTCTTATCTGCAGATTTTGGTGAACAACATACCTGCTGTTCAAGGAGCTTTTAAAAAATTATCTCTGCTGATTTGGCTGCATTAACGAAGTTAGTAAACAACGGCATGACTCACTTCTTGGTGACCTTTTCAGTTTGCAAAGGTTACACAAAGTATTTTTTTTTAAATACATTGTAATATGGTAGGACAAGGGCAGAGCAAATTCCCACAATTTGTCAAATGCTGTCTTATAATTATAATACAATCTTGAGATACCCTGATTCCTGGAATGCAAAAAAAATGACTAAAATCAGTCTCTCATCATATGCTGTATTTAAAGACTCTTAGACATACATATCCCCATTCTACACCACACTCTATATTTGCAACATTGCCAAGCTCAGGCTCTTCCTTCCCGTGGGCATAACTTAAATCCATCTAGAAAATGATTTGATCTGCAGAATGCAGATCATTTGAAACTGGAAAGAAGAATAAAGCCTTGGAGACAGCACAGAATGTGGTTATAATAGTCCAAGTTAAAAATGACCAGAGTATCAACAAGGGATTTGGCTGCTAGACTAGCGGGTTATTAATGGACAAATGCTCTTTCCTCAACCAGGGATGGCTTCTATTCCTTGTGGTTATGGGAAGAGGAAATGGAAGGAGACAACACTTTACTGGCAGACACATTACTGACCCTGCAGAAGCAGCAAAAAAAAAAAATAAATAAAAATAATGAGCAGTGAAGGTTTTAGAAAGAGAGTTTTGCCAAGCAGAGTAATTGTTGCAGGAAATGTAGGATTCCTTGGATGTGATGACAACTGGGTTGGGTCTCCCTCTATCAGAGTAGGATCGATCAACTAAATGTGATGGGGAATCAAACCATCCTGGAATGTTGAAATCACTGAGTCGGGAGCAAAGACACCCTGATTCCTGTCCATTCATGAGATGTAGATATTCGAGGGAACCCATCTGGCACTTTGTGCATGACACTTATGGAAAGGCGCTTATTATCCATATTCTGGGATGATACTGAGTTCAGGTATTTATTCTGCAATATTAATATGTTTTGATTTTTGCTTCAGTAAACATGGCTACCAAAATAACACAGAATGCAGTTTTTAGACTTTTATTACTCTCTAAGATAATGCTTAAAATAAAATAATCAGGATATATTTTTAATGACAGGTTTTAGTATATACTTGTTAGAAAGGAACAAATATTAAATGTGTTTTTAGATTTGATATTTTGCTCATATCACATCACAAAACTATTTACTTAGAATCAAATCTGTATGAAAACCATATTTAGAACTAGAGTCTACCTAATCTAATACATAAAACAGAGAAATAAATAATGGAAGAATATAAATAAATAAAATTAAACGAGAAAGAAAGCTCTGTTACTGCAGGCTAAATAATATCTAGAAGTGGCCCGTCCTTAGGAGCAGATATTTCACTCTTTCCCTTTGACTGAGGAAGTCCAGAGACTTCACCTGGGAGCAAGAGCGCAGTTACAGGAGTCAGGCAGAGGGACAACCTGGTAGCGTCTCTGCTACTTAGAACTGGAGGCATAAGTAGATAATTCCTGAAGATGGCTTTTGCAGAACTGTGTTTTTGAAATGCTGAAAATTCTTCCACTGACAATGTATTCTTCCACTTGAGAGGTATTATTGAATTTTAGAGTGGGAATTTATCAGGGCTTTGGGGGCCTCCAAAAAAACAATTTGTTTTAAATGAAACTGCTCCTGGAAATGGTCATAACATTATCAGCAGACCTTTGGGTAATTTTCTTTGTAATCTTGTTAGAAAGCCTTGCTTGCTGGAGAGGGAAAATAAGATGATCCTCAAAGGAGCTAGGGGAAAAGGAAAACAGGTGTCTCGACTGGGAAGACATGGAAGTAGTAAGATCTCTGAAATAAACCCCTCTGGATCTCTGCGTTTTTCTGCCATTCACTCCATTCTGCAGCCCAAGGGATCCTAGTCTGGCTGCCCTTCCCAATGAGGTCATTGGCAGCCAGCCGTGTGTCTGCACAGAGAATGCCACAGTCACGGCAGGATTGTCCCTGTGTTGAAAAGGCAGACACAGACTTTGTGGCACTCCATCAGAAGAGAGGGGATTTCCTGACACAGGTGGAATGCTCAGTCAGAAGAGTTTCTGGAAGCTTGCCCTCTGCTGTGAAACCTGCTGAATGGTTTGAGTTTTTCCAAAATCGCTTGAAATTTAGCTGGAGGGAGGCTGTGTGGATCATTCAAATTATCCTTTCAATTTTGCATTTTGTTGGATGCTTCCCTCAAGTACTTCTGTGTAGTTCAGTCATTAGTCAGAGCTGGAAGGTTTATTATTTATTTTGACAGTCACCAGCCTATTTTGTCAAACAGTCCACATCACTGCTCCATTTGACAGGTGTTACTCTTGAAATCTCTCAGCTTCCTTTCCTCCCTTTGAATGAGGCTTCTAGATCTGCTGTCTGTTTCTTTCCCAAAGGAAGCACAGTATGTTTTCTGGTTGATAAAAAGATTTGTTTTGTTACTACTCTTCAGTGGCAGATTACGCAGTATTTGGTCAAAAACATTTTCTTGGTTTAATCTAAATTTCTGTGACTGCTTAAGCTGGGATCTAATGGGAGATAAAATAGAAGAACAGAAGAGAAAATAGTGAACACAATGTAAGTAGAAGCAAGGAAGTACTACCACATCACCTCACTGTACACAGTGCAAGGTTACAAAAGTCAAAACAAGCTTTAATTTTAATGGTGTGAGGTTTGGGTTAAAAAAAAAGCTGCATAATGTGTTCCATACTCTCATAGAAGAAAATGCAGGTGGCTATGGAGAGGAGACCAGGAGCTTAGATTAGAGAAGTCAGGTCGGTCTTTCTGGAGAAGATGGCATTTGAATCGACTTTTAAAGATATATGGTAATATAGATAAAAGAAGATGGGTGGGAAAGACTGTCTGTATCGATGCCAATAGAAGGAGGATAGTGAATTTGATTTTGGATATGTTGCTTATCACACATCATGCAAATATTTGGCAATTCTTTTTTCCTTGGTGTTCATGGCCCATCACTGTTACCTACTCAGTTCTCTAACTTCCTTTACTGCTCAAATGTCACCTCCTCAGGAAGCCTTCTCTGATCTCTGAGTGCAAACACTTCTCTATCAGCACATTGTTACTCTCTATGTTTAAATCCCATTTGATGTTTCTTAATTGAATGTTTTACCACCTGTCAGAAAGAAATAACAACTATTTCTTTAATTACTCATAGTCAGTCTCTTCTCTTTTAGCAGTACTGTACAACATACTACCCTAGCAATGAGTTTATTAATTATGATTCTGTGGCTCAGGAATTTGAGCAGGGCTCACACAGATGATTTATCTTATTGTGTTATGTCATCTGTGTTGGGTCAGCTGGTCTCATTCATTCAAGTGGTGGCTGGTTGCAGGAACAAAAGTGGCCTTACTCACATTTCAGGCACCTTAGTGCCTGGCTCTTGGCTGGGGCACCTCTGTCCACATGAACGTTCTCTCTAGGAGCACAGTCTGGACCTCTCTACCAGGAGCCTCAGGATAGCAAAAGAATGAAAACAGCAGCTACCTCATCTTATAAAGCCTCAGCTCTGAACTAGTACAACATTACCTCTTCCAAATCTGGTGGTCTAATCTGTTCTGACACCAACACAGATGCAAGGGGAGAAGCAACAGATTTCCATTTTTTAACTTGAGGAATTACATGGACATACAGGCTCAGAAGGAAATATTATAGCCCCCTTTCCCTATTATCTATCTCATCTTCTAGAATTTGAAGTTGTTGGAATCACGTAGTTGGGTAGAACCAAGAATGTAGTTGCTCATTTTTTCTCATTATGTCTGCATTGGAATACTATTGAGTACCATACTCATGCCTATAATCCTGTTTTTTTTTTAACTGGAATCTTTTATATGTATTTGTTTAATGGACATTTCTTCTTATATGACCTAGTATCACCTCAGAAACAATATATAACAAATTGACTCATCTCTCCTCCTAAGATGTTTTTTCTCTTAATTCCCAAAATCCTTGGAAAAGGACCATATGCTTTCACACTTTTAGAATCTAGAATCTGATGAAGTATGTTGGTTAACTGACATTAACATGAATTAAAAAGTTTAAATATCAATGTAGGTGTATAAAGGTAAACTTACTGGCTTTATTGAAAATAAAGGAAAGTATATTTAATAGTTATGTTGTTGTTTTGTTGTTTTGCACTCTACATTATGCTGCACTCTATATAAAGTAAACTCTATTTTAAAAAGAAAAGTATATAAGAAAGTAAGAAGATTGGAGTATAACACCGCTGAATTTGAAAGCCATAGCAAAGTTTTCAAAACCTAATGCTAGATGTTCTATCAACCTTGGAAATCACATTCATTTAAGTTTTACATTAAAATCTTTATATCTGCTTTTTAAAAGTCTGTGATATTGCAGTAATTACAACTTTAAGCAAAAACATTTTAGAGACCAAATGCTTTTTCTTCCCTCTCGCCAAAATATGGTTATTTGAATTACTTGTAGCAACAATTAATCACTAACTGATTCATCAGCCTGCAGCTGGGATTAGAGAGCTGACTTCCTATTTAATTCCTATTTTATGTTCTACTGTGCTCAGCAGGGACCGAGTAATAGCAAACTGATAGCCTTTCCCTACCCTTAGTACCTTTTTTCTAATACCAGCAAAGAAGAAAATTTTGAATATTTTTCCCAGCTACATTTTTCCCCACACACATTTCTGAAAAGAACTTTAGAATTGCATGCTGATCCATTCTGAGGTAAGAAAAAGGCATTGTTGAAAGACGTTAAAAATTTGGCCAACCATTCTTTGCTATTTTTCATTAAAATGACTCATGTTAAAGAAATGCCTATATAACCAACTCCAAATGGATAATGATCTTTCTATTTCTTGGATACCTGAATTTTGAGCTTCATGTGAATGACATATAAAATGTTGCATTAATGCCCAAACACAGAGAACAACTACTAGTAAACCTGTCAGTTGGATATTGTACATACTTTTAAACTTTGGAATATGCTTTTTCTTTCTACTTCTAATGTATGAAGTCAAAATTAGTTTAGACATTTATCTGAGTCATGCATGAAAATATACCCATCTACTCAGCAATAGATTTCCTTCTAGTGTTCTGCTTACCAATATGTGGTATTTTGTAGAATTCACTGAAAGGGTATTGTAACCAATTTAGGTAATTCCTAGGAAGTGCTAGAAGTTTGGCCTGGAAACAACATTCTCACCTTTTAGTCCAGAGGAAGAACAAGTTCACTGAGAGCAAGTGTTCTCAATTAAATAATTTATAGATTTCAAACTGTCTGCAAATTTTAAAGCACAATTTGTGTCATTTGGGCATTTTCTCTAACTTTCATTAGTTTATCCAACACTTTAAAATAAACCCCCTTCATGGAAATCAGAAGTTCTCTTCAGAACAGTACAGAATTCCCTTCACTATAATCACTTTCATTCATTTACTTAATTATTTTAAAGTCCAGTATCTTTTGAAAATGTTAGCTACAAGTTTTTTTCTCTAATTCTCCTTAATGTAACTGAAATCATAATCAGTGTGCATTAGTAATATTACACATACCAAAAACTTAGAATGGTCTGAAACTTCCTTCTACCTGTGTGCCACATTAACTTGCCATAGTTTCATGGGGCCTCACAGAAGACACAAGTCTGAATCAGAAACAAAGGACTTTATTCATCACTAGCAGTCATCAGCATTTATGCTGGTGTTCTGCAGGGCAATGCTAAGTGGCCAAGAGGCTGCTTACACACAATGGTTTGTATTTCAGGAGTGGAATTCCAAACTTAGGAAAACTGAATCTTTTATAATGTGCAATAAACTACCTAATTTTTGCCCCAAAGGGAAACATTTTTGTCATACTGAACAATAACCATGCAAGACCCATGGAGAATTGTCTTCTAACAATACACGCTCCTCAACTTAAAACTGTTGTCTTCTGGAAAATTTTATTATGAATATATCACTTTGTCAGCCATGTTGATAAAACTGACTGGCAGAGATTAGGACTAAATCTGTTCCATTTGCCTCATACTACATTTAGTGAGGTCACCATCAACAGGACTCTGAGCGGCAGCATGAGGGGTTATGCAGTAGTAACATCCACCAGCTAAGCAAATCTCATGAACAATCTGGACTTACCTTAAAATTCTAGTTGTGCATCTACATGATTGATCTGGAGAGTTCAATCAACATGCTTGTGTCCACAGTTTGTGGTCCTAAAGAGATGTCTTTAATCTGCTCGTCTATAGTTGACAAGGTAGCAGAATAAACAGTTTAGAGCGGATGTCCAACCTTTGGTATCTCTGTGCCACACTGGAAGAACAAGAGTTGTTGTGGGCCACAGATTAAGTATATTGTGACACATAATCACTTAAAATTTTATAATGTTTTAGGTAAATTTATGATTTTGTATTGGACTGCATTCATGGCCATCCTGGGCTACATGTGACCTGTGGGCCACACGTTAGACAACCCTGATAAGTTATTGGAAACAGCTCAAGAGACAGTAAATATAAAATAAGTTTCATCAAGGAAAGCATTGCTCTACCAAGTTGAACAACCATGTCCGTGCTCAGTTCTGCATAGTTGGTGCTGTGGTTAAACAGTTGTGTGGTCCAGTGGACCCCTGAGGTTTGAGTCCAGATGAGTCATCAGTGAATCAACCCCGGGCATTTAGGGCAACCTCTGTGAATCAAGGACCCTATTGTGCCAGCAGCTTTGCTTCACTTGGCAGAACAGAGGCCAAAGATTTCTCCAATGAAATGATTACATTTTTTTTCTTTTCACATAAAGCAAAAATGTTACGTGGTTCAGACCAGCAATGTTACCAAATACACCATTTTTGGCTTGAAAAGTGAAGATCTCCAGGACGGTCAAATCTGTTCTTCTTAGCCATTGTTAGTTACTGAATCTAAGTCAATTGAACCCCAAATGGTAGTTTTAAGTTGGAAAGTCACAAAACCTTCATGGGTCAGGTATTCAGTTTTGATTAATGTCTCAAAGAAAGCTGATTGTTGTTTTTTAAGGGGTATACCTAGTAACTATGTCATGGAAGCAACAAATCCAAAACCTTAAGGGGCATCTCTGGATGTAGGGTGCTTCCCTTACCAGGGACTCCAATGAGCAAAGTCATCTGTCTCTTTCTCTCTCTCTCTCTCTCTCTCTCTCACACACACACACACACACACACACACACACACACGTAAACACGGAGCAAATGTTGAAGAAATGTTTTGGGGATGTTTCACACCTTTAAACCTACCTTAAAAGTTTTATAATAAATACCACAAAGTTCATTTCATGTGAACATAAGCATTTCTTTAGTAGTTGTCAGGATAAAAAATAATCCTAGCTTTTCAGTAATTATTAAGTGGGAAATAGAATGAATTCCAATCATATTAATAAAAGAGCTGAGAAGAACGACAACTGTAGACAACAAATGGGAGACTGACATGTGGTGATACTGAAAGTCACAAAATGAGGAGCATTGCGTGTCACTAAGCAGATATCAGGCTGAGGAAATGGGCCAGCATGAGAAAGTTTGGCAAACATTTGAAAAAGAAAACAATTTGAGTTAAACTTCTAAATGAAAAGAAATCCAGTCAGTTAAGGTGATGGAGGAGGAGTGAGGGTAAAGAGATCCCGCTTCACTGAGCAAGATAATAAGTCCGATCACCGAACGCTGGACCCTGGAATTTTAGAGACTAAAGATTTAAGGGGGCTATAAAAGAATGAATTGTAGTAGTTGACATAGGAAGGATGAATAAGGAGATCCACTGAAGCCTACTCAATGTTAGAAAAACCTGGCAATGTTTCAGAGATGATGGTAGTCAAAACTATATGTGGAAGAGAAAAATTCTCAGAATTTTTCAGTACAGAAGTTATTTAACTTACATGGAAATAAGGTCTTTTGGACAGCCTGGTACTTCACAGGGCATAAAGATATTTTCTAGTGAGAGGTAACAGATAAAGCCCTCCCAGCTCCCGTGTGAAGATATATGCAGCACAAGTTTAGGAATGTCTATTATTATATTATTTTTATTGTGCCATAAATATTCATAGCATCATAACAGAAGAAAATTGTGCCAAAGGAGAAATAGAATTCCAGCATCAGTGAGCTTATGGAACAATGCAATATGTACAAGGAGCAGAAGAAGAAATGTAAATACTGATTTTTAATTTTTGTTTGAGCCTGATACTCATGGCTATCTAGAGCTATCTTTGCAGTCTCATTAGTAGAGGAGCAAAATAAATTACATCTATACAGCAGGGAAATACACTACAAGTTCCAAACTAGTTTTGACACTTATTTATTGCATAAATATGATGAAATGCAACTATTACCACTTATAATTATACTTTGCAGTCAGGTTTTGTTTTTCCTTTTTAAAAATACACCTTCAAGGTGCAAGAGACATTGAACTAGGCTAATTTAATTATTCTTTCAAGAATGAATGCTTTCATATGGTCAAGGGTTTTTACATAGGGTGTACACATAAGATGAGTACTTCTTTTCTGATATTTCTATCCAGGTCTGCCTTGAAACTGAGAACTAAAAAGGGAAAATGGAAAAGTTAATACGTCAAGACTTAATCTTCCTCAAATGTCTTTTACATTGCATACATAATTCCATAATGAAATACATTTCATGTGTGGTTATCTGTCTCAGAAGCCACCTACTGCAATTGCCTCTAATCATGCTGCCTGTGCAGTCTCTTTTGCAATGAAATGTAATTTGTATCTATATTACAGAAGGTAAACACATCTGAATGATAGGTCTGTGGACACACTTTTGTGTACATGGTCCTGTATGCCCAAAGCAGATATGTTTCGAATTGTAACTTAGGAATCCAGTTCTATCAGTAGGTGTGTGTAAACATAAGTATTTGGTGAAATTGACTTAGTTCTAAAAATGTAGGTTCAGTTTTATTTTACTTTCTACATTTCTAGTGAAACCACTGAAGGATGTTGCATTGTTAAATAAATAATATAATAGATACTATTTATATAGTCTTTTCTATGTATTGAGCATAAAAGAAACATTTATATGCAATTTCTTCTTTAATTCTAACCACAATTCTATGAGGTAAATACTATTATCTTTATTACACACAAATGAGAAAATCCAAGTTTAGATGGTTACATAGTTTTACTGAACTCATATGTTATCAGTACTTAGGCCAAGTTCTCTATGACTTTAAAGGTCAAGTTCTTCGTCAAAATCTTTGCATAGAAGCACCTAAACACAATCTAGGATTCTGCAAATAAATAAATCTAAAATTGATTAGAAGACTAAAGATGAGGCATGCTCTTCAATTAACTTAATTTTTTAGAAAGTATTATTTAAAAATATTTTCTTTTATATTCTCCCATATTGGGAAGTTATCTTTATTAAGAACCCTGGATCACTGAGTGCAAATCCTGGAAAAGTGCTCTGCAAATACAAGCTTCCGCTTTCAAGTGGGACTTAGCATCATAGTGGGTGGTTCAGATTGGAGCACCGCCATTTTCTGAGTCTCATACCCAGTCCTAATTGTAACTCCAGTGGTAACCTCAATATCTCAACCTTATAGTTGAGGATCTCAACCATAGCTTTTTATAAAAAAAAATAACAAAATACCTTAAGTAGATTTCAAGTTAATTATAGAGTTCATGTTTAGGTATGCCATTGAGTACAGAGTAGTCATACATACGAATTCAATATATAGATGAGAAATAAGGATTTTTTAATCGTACAAAAATTTACTCAATAAAATGTTTAAATTTTCTATATACATGCAGACAAAAACCAGACAATTATATTGTCTAGTTGTGCTTGATAATTTTCCTGTGAAAATAAAATGAACTCTGATTAAATGTGTACTGAAATAAATTAATCACACTTTGTCTGATGGTTGAAAGACAAAAGTATTAAAGATTACTATAATAATTTGTTAACAAAGTAAAATATGTAAATTATAAAATAAAAAATAGAATATGTGTGTGGAGGGTTGAAGAGTAAAAATGTAGAACTTTAATATGTGTTAAGTTGTTATCAGCTTAAAATACACAGTTATAGTTATGATTTTTGTAAGCTTCATAATAACCCCAAAGCAAAAACCTGTAGTAGATACACAAAGGATAAAGAAAAGGGAATTTAAGCATACCACTACAGAAAAAAATTATCATATAACAAAGGAGAAGAGCAAAAGAAGGAAAAAGATACAAAAGAATCAGAAAACAGCCACAAAAACACTAACAGCATGGCGATAATAAGTCCATATGTATCAATACTTACTTTAACTGTAAATGGACTAAATTTTCCAATTCTAAGACATATAGAGTGGTGAATGAATAAAAAAAACAACTATATGCTGAGGAGTCTAACTTCAACTTTAAGGACACTCACAGACTAAAAGTAAAGGGATATTCTATGCAAATGAAAACCCAAATAGTCCAGGGTTAACTGTAGTTGTATCGGACAAAATTGACTTTAAGACACAGACTGTAATAAGAGCCAAATTAAAAATAAAGATGGGGATATATTGAAGGATCTTATAAAAAACTACAGGCATCGAGAAGGTGAGGAAGGCCCTAGGAGATTTCCTCACGGCACTTAAGACAAAATTTACAATGGGAATGCTTTACGAATGAAAGCAATAGTGACCCAGAAATAGACTGTTAAAAAGAAACTGAATAACAATACCTTACAAGCCTCATCTCTAGTGGCATTGGGCTTAAGAATTCCCACCGTGTCAAGGCACATGGCAGGACTGCTTGAGGCAGCTGTAGAGCATCTTTACTATGAAAAATATGACAAAATGTTCTAAATATATAGTACAGAATGTTGTATTAAAAGCTGAAAAGGGAATAAAATTACAAATGTTTGACAAGAACATCACCAATGAATAAATAGATTTTTTAACAAATAAACAGATTGAGCTGTAGGAGCTGGTCGGAAGAACACTATGCAACAGCTGTACTGATATTTTTGCCTACTCCAGTGCAAACAAAACTACCATTGAAATATAAAGGAATCCTTTCTGCAAAGAAGAGAATTTAAAGTTATGTTGACAGAAGCAGCCTTTTGAAGAAATAAAAGGTTTACTGTAGCTGACCATCCTGAATGGTTGAATTAGTTAGAAGATTTTATGAGGACATTACTTTGTGTAAGTGAAAAAGTGTCAAGTTTACCTGTTTTCTATTATTACTTAAAAAAGGAAACCAAAAACTCAATTTAAATAGGATGAAATCCATGAACTTAACACAGGACTTAAAGCATTGTTTGAATCTTTACTATGACTAAACTATCTATTGGGGTGAAAGCAGCAAGCAAGCTGAAGCTAGGTATTAACCTTACCTCCCATAGATGGTCTTCTGGGAGTAGACTGAGTCCCTGACTGCAGATAATTGAAGTTACCCAAGCTAAATTTTGTCCTAGCAAACTTAGTTTCAGCAGTAATTTTAATTTAAAAAATAAAAAGCCTCTGCATGGCTAAAGAAAATAGCATTAAAATGAAAAGAGAACCAACAGTATGGGCAAACATATTTGCCAATGATACCTCAGGCAAAAGTTTGTTCTCCAAAATGTATAAAGAACTCACACAACTCTACTCCAGGAAGACAAACAACCCAATTAAAAAATGGGTAAAGGACCTAAACAGACACTTCTCTAAGGAGGACATACAAGGTGTCCAGAGACATATGAAAAGATACTCATCATCACTAGCCATCAGAGAGATATAAATTAAAACCACAATGAGATACCATGTCGCACCAATGAGAATGGCCATCGTAAACAAATGAACAAATAACAAATGTTGGAGGGGATGTGAAGAAAAGGGAACCCTGGTGCATTGTTGGTGGGAATGCAGACTGGTGTGGCCACTGTGGAAAACAGTGTGGAATTTCCTCAGAAAACTAAAAATGGAACTGCCTTTTGACCACTGCTGGGATTATACCGTAAGAATCCTGAAACACCAAGTCAAAAGAACCTATGTACCCCAATGTTCATAGCAGCACAATTCACAATGGCCAAGTGCTAGAAATGACCTAAGTGCCCATTAATAAATGAAAGGATCAAAAACCTATGGTACATTTTACATGATGGAATACTACGCAGCAGAAAGAAAGAAAAAACTCCTACCTTTTGCGACAATGTAGATGGAACCAGAGAGCATTATGCTAAGTGAAATAAGCCAAGTGGTGAAAGACAAATAGCATATGATCTCACCTATAAGTGAGCCTAACTAACAAAACAAACAAGCAAGCAAAATAACCGAGACACTGAAATTAAAGACAAACTGTCAGTAACCAGAGGGGAGATGGGTGGAGATAGTGGGAGGGGAAAAGGGGAAGGGTTTTCAGGAACAACTGTAAAAGACACATGGGCAAAACCAAAGGGAGTTAGGATCTAGGGTGGGAAATGGGGGTGGTTGGTGTAGGGGGAAGTGGTGGGGGGTAAATGGAGACAACTGTATTTGAACAACAATAAAAAAAGAAAAAAAAACAATAATTAGTAGGTTGGCACTATTCCTTTCTTAAATAAAACAAACAATACTTTTTTGTCCTCTAAAAGATATTTTTTTCTTTATGTTTTCATAAAGAAGTTCTATCTGACTTTTCCTTAACTTTACTTGAAAAGAGCCACAACTATGTCTTAGTATTCTGCTAAAAGGGCAGGAAAATCATTAAGCACAGTGTTGGCTGTTTTATTAATACTTTATAATTGTAGTAGACATTTTTTTTTACATTTTGAAATTGAACCCAGAGAGGAAAAAGCTTATTCATTATAAAATCTTTAAAATTTCACACTGCCATTTTTAAATACAATCCCTTCATTCTTTCTATTCTGTAAAAACTGGGTTTTGAGAATGCAAAAGGACGTATTCTCATATTTTTATTTATTAATTATTGTATTATTTTCCATACAAATGACTGTAAATCTACCTTTGCCCCACCCTGTATATTAGCTTCAAAGGGGAAAAGACTCGAAAACGACAGCACAGACTGGCCTGGGAAACAAGAAAAGCGAGCTGCGCTCCTAGCAGGACGGCTGCTGTTAGTGTGGGCCTTGGTTGTAAGGTCACATTGATCTTTAACAAACCTCACTCTCACCTTCATACAGTGTGAAGAAAGCTTATAAATAGCTATACAATAAAGTCCTTGCATGTTCTTCAGAATTCCAGCGTGGCCATGAAATCTTAGTCTCTACGGAGACAGGTCTGGTGCTTCTAGGGGTTGGAAATAATCACATAAGAGGCCAGAGTGTGAGAATAGCTCAGCCAGAGGTTACATGTGAAATGAGGCAAGGGGGTTGCCTTGAATGTGGGGACCAGTTTAGAGTGCTCCCAGGGATCATGAACAAAACCAGATGGTCTCTGAGGTAAGCCATCAACGTCCTCTAGGAGTTCTTGGACTAGGAATGGTCCACCCATGAATCTTATAAACTTCTTTGGTCAATTAATGGAAATAGCCCTTCCAGAATTTCTTATATTCCTAAAGTTTTTATCTGTGTAAACATTCATGACTGGGAAAGCTCCTGAGCTTCTGACTCCCTCCCTGGATACAGCCAGCCCACAGGGACCCAGGCTGCACTGGACAGGGGACTCCAATTTTCACAGAGGCCTGTTTTCAGCATAATTCCAAGCACTCCAAGAGGCCAGACAGAAGCAATCATGTTGTCTCTGAATGAAGCCAGTTTTATTTCTTCTTTGCCAATCTGTATTTTTTTAAATTTCCTTTTCTTCTCATCTTGCATTTGCTAAGAACTTTCAGTATGATGTTTAAAAGGAGTGGGAAAGAGGACATCCTTGCCTTGTATCTTTTCTTAGAGGGGAATCTTTGGTGTTAGCTCTTAAGAGTTTTGTAGATTTTTCTTTTATCAAGTTGAGAAGATCATCCTCTGTTTCTAGTTTCAGAGTTTTTATCATGAATGGCTACTGGATTCTGCCAAATGTCTTTCCACACCTATTAATATGATCATGTGATTTTTTCTTTTTTAGCTTACTGATGTGATAGACTACATTAATTGATTTTTGAATGTTGAACCAGCCTTGCATACCTGGGATAAATCTCACATATAATGCTTTTTATATGTTGTGGGATTCACTATGCCAATATTTTGTTAAGCATTTTTGCATCTATGTTTATAAGGGACATTGGTTTTATTTTTTTTTCTTGTAATATGTTTAACTGGTTTTGGTATTATGGTAATTCTGGCCTTATAGAACGAGTTAGGTTGCATTCTCTCTGGGTCTATCCTCAATAAAAAAATAGAGAATTGGTATAAGTTTTTCTTTAAATGTTTGGTATAATTCACTGGTCTGGTGCTTTCTATTTTGAAAGGATACTAATTATTGACTCAATTCTGTTAATAGATATAGTCCTACTCAGACTATAGATTTCTTCTGTGAGTTTGTCAGATTGGATCTTCAATAAATTTAATCTCAGTTATCAAATTTGTGGGCAAAGAATATTTTATAGTATTCCTTTATTATCTTTTTAATGTACATAAGATCTTTAGTGATGTTTTCTCTTTCATTTCTGGTATTAGCAATTTGTGTCCTTTCTCTCTTTTTCTTTAGCTTCTAGAGGCATATTAATTTTCCTGATCTTTTTGCCAAGAAACCACTTTTGATTTCATTGCTTTTCTCTATTGATTTTCTTTAAAATTTTTTTTGAGTTCTGCTCTAGATCTTATAACTTCTTTTCTTCTGCCTACTTTGGATTTCTTTTGTTGTTCTACTTTCTTGAGGTGGAAATGCAGAATATTGATTTAGAACTTCCTCTTTTCTAATATATTCATTCAATAATATATAGGGTGAAGCAAAAGTAGGTTTATAGTTGTTTGTAAAGAGAAATAATACACTAATTAATAAATAGTAATACCAGAATAAACTGTGTTTTACATATTCACAACTGTAAACCTACTTTTGCCCCATGCTGTGTATTTCCCTTAAAGTACTCTTTCACAGCTTCTCACAAATTTTGTAAATTGTGTTTTCATTTAGATAAACATATTTTAACATTTCTCTTGGGGTTCTTGATTTGATCCATCTTATATTGAGAAATTTATTGTTTAATCTCCACATATTTTGGGAATTTCCCATTATTTTTCTTTTACTGATTTATAGTTTAATTCCACTGTGGTTTGAGAACAGACCATGTATGATTTCTTTTAAATTTGTTAGAGTGTGTTTAATTGCCCAGAATGTGGTCTATATTGGTGAATGTTCCTTCTGAACTTAAGAAAAATTTGTATTCTACTGTTCTTGGTTGAAGCAGTCCATTATATCCAGTAGACTGATGGTGTTGAAATCAGCTGTATCCTTACTGACTTGCAGTTTGCTAGATCTGTTCATTTCTGATAGCTTAAAATATTTTTTTAATTCCTGAAATTTATGTATTTCAGTAGATTATGACTAAATACTTTTCCTTCCTTCCTCTGTTCCTCCCTTCCTTCTTCCCTCTCTTTCTCTCTCTGTTCCTCTCTCTCTAATTATTTTTGTCTAATACAAAAGGAACATTTTTAATAATCAGAATTAGCCTTTTGTTGAGGTAAATGATTGATTTTAATGTATGCAAAATATTTTTCAGTAAAATTATACAATGAATTGAAAGTTCAATATTGCAGAGATATCATATTATATCAAATTGACTTATTTAAACCTATCTAAATCAAATCCTAGTATACTGTATGTGTGATAAATATTTGTCAACGGATTCTAAATTTTCTTTATTGATTTGTCAGTTATTGTATCTTTTCTATTGACTTTCTCTTCTTTTTGATCATTGTACAAAAGCAATTTATATTACAGGTATTAATTACTTGCCATTTTTTTGTTCTTTATCTTCATGCCACTTACCTTTTTAATGTTTTACGATATTTGTTATCATGTAGAAGTTTTAAATGTTTTAGTACACAAAACTGTTATTGTTTTATAATTTTTTCTTCCTAGGAAAGATATTGTCCCTGAAAAGATTATATAGCTATTTTCTATTACTTTTTCCCACAATTTATTTACTTATTTTTATTGTTTACTATACTAACTTATCTGGACAGTGGTGTGTGTGTGTGTGTGTGTGTGTGTGAGTGTGTATGTGTTTGGTGTGAGGAAGGCCTCTAACTTGATAGTGCTTTTGACACTACTCAATATACAGTCGATCTTTCCCTAAATGGTTGTAAAGTTTCATGTTTGCTTTAAGCAAAATTTGTGTATATATATATATATATATATATATATAAATCTATTTTATGCTTCCTATTCTGTTTACCTACTTATTTTTCTATTTCTTTATATACACTACAATTGTTTTCTTGTTTGTCTTTATAGTATGACTTGATATTTTCCAGACTACTAATTTTCAATATTATGTTGTTCCATATCATTAGGAAATATGTTGAAAGTGTGGGGGTATTTTAGCGTGTCATAATGACTGAGGATGTGCCACTAGTAATTACTAAGTGAAGGCCAGACGTTTACATATTTCAATAAGTAAGAGTGCCACCTAAGAATAAATTGCTTTAACCAAAATGTCAACAATACCTCTATTTGAAAAACCCTGTTCAAGAAAAACAAAAATAAAAACAAAGCAAAAAATGCCCCCAAAACAAAAAGATGAAAAACAGTTTACAATCAGTTGGCTGGGTACAATTTCAAAAACTGTATATAACTTGGAATTCTTGTAAACCTCTTTAATTGATGTAGTGGAGACTTGAAAAATAAGGAAAATTAAGAATTAAGATTGAAGCTGATCATGCAGGAAAAAACATTCTTCATGTATTTTATTTCCTAAGGGAAATTTTTTATTTTTCCTCCACTTAGATTTATACATCATTGTCAGGTTAATCCACAGGAATCTTGCAGGTTTTGCTACTACTGTGAATTGAATTTGTCTTTTATTTTACATAATATTTTAATTATATATTTATATTTTATTTTCTAGTAGCTGTATTTTTGTGTATATGAATAGGAAGGCCATTAAATTTTTGCTGATGCACTCACTCTCTTTTTTTAGAACTATTTTATTAGGCTTAATTTAAAAATTATGTTTGTTCCATTAATTTTCTTGGCTTTTTTGAGATAAACAATCATGTTTTTTATTGGCATATTTATTTTATATTTTATTTATTCATTTTTATTGTTGTTCTATCACAGTTGTTCTCCCTGCCCCTCCCTCACCACAGTCAGTCCCACCCAGTTGTCCCTGTCCACTGCTCTTTAGGCCCTTCCCCTTCTTTCCTACCTGATAGTCCTTCTCCTCCCCTCTCTGGTCCCTGGCAGTTTGTTCCTTGTTTCCATGTTTTTTTAAAGAGTAATTTTTTTACCATTCTAATATCCCATGTATGTATTACCTTGTATAATTACATGAACTAAGAACCCAAACAGTAGTAAGGGCAGCATTTTGTTCCTCAGTTCAATAGGAGTGCCATTAATATTGTGTCATAAAGTATATTGATGGCACCGTTCTTATTATATAAGCTTAACCAAATTTTCTCTCTACTTCCAGTGTGTTAGCTATTTTTATAAAGAATCTTCAATCTGAAAACAAGTATATCAGCTTGAAGAAAAACACTCATTCAATTATTATGATAATGGTAGCAACCTAGATATGCATCAATAGATAAATAAAGAACGTGTACTACATGCATACAATGGAATATTTATTCCACAACAAAAAATAAAATGTGATTTGCAACAAAATAGATGATATTGCAGGTATTATGCCAAGTGAAATAAGTCACACAAAGACAGATACTGCATGATTTCAGTTATATGTGAATCTTAAAACACAGAACAAGTTAATAAAACAATATAGAAACAGACGCATACATATAGAGGACAAGCTGATGGTTGCTAAAAGTGTGGAATGTGAGGAGTAGGGATAAATATACAAATTTATAAGTATAATATATATATTTATAAGTATAAATATATATATAATATATTCTGATTAATAGAGGGAGTCACCTAATTGACCAAGTTCCAATGCAGTTTTAAAATTAATTACAGTAAAAATTTCCCAAATGTTCCCTTCTTTTTGAATTTATGTATTTGTAATTTTTTTCTTCAATTTTTAAATGACTCTAATGTTTCTCTTTCCTGAATACTACTGTTAGTTAATGAACACCTATAAAATATACACTATGTGCTGGATACTACTCTAAGTGTTTGCATATATTACTCTTGCCTTATGACATTCTCATGAGATATATATTATTACTACCTTCATTGTAGAGAAAATGAACCAGTCACAGGAAGGATAAGTGACTTTCTCAAGGCCATACAACTGATAGTTGCCTATCATGGAAAATACTGGATGAAAACAGTATATTAATCAACTGTCTCTTAACATCCCTTCCCACATAATCTCAGAGAATGAATGCCTTTATTATATTCCTCTTTATCCCTCACAAATATGAACACGTTTCTTCTTTTCTGTTTATGTTTTATTCTTTCTCACACTTACCAGTGATTTGTAATTGGATCTATATCTTTTAGACTTATCACCCGTCATTCTCTGGTGTGAGCAACAGTGGTGGTACCAGGAAAGGATCTGTCTGTTGGCACCAGAGGTACCAATGGGACATGCAGACAAGTGCATTTCTTCAACATAATCTCGGCTGTGGGTCCTCTTACAAAACTTCTGTTGTTTTCTATCATTTTTCTATCCAGCCAGGTAATTTTGTGAGCTTTCTTTTGATGCATTCTTTTGATGCATTTGTTTTCTCCTTTTATTGGCTAGAGCTGCTTTTGCTGCTCGCAACTGAGATCCCTAACTGAGCAATTGTTACCAGGGAACAGGGTGCATTTGCTCACCACAAGGGATTGTGGGGATCATCAATTGTTTATCTGGCATAGCTGGGTCAGAAACTAGTCAAAATCTTGCTTAAATGCCAAGATGGGAATTCAGCAGCAGTAAAAAAGCTAATCAAATCATTGCCTCTGGTCACCTGGCATCAAGTGCTCATTGCAGACATCACTTTTGGGAACTGAGTTGCTCCAACCCCAGAACAGTAGAATGCACATAAGGAATTTATGGACTTAGAAAAGGGGCAGCAGCTTTGAACATCAATGGGCAGCTTAAAGAAAGAGAATGACAAGTTAAAATCCTTGAATTCTAGGCTCAGAGCACTGACTGAAATCCAGGGAGTTTCTGGGATCAAGATAAAAGAATCTCTTATCTTTTGTTGCTGGAGGGACTGATCTGGGTGAAAAACAAAACGTGGTCTTAGAGACAGTAAAATTAAACCATTGGTGGAATTCAGATTTTCCTGTCATTCTTCTGTGAAAATTGGAGATTGGTAGAAAAAGTGTATGTTGGCATGGCACCCTATACACTAGCTGCCACCAATGGAACATTGTCACTGAAGAACATGTGGCGAATCTCTTCATGCTTCTCCTGAAAGACGCCTGTGACCACTGAGCAGGGTGAGGGTTCTCTGGCTACAGAGATATGTACAGACTGTTGGGAGATGATCATACACAGATTTTAATTGTATATTATTAATCCATTGTGCCTATTGGGAAGATTTTCTTTTTCTATGACCTACAAGGCCACATATAAAGCTCATGAACTAAAATAATGTCATAAGAAGCCCAGTTTTCTCTGGTGCTCATATATCATGTAAAGCTTGACAATTGTTTCAAATTGTCTCAGAAAAGGAACTACCAGAATGTATGGGAAGTGGATATTACTTTTCCTAGATAATAAGGAATCTCACAGAAACTGAACTTGGGATTACAAACAAGGATTTGGGGGACAGGGGAGAAGCAGGGAAGAATTTCTTGAAATGGGCTTAGAATATAAAGAATACCCATGTTACATGTTGACTCAAAAGCATTTCCACTCATAATGATTAGATGGACAAGAGAACCTGATCTCTCCATATCAATTATTTCCCTTCTGTAGCAGCTTCAGAATTTATATAATGAACGCCATGGCTAAGGTGATAAAGATGGGTGCTATCTGCAAGTACAGTGACACAGGATTCTGTTTGCCAGTATATGAGAATGGATATCCAAAAGTAGTATACCTGAACCTACAGTATTGTACTATATGTTTGCATGTTCATTACCTTTATTCTTTTATTACTTTTGTCAGGGAGAGTCTCTGTAATGTGGATTAGACCCTTATTCTGGACTTAGATTTATATTTGATGTTTTTATTCAGCATGCCTCAAGTCAGCATTGCCATGAATGTCTTAGACAACTGAATACCTTATTCAACACCATGATATCTATCATAACTTCTTCCAAGTGAGAAACTCAACTTCCCATGGGAAAAAAAAAAACAAGAGAATGGGATAATGCCTTTAAGTTAGATTAGTTTTAACAGATATCTTATTGAAGAATCAGTGTGGCACCAGATCATAAGATGCTACTAGTGATTTAAAACATTGATTGGTATATGGTACTATTTCTTTTATAGTCAGTATGCATGTGTCCAAAAACTAAGGAATTGAATCGGAATTAGCACTTCTCCCACCTAGACCTAATTAATCATGCCATTAAAAAAATCCCACCACTGAAATTATGAGAACTACCAGTTTTGAAATTAGTAATAAACAAAAAAATTGTTCTAGGGAATTGAGCAATAGTTATATGGAAGTAAACAATGCCATCAAGATAATTTAGAGTCTCATGACAATGTATCAGTAGGCCAAAAAGGGAGAGGGGTACAATATTGAGTGAGATAATAGATCTCAGAAATCAAGGGAGAAGAGGGTTGATAATGCATCAAGGAGAATGGGTACCCAACTGCCTCCTGGGGAAAATTATACAGTCACTTCTAGTTCTGAATGACTGAGACTGTGCACAGGTAAAATGAGCATTAGCTCAGAACCCCTAGGCACCTAGAGCAGGCTACTGAACTATGTTCCACCATCTGGATACCCAATTTTTAATTTTGAGGATGTGAAACAAATTAAGATTTGTTAAAAATTGATTGACTGCAGTTGTTTCCATGGCAGCAGTGCCAAGTGTCAGCAGGATTAGTACAGAGGTATCCAGGGAGAGCAGAGTGAGTGGCAATAAGGAATTCCTCTGAGGAATCTTACCTGTGGTTCCTGATGCACAACCATCTTGTTTTCCAAAAATATGATTCTCCAATTTTGATTCAACTCCAACATCAAAATTTCCTCCAATGGAATACTCTCTCCAACTCCTCGTAACTCTTTATATGCCACTCCAAAAGTTTATACTATTTCCTCTGTCATGGTACATCTCATTAATGTATAATTGTTTTCTTTATCATATTAACTTCCCTATTAGAAACAGGATTAAAACTTTCTGTGGTTAAGACAGTCTAGGCTCACTCAGGGCCTGGTGCAGGGTAGGAACTACAAAACTCTGTTTCCATTAAATGAGTGTCCTTAATTTTCTGGCCATTACCCTATGCCGGTCATTAACTCATCGCCTCTCAGCTCAAACTCTTCTAGAGTTTGCCCTATGATGCTGGTGCTGGAAATCTGCAAACTACATGTCTACTTGGCCAGTTTCCACTCTGTGAGTCTTGGCCAGTAGAAAGTATTAGAGAGGAGCCATAGCATGGAGGAGGAAGAGGGACTTCATCCATCTTCTTTGTGTGCTCTTGGCTTCCTGCTTGCTTACTGCCTCCTTCAGCATTGCGCTAGCCTCATCTCACCTCTTCCCCTTGGCAGCAGAAATTTGTTTCAGTAAAATGTTTCATTGGGTTTTCAGTTTTTCAGCTCTTGCAGAAGCAGCATCAATGCGCTCCTGCAGAAACCCTAGTACCTGCTGCTACAGCTCAGTATCTCACACTGGAGGTGTGGGTCCTAGTGCCACATAGTTTCTCCACCAAGCTAACAGACACAGGCCTATGTCCAGCAGCTCCCTTCTCCAAGGTCTGAGTTTCAGCCCCGCGGGGCTCCTCCTCCAAGTTTGTACATTTGCACCCCCAGCCCAGGATGGGAGCTGCAGCCTGTAGACACTCCTATAACAACTTAATTTTTCTTTTTGCCCTTTAAATTCTCCAATACCTAATTAAGAATTTTTATGTAAAATTGTTTCTGTTAAAATAATTGAATGATTTAGTCTCCTGACTGGAGCCTGACTGGGGCAAATCCTTTCCCATAGTAGGAGATATAAAAGCATACTGGATGGTACCCTGAACTTCTGCTCTGACCACTTGAAATCCTACCAGGGCCTGAAAAGTGCATTTATCTGCTTATGCTTCTGCATGTGATATATTGACTCAGAGTACTAGAAAACTCCAGGTGCTAAAGCCAATTTGAATTGTATTTTCAGTGTTAACAATCAAAAAAGTTAATGAGGATGTTCATGTTTTATTCTCTAGTTTTGTATTGTTTGAATAATTTACAAGAAGAATCATGTATCAATCAAGGTCCTGCTGAAAATGGATTACATATTCAAATTGGGTAATTTAAAATGAATTTAATAAAAGAACTGTTTACAAAAGCTAGGGCAGGGTATAGAGAAACCAAGGGAGAGAATGCAGTACCTCAGGCTGAGTTACTTGGAGAGACCTGTTTCCACCCTTAGATCTGAGAGAACTAAAACCCTTAGAAAAATCTGTCAGAAAGAAGGGGAAGGGACTAGTTAAAGAACATGTATGAATGACCCATGAGCACGAACAATAATGTGGGCATTGACTGCGGGGGGTGGGGGTAGGCTGGGTGGAGGAGGGCAAACGGGGGAAAATTGGGACGACTGTAATAGAATAACAATAAAAAAAGATACAGAAAAAAAAAGAATCACCTGTCATGAGATGTGACCTTAGGCTGAGATACACAGTCGATCTGAAGAGAAGGAGGGAGGAAAATAAATTCCTCTACTTATCTCTGATCTCCTGCCAGGAATCTCCATTAGCCAAGCACAACTGGGAACCAGAGGCCCAGAGAACTGCTTGATGCAGTTCACAGAGGCCAGCCTCCTGGGGGTCTAGCACAGTAGAGAGGGGAGAACAGAGAATCTGGAGGAGTGAATGGGGGCGATCTCACATAAATGGGATAATTGCAAATGTGATTAAAATGTTTTTAGCAACAGCAATGCATCCAGGAAAAATTTCTTTTGAATCAATGAAGAAAATGTACTTACGGCAAGGAGGGGGTGAGGTGGGAAGGTGAGAGGAGAACATTTAGAAAACATTTCTGGAAGCACGGAGGTTAAATATCAAAGAGAAACTGTCATCTGAAAACATGAAAGAAAGTGGAAATGTGAGCGCTCTAAGTAACAGCTTTATTTTTTACAATAAATACAGATTTTTAACAAATTTCCATCTTGATTCAGGAAAACATTTTAGTGCTAAGAAGTATAAAGAAATGCTGAACAGTTTTACAAATACCTCTACACACATATAACACATGTATATGCTTTAACGTTTCAAAATATAACATGTGATAAGTTGCAGAACATTTATAATTAATTAAGTTGTTTTCACAGCCCTCTAGAAGAATATATTTCTAGGATAGCTGACTGCACAATGTTGACCATGATTTATTTATAGACCACTAATGAAGACATATCTAATCATCATAATTAATTGGTATTTTTGTGCTTTGGGGCTTAATCACAAAATCTTTCATATGCTGACTCAAAGTAAACCTAGCTATGGGGCAAGCATTTAGGACAAATGCTGCTGTTGTTTCTAATGTACAGCTCTATCGTATTGATTTATTATTTATTATTTATAACAAGTTCTGGACATTGTTATACAATGCCAGGGCAGGTAGCCCATTTGGTTAACCCAATTAAAACATTTTTTTTCTTGAATAAATCAACAAACAGAAACTAGAGGAATCATATTTCACATAGAGGATGAAAACTTGAGTTTTTCTCAATAAATTTATTGTGTTGCATTATAGTCAGATAGTCATACTATTTATAAGGATTTTGATTATCCTGAAGAGCAGAATTTTGAAGAAATTTTACCACAGTAAGATCAAAAAATACATTTTCCTTTAAACTTACTTGCTAATTTCCATTTCTTCTTTCTATCTCTTTTGTATGTATGTGAAAGTAATTCAAACTTGTTGTTGAGAAACAGATCAGGATTTTATTTGTGTTGTCTATTTTTATACTTAGTGAGAGTTTCTGTCTTTTTTGCATACTTTAAAATTTTATTTTCCAATTGCTGTTTGCATTCACTATTATTTTGCATTGGTTTCATGTGGATAGCATGGTTGTTAGATAATCATATATTTTACAAAGTGTTTCCCCTGATATTTCCAGTACCCACCTGGTACCACACATAGTTGTCACAATATTATTGACTGTATTACCCATGCTGTGATTTATATCTAGGGATCATTTTGTAAATACCAATTTATACTTCTTAATCCCTTCATCTTTTCCTCCCAGTTCTCCAAACGCCCTCCCCTCTGGCAACCTGTCTGAGTCTTTCATTTTTGTTTGTTTGTTTATTTTGTTCTTTATATTCCACATATGAGTGAAATCATATGGCATATGTCTCTCTCTGACTGAATCTGACTGACTTATTTCACTTAGCATAATGCTCTCCAGGTCCTTCCATACTGACACAGACGGTAAGATTTCATTCCTTTTTATGGTCAAGTAATATTACACTATATATATGTAATCAAGGTTGTTTAGTCACTCATCTATTGATGGCATGTGATTTGTTTACAAATTTTGGCTATAGTAAATAATTCAGGGTATGTATACTCTTTTTTATATCCATAAATTACTAAATTATTTTTATTTTTATTTCTATTTTTATTTTTTTAACTTTCCAGATTTTTAAAATTACATTTGTTGTGGTGACATTGGTTAATAGAATTATATAGGTTTCTGTGTACCATAATGCTTCATCTGTATATCATGTTGCATGTTCACCACCCCACATTAAGCCTTCTTCCATCACCCTTTAGCCTCCTTTTCCTCTTCTACCTTCTCCCATCCTTCTTCCCCTCTGGTAATCACCATGCTGTTGTCTGTGTTTTCTTTTTTTTTTTTTTCAATTAATCCCTTTACTTTGCAAAAAAAATCCTCACTCAAAGACATTTTTTAATTGCTTTTAGAGAGAGAGCATTTAGAGAGAGGGGAAGGGAGAAAGAGAGGGAGAGGAACATCAATGTGAGAGAGAAGCACTAACTGGCTGCCTTCCTCAATGTATCCCAACCGAGAACTAAACCTGCAACCCAGGCATGTACCCAAGGGAATGACCCCACTGCCCTTTGGTTTGTGGGATGACACCCAATCAGCTGAGCCAGGGCTCCCTTCGCCTTGTCCACCTAGTCTCTGCAATGCCCCTCCACTTTGACAATGGCCATTTGTTCTCTATCTATGAGTCTGTATCTATTTTGTTTGTTGGTTCAGTTTGTTCATTAGATTCCACATAGGAATGAAATCATATTGTATTTGTCTTTCTCTGACAGGCTTATTTCACTTAGCATAATGCTTTCCAGGTCCATTCCTGCTGTTGCAAAAGGTAAAATTTCTCTTCTTTTTTTGGCTGAGTAGTATTCCATTGTGTAAATGTCCCATAGTTGTTTTATCCACTTGCCTATTGATGGACACTGGGTTGCTTCCATATCTTGGCAATGCTAAATAAAACATTGTAAAGAACATAGGGATGCATATATCATTTCGAGGAAGACCCTGAAAGTACCTTTTTCATGTCTGAATACTGAAAAAGAAAGAAATTATACAAAGATGAAAAATAGATATCAAATATCTCTTTAATTATGAATAGAGGTCAGGTTTAGTATATAGATTATACTTTCAGAATTAATGTGCCCTGTACCCTCCATTCACAGACAATCCTATGTGGAAGGCCTGTCTTGGAAGAGCAGCTTCCCCAGAGGAAGGAAAAGGGCAAAGTGCTCCTGGTTATCCTTCCCCAAATTTTTGCAAATTCTTTAAATCTCTCCTCCTTCCGAGCATTGAATAAGTAGAGTTAGAGAAAGGACCACAGTTGTATTTTAAGTTGTTTCAAAAGAGAGTTGGGGACAAAAGATTTGATTCTTTTAAAACAAAACAAAGAAAAACATTATTTGCCATTATCTTTACTCAAATTGAGTCTGAATATTTTAGGATTAAAATATTCTAAGCATTTTATCTTATATCTCTGGTGGTAATCAAGAGATCCATAACGTGGTTGCTGTTTCCAAAGGAGGGAACATGCACTCGGGTGTAAGATTCCCTTTCTATGCTGTTAGCACCAGGTAAAGGGCACAGTAAAAGGGACTGAGCACATTGTGGGTCTAACGGAGCAAGAGCTGTGACCAGACCATGAGCAGATAACCAGGGTGGTTTTCCACATACAGTCCGTTTCTCCAAGAGTAGCCAGTTAGCGCCCTGGCTGGTGTGGCTCGGTGAATTGCGCACCAGCCTGCAGACTAAAGGGATGCTTGTTTGATTTCCACTCAGGACACATGCCTGGTTTGTAGGCTAGGTCCCCAGGTAGGGGCATGTAAGAGGCAACTACATGTTGACGTTTCTTTCTCTCCCTTTCTCTAAAAATAAGCAAATGAAATCTTTAAAAAAAAGAGTAGCCAGTTATTACCTTGGTGGGTTGGATGATTGGGTGTAGAAGTAACAGAAAGTAGTCATGGTGATCCCACCAATTTCAACAAGATCAGTATATTGTAATTTTTTTCAGGATAACTGACAAAAGACATTGTTCGAGATGTTCAGAACTAATTTTAACTCACACTGCAATGGCAGTGGATAATTTTAAATATTTAGGTTTTGTGATAAAAATTGAGATGTTCCAGCCTGATCTCACCGGGCTGTGGGGAAGGGGAAGGTGGTCAGCAGACATTTCCAGCTGTCTGCTTTCAGGATGTGCGTGAGCTCCAGAGAGCCTCTGGGCCCTTCCCAGAGCAGCTCCTTCTGGTGGCTAAGTGACGCAATGGTGAAAAGGCTGGGTCACTTTAGCCCAATGTGGGTCAACTCCGATGGGCAATGTAGGCCTAGGTTTTGTCAGGTCCTCAAAATAATCTGACTTCTCTTTGTTTCCAGAGGTGTCAATCCCTAAAAATCATTTTGAATCCCAAATGCCACCTCAGTGTTTGTTTTAGAGTACCGGTCCTGTGACAGGTGCTTATGGTTTTATGAAATGAACCTATTGTTCTCATAGTTAGAAAAATTAAAGTAGATTATAGGGCAATGATCAAATATAACAAAGATGTTAAGAAACTAGAATATACTTTTATATACTTAGCTTTGTATTGAGGATTTATGCATATTTTGAACATTCTTTTTCTTTTATATATTTTTCTTTTTTTTATTGTTGTTCAGTTATAGTTATCCTTATTCCCCCCACCCATTACTCTTCCTCTCCCTACCCACCTCCACCTCCCACATTCAATACCCCCGCCCTGCAGTGGTTGTCTTTGTCTACAGGTCCTTTATACATTGAACATTCTTTTTCTTTAAAAAACAATTCCATATATATGTTTGATCTGCAAAGTATAGTGCATCTTCTGGACATTAACTTCTATTGAATTTTCTGGAATTGGAATAACTTTCATATCAAGTAATTTAATGTTTATGATTGTTCTGTATCTCTATTTCATTTAAACAAAGTCTTTATTGATCTACTGTTATTTACTTTTACAAAAAGTAATAATTAAGCCATTCATATTGAAGCCCTCCTGATAAACTACTAGAGTAACAAGAAAAAGTGAATGAACACTCTATCAATAAAAAGGAATCAAACAAAAGGAGAGATGGATACATATAACTGACTTGAATTAATCTGACATTAACCACAGACTGTATGGTTTAAACGATTTATTTCTTGCTGTTCTGGAGGCTGGAGAGGTCCAAACTGATTTGACTCCTGATGGAAGCCCTCTTCCTGGTTTGCCAACAGCCTTCTCTCTGTGTCCTCATATGGCAGAGAAAGAGTACAACTTCTCTTCTTCTTCTTATAAAGTCACTAATTTCCTCGTAAGGGCCCTACCCTCACAATCTCATTTAACCCTAATTAGCTCAAAAAGGCCTCATCTGTAAATACTATTACACTGAAGGTTGGGACTTCAACATACGAATTTTGAGGAGACACAATTCAGTCTATAGCACTAGTCACAAAGAAAGACTCTGAGATCAGCAGGAAAATTAGTTCTCCAGATTGTGGGAAAAAATCATATTCCAACAGATTTTCTCAAGAGAATACAGAATTGGTAGTGAAGAGACAGGGGCTGAGTTCCAGTTGCAGGGCTGGATGCTTTTGTGATTTGATACCAGTTAGGACCTATCCATCTATAACTTTGACCTTCCTACGGGGGAGGCTGGGCTACCAAAAACTTCCACAGCATTGTTGTGTATGTCTAAATGAGACAAGTAATGAGCTCTGTCATAACAATAATGGAAAATTACAGGTAGTATATCATTAAAGATGACTTTTCACTTTATAGATTGACATGATATATAAACTAAATATTGAAAGCTATTATGAAAATGACAAACCGTTTAGAGAAATAAGCAACTTGTAAAAAAGAAGAGCTAGCATATAAGAAAGAATTTTGGGAGACTATATTTAGATATTGTTCTTCCTAGGATATTATAATTCATCTCATAAACCTATGAAATTTTATAGTATATTTTTACACTGACTTCTCAAGCAATAATGTCAAAAGTGCTGGGTAATTTGTTAGAGAAACAAAAGAAAATAAAAGAAAACCACACTGTGATTTTGGGAGATGGTGTATAAGAGACCCTAGTGTTAGCGTTTAGAGCGTTGGGTTAATTATTACCTCCTGAAAGTTATTGATGAGACCTAGTGGCTCAAACTTGTGAGTGAGAAAAATAAACACAAACTCAATGGTAATTTGTTTTACAAGTGTGAGAAAATACTGTTTCCCTGGAATGTGAGTTTTTATTATTATGGATTGATAGATAATATTTGGGGACTGTGCCCACTCAGCATTAGATATTGATAATAAGTGCACTGCAACACATTCTTGATTAACACTATAAAACAGGCATTTTTTCTGTTGAACTATTCATGTAATTTTTATTAAACATATAAGCACACCTTTTTCTTGTTTCTCCACCTTTCTCTACTGTTAAATATTTGTCATCCATCTTTAAAATTTATCCAAAAGACATAAAAACCCTTTATAGCTTAAATAATAAACTGTGCAGAAGGGATATTTCAAGTTTAGTTATCACAGGGAAAAAGACTTGATATGCTTTATGCCATGTTTATTTATCCTGACTATAAAAGTAGAAATGATCCCCAACGTAGTTTGATAGATAATGATTGAAATTGCAAAAATTATTGTAACTAATTGTGTTTAGTCTGTTTTGTTAAGCTAATTGAAAATCAAGGTGGAATCTCTCTAGATAGATTCTATATTTTATTACATTTACAAAAAATAAAGCAGTTATGTCATCCTCAATTTTCAAAAATAATTATATTGTTTTGAAACTGTCAGAACATGATTTCTGACTGTGCATTACACAAACAGGTAAGCAATCTGACTTTGTCACTTAAATGTTCCCAGTTTAGTTCTTACAAGACTTGTTGGTTCTCTGGTATTTGTTTGGAAACACGACCGATCACATTTTACAGCATGCTTGTCAATGGTGCTAAATACTGGAGGTTTATGTTCCATAGAAGGTGTCATCACTAGGGTTACTCATTGTACAGACTTTGATGAAAGTAATATCATTCTTCCTCTAAAGGTAAAATAATAATTTAAATTCAGTTAGAGAATTCTGAACTTTGGTAGTTGTTTTCTTTTGCTCTGTGAGTTTGCAATTAATGAGGTCTTAACAAAACTTCAATCTGTAGGATAAACTCATTTGGGCTTTTGACTGGACTGACTCATCAGTTTGAGAATTGTCAATTAATTAGTTTGCTTCCACCTCCCCTTCCGCAGCCCCCACCCCTGATGGAACTATCTGTGTATCTGAATAACCAATTAGCCTGATTTTATGTATTAGCATAGTCACAGGCGTACAACTTATCCAAATATATTTGTACTTTGATAAAGCAGTTTTTTAATAGCAGGGACCATAAAAGCATTTATCATGTTTTTGACATACATTAGTCAATAAAATGTGTTATTCATTGAAGTGTCCCTGGGTGCAGTCTTAGGTGGGATGGAAACTCCAAAGAGAAAGTGGAGGTAGTTCCCTGCTGGTGAGAAAGAGACATCCACATCCAGCACTGTCCATGTGGTAAGGACGCTGGGACGCAGGCAGCTGGATGAAATCCTGAATCACGTCGCACACAGCTGCTGCTTCACTTTCTGTAGGAATATGGCTATGCTGATTAAATAGTCATGAGTATTTAGAATTTTTTTCTTCTCTGGCCATCTGTAAATCATGGAAGAATAGGAATGGGTGGCTTTCTTCATCAGCCCCAAGTCACCCATCCAAATAATCCTTCTCCACATGTAATTTTGCCCTAGCCAAACAATATCCATTCTTGGATTGAATTCTGCATTTTCGCATATCTTTCATTCTATTTCTTCTGCCTAAAATGATTTTATTCCACTCTACCTTTATCAACAAGAATCAGTGACTACCCTTTAGTGGAAACCTTTGTTTATCCTTGTTCTCACACACTTATGAATTCTTAAAATACTTTGCCTATACCATTATTATGGAATTTTGCATACATACCTTTCTGTTACTTGTTGCAGTGATTTTAAAGACATGTCCAAAATTTTTTTGATACTTGTGTTCACAAAAGGTGTGGTTTAATTTGGCTCCTTTTGAGTGGGGTTTGGATTTAGTAACTCTATTCTAGTGAATAGAATTTAACAGAAGTAATGGAATATTGTTTGCAAGAATAGGTTATAAAGATCTGTGATTTTCTCCCAGATGTTATTTCTTGCCCTCATTTGAATCACTCCTGCTGGAGGAAACCAGGATCGTGAGAACACTCAAGCAACCTTTGGAGAGGCCCTCATAGTGAGCAACTGACACCAGCCAGTATCAGTGACTTCAGAAAGGAATCCTTCCTACTAACCTTGTGATGATTCCAGCTGCTGCCTACAGCCTGGCTGAAACTTCGTGAGAGTCTCCAAGTTAGAATCGCCCAGTTAAGGCACATGAATTTCTGACCCTCAGAACCTGTGAGACAATAAATTTTTGCTGTTTCGTGGAGCAAAGTTTGGGGTAATTTGCTTTATAGTAATAGGTAACAAATACCCTTACTTTCTCTTGTAAAACGTAATACATTTTTTCAAAGGTGGGAATACCTACTAGTGAGGTTCTATTTTTAGTTCAGATAGTATGTACCTTCAGCTGCGGAAAATAAAATTTCAAAAGTTTAATCAAATAGAAGTTTAGTTTTTATTAGTATCAAATCGAGTATGGGTATCTTTCCTCCAAGTGCTGACCAAGTATTTAGGTTCTCAGTATCTTTGGGCCCCATTGTTTGCTAGAGTTGCCTCAGAGACATCCATTTCTTTTCCTGTATTGAGAGAGTTAAGGAACAAAAAGAGAGCTGGAAAAAGCACACTGGCTCTTTAGTGTCTTGAAATGGAAGAGTTCCATTTCACTTTTATTTACATTCCATCACATTAGATCTCAATCACATGGATCCACCTAGTCACAGAGGAGGCTGGAAAGTGTAGTTTTCATGTGTTCTCAGGAAGAAGAGAAGCAGATATTGGAGAAAGCCAGTAGTGTCTACCACAGATTTCTACTTTTATAACATCTAATTCAATGTTCTGCAATATAAGCACTCTAAAATATTTGTTGAATGAATGCATGAGTAAGTTAATGAGTTATTGTAGAAAAACATTATTTTAAATTAATTATATAAATGTTACAATTCAATATTAACTCAAGCCAACACATATTTATTGAGCATTTTTAAAAGATTTTATTTATCTATTTTTAGACAGTGGGGAAGGGAGGGAGGAAGTGAGGGAGAGAAACATCAATGAGTGGTTGTCTCTCACACACTGGGGACCTGGACCACAACCCAGGCATGTGCCCTAACTGCGAATTGAACTGGTGATCCTTTGGTTCACAGGCCTGTGCTCAATCTACTGAGCCACACCTGCTAGAGTTTACTGAGCATTTACTAAGTGACATAATCAGTTATATGTGTTAGGAATGCAGCAGTGATAAACACGGATAAAGCTTATTCCTTGAATTTTAATGAATAGGGGAATAATAAAAAGGAAATGAATAAATAAATACTTTTCATTAGTAATGAATGATCTGAAAAACATAGAATATTAATTCAACAGAATGACCGAAGGAGGGAAGGTGGAGGGAAAATTTAGAGCAGTCAGAAGGGCTCCTTTTAGGTGGTAATATCAGAACTGAAATCTCCACATGACAAACCGGCTCTACAAAGATTCAGGAAAGGGCATTCCAGACTGAAGAAACAGTAAGAGTAAATGCCCCGAGGAAGGATTTTCCTTCTTAGCCTTGGCTGGTTGACAAGAAATGTTGACAGATGAGTAGGCAGCGACCAGTTAAAGCAGTACTTAACAGACACTAACAAAGAGTTTGGAATTCACTGGAAAGTTTTAAAAAGGAAAAAAAAAATTTTATATAGGATATTGATGTTTCCTGTCTTTGGTCGGTTCCCCAGAAGCAGAGCATGAGGCAATCACCCTCTCAGGATAATGGGAGTGAAGGAAGCAACAATGTGGTCTCAATGGGGACTAATTTTAGTCTGATCCCATGGGAAAGCTCTGGAGCACAGCCTGCGCCCCAGAGTTAGTTCCCGAGGCAGGCGCCAGCCTTTTTTAGCACACCTATCTGTTGTTGGCAATTTTCTATCCTGTGGCTGTAAGGATACAACCTGGAAGAGACAGCTCCTAATTCCTGCAAGTCTATTCTGCAGGGCAGATTGGGGTCAGGTATGTATTATTATCATTAATCAATCCTTACGACTGCTAGAAAAAATCAACATGGGTCACCAAGAACATGTACTACAACCACACTGGCCACTGAGTGGAGAATTGATTGTGGAGGTGGTGGAATTAGGTAAGTGGAAAGAAGAAAACCACTTCAGTAGAATTTTCCTCTTTGAGACAGCATGGATGGACCTGGAGAACATGATGCTAAGTGAAATAAGCCAGTCACAGAGAGACAAATACCACATGATTTCACTCATATGTGGAATCTCATGAACAAACTAAATTAATAGGCAAAATAGAGACAGACTCATAGAGAGCAGGCTGACAGCTCTGGTAGGGGTTAGGGGTTTGGAGGGATCGAGCAAAAATGAAAAAGGACTAGGGCATGGACAACAGTGTGGTAGTTGTGGAGAAGGGGTGATAGGTAGAGGTGGAAGGAGGTGTAAGGAGGATAAATGGTAATGGAAAAAATACAATCAAATATGTGCGGAAACTGCAAAAAAATAAAATAAAAAATAGTATGCATGGGGAGAGAGTGAATTAAACTGCCATTGAACTTAGAAAAGTAGAGTTGAAGAAAAGTAGAGAAATTTATGACATAATTTGGTTAACTCAACTAGATGTAGAGATTGAGGGGACATGGGAACTACGGGTGACTTTTTAAAAATATATCTGACTAGAAACTGCCATTTACTGAGAAAATTTTTGGAGGAATAAATAAGAAATATCATATATCTCTCTATGATCCCTGAAGATAAGTTCAGTCTTTAGAAAGACATATGTTATTTTTATATGTCAGAGAAGGTTAAAGGAAAGGGACAATTAAAGAGACAGTAAGTTAGAGAACAACAGACAAGGAAGGGAGAAGTAAATAAGAACATGTGACATACAGAAGAAATGAAAGGAAGGACCAGAGATTTGTGCAAGTGGCTTAAGAAAGTGGGAAAGTGAAAGGAAAAGTCATCTGCAGAGCAGTCATTCTGAGGAGTCTGGAGGTCCCTGAGACCTTTTCAGGGGTCTGTGAGGTCCTCTCTTGTCCCAGTTCATATATGTTTAAGATCAGACTTCAATGAAGCAACTTACTGCAACAGACTGAATACATAAGGAGGTATGGGAATCCAGTTATTTCTATCACCCAGGCCTTAAAGAGATTTACAAAAGTACAAAACAGTGCCACATATTTTTGAAAACTATAGTAATTTTTCATGAATTTTTATCTATTTTAAAACATGTTATTGTTATTTTTTAAATAAGCAAATGGGACTACATCAAATTAAAAAGCTTCTGCATATCTAAAGAAACCATCGTCAAAATGAAAAGGGAACTGACTATGGGAGAATGTAATTGCCAGTGATACATCAACAAGGGTTTAATCTCCAAAATATATAAAGAACTCATATGACTCAACACCAAGAAGATAAACAATCTCATTAAAAATTGGCAAAGGACCTGAATAGACACACCTCCAAGGAGGATATATAGATGGCCAATAGACTTATGAAAAGATGCTTAATGTCACCAATCATCAGAGAGATGCAAATTAAAACCACAATGAGATATCACCTCACACTGGTCAGAATGGCCATCATTAATGAAATACCATATGATCTCACCTTTAACAGAAACCTAATCAATAAAACAAACAAACAAGCAAAATATAACCAAAGAGAAATTGAGAATAGGCTGACAGTGATCAGAG